>OX393551.1:38808037-39388037 GCA_947650365.1 Chamaelirium japonicum | reverse complement strand
TTGCAAACCACAAATCAGAATAAATGAAAGAGAAAAGAGTCAAGCTACACTAACATTAGTGAGAAAACAGTAAAGCATTTGCATCACCAAACATTTTGATTGTATTGAAGCATTCAGTAAGTAGGTCTGAACCTAAAATGAACAAAACTAAATATGTATAGCTTAGTGCATATATCCTTACACTGTACATAAACCCCACATGAGGATATTATAAATGTTGGCCCATCAGCCCTAATGAAGGTTACGTCCCATCAGGTACAGCCACATGGAGTAGAGGAGTTGTGGAGATTTTTCCAGATGGTACGTCTGAGGTTCCGATTCAGGAAGAGTCATTGCTTGCGTCTCAACCAAATGATGGTGCGGGCTCTGATGGAGGGGTCGGTTCTCGTCAGGATCCCTGGAAGATTAGTTGGGATTCACTTGGAAGGGAGGGCAGCAAGATTGGGAAACAAGGGTGGGTTCCAGATGGGAGTTAGAGCAGCCGCTAATGATATTGTGTCTAACGAAGCAAGGTCAGTTTTGGATCTGGATTTGGACAACTTCGGGGACTTTCCTCCTCTCCATTATGCCCAGCATAGCCATAAATCCAGGTATGACCCATCTTCATCCATGAGAGGCTTTGGTGTAGAGGTTGTTGTTAATGCTGGAACAAAGCATACAGGTGCACATCAGGTGTTTGGAAAAATTCCTACAACAGGTAAGGGGCGGGGGCCAATTTCTGCTAAAGTTTGGGATGCCTCAGGGGCTGAAAAGGCGACACAATCTAAAGGACATTCTTGGAGTGAAATCTGCAAGGAATCTGCTCTCAAGGAGGAGGATCTTCGTCTCCACGTCCAAAAGGCGGTGCGGGATGGAGTTAAGTATAGTTTCATGGCAACAAGTTAGATAGAAGCGAATCTGCGTGGATAGGAGCATACACTGGTGGGATATGTGTTGGGAAGAAGCCCTTCTTCCCCAAGTTCCAAGTCGTGATGAACAAGTTGTGAAAACCGGTCAGTGACTTGGAGATTTACTCGAGAGAAAATGAATTTTTTGTTCAAATTTCTGGTTGATTATGACAACCCTAGAGTGTTAGAAAATGGCCCACGGTACTTTGAAGGAAGGCTCGTGGTGTTGAAGAGGTGGAATAAAGATATAAAATACGATCGTGATCCGCTTGATAAAATCCTCATATGGGTTCGGCTCCCGGACCTTCCGATCAATTGGTGGTAAGGAAGAACCATGTTAGGTGCTATGTGAGGTCAAATTTGGGGACGAATTGCCGAATGAGGTTCCGGGACGAGGGGAGAATGAGCAAGTTCTATTTATGTAGAATCATCTATGAGTGGAAGCCGACAAGCTCTTCCAAATACCAGCTATTTAGGCATTCGATAGCGAATTGTGGCACGAATGTTCAGAAGAGGTTGGTTCCTATTAATTGGTACTCTACCAGCTTTGTTAAGGGTACGAATTCTAATTTTGATGGGGCTAAGGGCTAGAGGCCTATTTGAGTTGTGGGTGACAAGGTGAGTAATGCTGGGTATAACATTGCATCTAAGGGAATCACAGGTGCTACACAAGGGGTTGTTATTGGCAGCACTACGTGGAAAGCCACTATGGGAGTCTTTGTTGATGGAGCAACTATATAGCAAGGGGTTGCAGATGTTGATGGTCCAAAAACACTGCGAGGAGCAACAGCGAGGTGATGAGGAAGACTTAGGAGACAGCCTAGGTGCAACTAGCCATGGGACTTAACTTCTTAATGCAGTCCCCTCTTTAGGTGATGGAGCTTCTCAAGAGGGCGAGCTGGTGGATAGAAAACCCAAGGAGAAGACCCCCTTCAACTTAGCCCGGGACATTGGATCATCTTCCTCCCCTTGCCCTTCAATCATGCGCCGCAACCCTCGCATGGAAAATCTTGGGACAGATTCAATTGAAGTTAGGGCAACGCTTCGTACCAAATCTAGAGCCCTGAAACTAGGCACGCCCACCCAACCTCCCCGCCCAAAACCCGCCCTTCAAAATCTTCGGGATCAATTGGTAACCTTTGATGATGAGCAATTGAACATACCTCTTAATATGCCGGAGGACAACACCATTCTTAATATATAGCTTTGTCAATCGGCTTCTCAAGTAAGGGGGACGGCATAAAGTCCTTTCTTGCTCATATACGTGAATTGGAAAGGTCGATAGCTTCAAAGCCTTAAGACTTAATTAGGGGTCTTCTGCTTTTTCTTGTTTTGAGCTTTTTGGCTTTTCGAGTTAGGCCATTGTGGTCGGGGCTCCTTCTTGGGTGTTTGGTGCCTATTAAGCATTGATTGTATTTTCTTCTTCTTTTAATAAACTGGTAGGGGTCAAGGCCGAACCCCCCCTTCACCCACTAAGAGGGACTTCTCAAAAAAAAAAAGTAGTCAAGAATTTTCCCACCCGGGGAATATGATGCGGGAGCAACTATGGGGCTTTTACAGGGACTAATTTTTAGTTTGTTTAGTAAGTTTTAGAGGCCTGATTTGTTATCATTACACATCATTAGTTGTTTTAGGTAGTTTCTATGAATTCTTAAGTTTAGATGTTCTTAACAAAATTTATATGTTTTATCATTTTTAAAAAAATATAGATATTCCTTCAAGTTTTACAGCAATTACATGTGGGAGTAATTTTAGGTCAAAATTAGGTTAATTAGGTCTTTAGTGATTGGATTAGGATGAGATAATGATAGCCTCTCTTGGTGTTCGATTAAGATGAAAAGAGAATTTATCTTCTAGAAAATAGAAATAATATCCAAAGCCATTAAGAATCCCAAATAGGTGCTATCTTAACTTACTTTGCTAGAATTCTATATGCCAAAAATAGACCAGAAAATATTACAAAAATCATAAAAATAATTCAAAAAAATCAAAAATTAAAAAAAATAGATGGGAATGATTAGTATTCCTATTAATTAGTGTCCCTATATTTTTAGTTTTGTAGCCCTTATTGGGGTAATTGGTATAGATAGATCTATTTAAGTAGCACCCACCCACTTCGAATCATTTTTTTCATTCATATTTTAACAAGAGCTTATGAGCTTTCTAAATGTCTCATCACATCTTGTAGATGGCGTATTGAAGCATCATGGAGAGGTGGTGTTCAAGTTGAGTCGTTGAATTGGTGGAAAATTTTTGGGAAGATACATTTTTCCTTTAAAAAGAGGGATAAAAAGACTCTGGTCAAAGAGGATGCCCCATCCTAATTCAAGTGACTTATTGATTGCCACTATATTAGTGATTAACTACAATTTCATAAGAAACCTTTACAAGTCCTTTAATATAGACTGTATGGTTTATAAACAGAGTTCATAAACCAATTTGTGATTGACTACGATTAGAGTTTTTCCACTACGGTTTACACATGATTTCATTCTCTTTGAGGAGGACTGCTAGTGCAAAGTTTCTTATTTGCTTCTTCCTTTCTTTTTCATTTTAATTTTCTGACAGATATCTAGAAACCCTAGTCAGCAAAATTTCCAAAAGTAGTAATTCTGCATAATGGTATTTAATTGCTAAATATTGCCTAGAATATCCAGTTAGCAAAAGTATGTATCCAACCTATCATCTATTGTTCCTTCACCGGTGACAGAAATACCGAGAAATGCCGAATATAATACAAGAGAATGAAGACACATACACACTAAACATGATTCTCTTATTATGACAAAAAAGGGATACAGTAGTACTAAAGAAAAGAATTTGACAACTAGAGAATTTGGCAGATGTATGAGAATAGGACTCACATTAAAAGGCATGTGCCAGCAAGTAGCAAGGAAATTGTGCGAGGTTTGTATGCCCATGCTGTCCACGGATCGAACTCACTAAAATCATTCAGTGATCCCACATCACTGCCCTCAACAGCAATATAATCCCTCCGTCTTGTTTTTCTCGGGCCATTAACCTCCATATTGAGCACAGATCCTTAACTATATCAACTTGCACTCTGAGAATAGTAAAAAATATATAAGATGTAGTAGAGATGTACTAACATCAAATACGAAAACAGACAATACTCAATATATCCCACAAAAAAATAAGAAAAATCATAAATATTCTCTAGATCGGAAAAATGACACAGCTAGTATAAAAGTTTTCCAGGTAGATGACTATACTTTCCAATCCAATAGAGTAGGTTTTCCTACACAAATTATGAATTAAACCAGTTATAAAATTTAAAAAAAAATCACAATCCTTCCAATAAAATAAAGAAGTCTAACAACACCACCAGAATGTCCACCACAAGTCTGAACAGAAATAGGCGATTGTCCAGATCAATTAATGATGAATAATGTTCGAGTATATGATCCGATTAGATCAATACAACATGATGATTATGAAAACATATAACCCACCATCACGCAGATGAAACAGAATCCACAAACGCAACGGCAAAGACTTGCGGTACTCAGTAACGCTAAAGATTAAAGGAAATTATAACCCCAACTCCCACAGAGATCATTTCGCTGTAATTACCTAGTTTAGAAGAGGGATGTTGATGAATTTTAAAAAAAAAACAAAAAAACAAAGAAACATCTTTATGTGGACAAATCAACAACCACCTTACAAGTTACAACCCAAAGCAAGAATAAGAATCAGAAAGTGTTCCTTAATTTCCTGGATAAATTTCTTTTTAAAATAACAAATTAACGTTGAAAAATGCTCAACACCCCAATAAAAAACCTTTAAAAAAATATCAATTTATAAAAAAAAACCCAATCCAGCGTTCCATCAAAGATGGAAGAGGAGAAAAACATAAGAACCTGACTATAGATCAGAAACAAAACATCAATCCGAACCGCCGCATCAAAAAACTGACCTTGTTATAAAGAAATCGATTAAACAAAATCTGGGCTGGCCCCAGAAACGGGAGAAAAATTTAAAAACAACAAAAAATGATCAAAAAATGCATAGAAAGCAGAGAAAGAACTATGTTTGAAACTGAAAAAAACTAAGTTTGAAACTAGAAAAAAAAAAAAGGGAAAAAAGAGCAAACAGGGAATCGATTGCATACTGTGGATCGCAGAAGAATCATATAAGCACCACAGAATCATAGATTTTTGACAAAACGGAAGAGAGAGAGAGGATTCAATGCGGGAGAGAGGAAATAACAAAATGTGGAAGCCGACAAACTCGTCCCAGCCGTACAATCAGGAGTCGAGGAGATCCTGACCGCCGGAACAGGAACTTTTGTGGAAGGGCACGAGTGGGGATGCAAAGTTCCTCCGCTGATGACGAAAAGAAAGAGTACGACGGCAAAGAGAACTTCGATATATCATATGGGAAGAATCGAACGGGTACCCCAACCGAGATTTTGTTTAAATTCCCAAAGGTACCACTTAATTTATATACGAAGGCCTTCTATCTGCCCCTACCCAATTCGGCTTTACAACCGGGTTCTATTGGCACACACAAGTTTTTCTTTTTTAGTCTTGGCACCTTCAATAGTCTTAAATTACTCCTGTCCCTTACCTTCAGCCATCCAATCCCCCGATGTGTTGAGCGTTCAACCCCGCTCGCATCCCTCACCATCGCTGCCTTTTCCGTCGACTCCAGCACATCTCCCATTCTTCCTCTTTCTTCCTCCATTTTTCCCTTACTAAAACCTTAGTCACGTGTCGATGTCAACGTGCAGCCCGTCACGCAAGAATTTCGACGGCTGCCCCGCCGGCACTGTCAGCGGGCAACTGTTGATTGATGTTCTAGTTAACTTAGGGTTTTGGCGTGGAGATGATGGAGGAGGTGGGTGAAGGAGGAGAAAGAAAGAGGATGAAAAGGAGGGAGGGCTGTTGACGATAACATCCGCCCCAAACACATAAGATATTGTCCGATTTGTCCGTGCCCACATGAGAACTTTTCAAGGAGGTCACACATTCTAGTACTACTCTTGTCCGAGCACGCTTAACTACGGAGTTCTTACGAAGTCCGTAGCGTCGCACGGTTTTAAAACGTGTCTTCTATAATTGGGAGGGAAAATTATATAAGTAGCTCATGATCTTCTTCTCTCCAGACGATGTGAGGCTAACTTGTGGTCTTGTACACCTCGTCTCACCTCACCTCATCCATCTTGGCATCACAGCCTCAGAAGTCTTGGCTCTTGACTATTGGTTGTCATAATCCACTCCCCTTAAGGGCTACATGTCCTCGTGTAGGGTTAGAACTCCCCCCATCCCGAGGAGAACCGGCTCTGATACCATTTTGTAATATCCGCCACAAACACACAAGATATTGTCCACTTTACTCGTGCCCACACGAGAACTTTCCACGGAGGTCACGCATCCTAGTACTACTCTCGCCTGCGCATGCTTAACTACAGAATTCTGACGAAATCTGTAGCAGCGCACGGTTTTAAAACGCATCTTCTATGTTTGGGAGGAAAAATTATTTAATTAGCTCAGGATCTCCTTCTCTTTAAGCGATGTGGGGCTAACTCGTAGCCTTGTACACCTCACCTCACCTCATCCATCTTAGCATCACAGTCTCAAGAGTCTTGGCTCTTATCTCTTGGTCGTCACACAAGGCTCAGCATCAAGGGGCGACAGCTTAGGTGGTGGATGATGGAGGAGGCGTTGGGGGGAGGGGATGAGGGTAATTTGGGTGTTAAAAAAATAAAAAAACATGGTGCCAAGCCGAATTCGATGGGTGCAGATAGTGTGGGTGCAAAATCATGCTAACGCCCGATGGTGGGACCCGATAGCCCTGCCTGGGGTCCACAGAAATGGTAGTGGGACCTGCTAGCCTTGCCTGTGGCCCACGCAGACAGTTTGGGACCTGGTAAATCTCCCTAGGCCTGTCAATCGGGTTGGGCTGGGTTGTTTAAGTTCTACCCAAACTTGGCCCGAATTTTAGGTGACTTTTCCAAGCCCGGACTCAGCTCAAAGTTTTACCATCATGTTCAACCCATTTTTCTTCTCAAATTTCAGACGAGTTCGGGTCGGCCCAAATAAGAGCATTGCGACGTACAAAAAATCGTTGGCATATATATAACAACAAAAGCTATGAGATTCTAAACAATAGCAACTCTTACTAAAAATCAACTTGTGCATAACTTTATCTCCTAAATAAGCAAAATATATTGAGAGGGGATGATTCAATAAACTAATACATCTGTACTATTTTGGTTCAAGCCTAAAACGAGACGAGCTTAACACGACCCAAACTCGGTTCAAACTCAAGTTTGGGCTTAAAATCATGTCCAAGCTCAGCCCAGCCCAAGCTCACATAAAAGCTCGACCCAATTTTTTTTGGGCCGAACAAGCGGGTATCGGGTTAACCTAGCCCAATTGACAGTCCTAAATCCCCTTTATATATTTACCAAAGCTCCAAATATTTCCAAAACTCTATAAATAACAGACTCGGTAAATGATCCAGATCAGAATTCATTATTCTCAATTCCATTTTTTGTTTTCCAGAGCTCCCTAGGCCTTCTAGTAATCAAACTTTAGTCAAGCCCACTCTTCCCTCTGTCTACTTGTATAAGCACTCCTCGGCCAGTCGAGAGTAGTTCTACTTTTCTCATAGTTAGTGGTTTCAAAGGTTGCATCTTACCACACAAAGACGTAGTCTTCGACCGAACTTTGTCACCATATCCTATGTCAACTCTTTTTCTTTCTCTCTATTCAACAGTGTCTATGTAACAACTCAACAGACTACAGCTCAGCACTCAACAGTGCACCGTACTCGAAGTCAAGCTTCAATCGACTGGTGACGTAAAAACATATGATGGTCGTAATCCCCCCCCCCCCATTTTGGAGGCCAATAGGCTATCGGCCTAGGATGACCGATAGGGTATCGGCCTCCAGAGGCCAATATGTGTATCGGCCTCCAAAGGCCAATATGTGTATCGACCTCCAAAGGCCGATACCATATCAGCATAGTGAGGCCAATACCCTTCTCCTCCTTGGTGGTCCCCTTCCCTAGCCAGATTCTTTGGTCCCTCAGTAGGGGGTAAGCAAGAACCATCTCTAGCCGGCCCTTGGCAGTGGATCGAAGATGCAACGGCTGGTCCCGGACAGCAAGTCGGTCGGCAGACAGCATTTGTTGTCGGCCTTTGGCAGGGGGTCGGTAGACGCAATATTCAACCCCGGACAGCGGGTCGACATGCAGAATTCTATCCCGCCGACCAAACCTAACATAGTTAGAGGAGCTCACTAACCTGAAACAACACTCCTCCCAGACTTCAGGACATGCTCATCCGATATCCACGGTCAGGACATAACCACCATCTTCTCAAACTTAGGGTTGAGGATCAGATCTACACCAAATCAACATCTCCGGCGATCAATTCATTCCCGAAGATTCAACTTGGTGAATTATTTGCAAAAACAAGAAGCTAAACAGCAGATCGACGTTCAAGTTGCACCAGGATGCTCAGTCGAATAAATTTTTTATCAGAATCAACTTGAATATGAAAGTCAACTCCAGAAACGACTACTATGCGCGAAGACTCTGCGCTTGCTCATCGGCAATAACAAACAAACAAAAAGCTACCCCTCTTCTAGTCGGGCCTTAGTAGGGGGTCGACAGATTCATCCCAAACATCTGTTAAGCCACTTCGACATCAACTAACCAGTTTTTTGCATTATCAAGTCCCAATCAGCTAGGTTGACACTTGCCTAGTTAGGAAGGGGTAACTATGGGTGTAAAATTTGGCTAACGTCCGATGGTGGGACCCACCAGCTCTGCCTGGGGTCCAGGGAGACGATAGTGGGACTCGTTAGCCCTGCCTGGTGACCACGAAGACGATGGTAGGACTCACCACCCCTGCTTGGGACCCACGAAACGATAGTGGGATCCGCCAGCCCTGCTTGAAGCCCACGTAGACAGTCTGGGGTCTGGTAAATCTCCCCCTGGATATTTACCAAAGCCCTAGATATTCCCAAAGCTCTATAATAGCTGATCCGATAAATGATCCAGACCAGAATTCAATATTTTCAATTCCATTTTTTGTTTTCCAGAACTCCCTGAGCCTTCTGGTAATCACTACACCAATACTGTTGAAAAAGGACGGATAATGACCGTTGTTTTTCAATATGTCATTTTTTACTCTGTCATTTTTTAATACCCCTTATTTTTTATCACTAAAAAATATGAATTGATCGTCATTTATTAAAAGATAAATTTTGCTCATCGTTTATTTATGTAGTTTATTCCTCAAATTGGTGTAGTGAATCCGACTCTAGTCAAGCCCACTCTACCCCCTGCCTACTTGTATAAGCACTCCTCGACCTGTCGAAAGCAGCTCTACTTTTTTCATAGTTAGTGGAAACAAATGCTGCGCCTTACCGCACAGAGACGTAGGCTTCGGCCGAACTTCGTCCCATATCCTGTGTCAATTCTTTTCTCTATCTCTATTCAACAGTATCTGTGTAACAGCTTAACAAACTATAGCTCAGAACTCAACAGTGCACCGCACTTGAAGCCAAGCTTCAAATGATTGGTAGTAGAAAAACGTATGATGCCCATAATTTTCCCCCACAGATAGAACACACCTTTATATATCTCAATGTACTACACTTTTAGGGGGATTTATTTGCTATCCTCCATGAGCAGCCTCTCCTCTGATGCACGAGATACGAGAGAACAGATTGAAGAGTAGAGAGATTTGTCATCAGGTGCTCCGCACTGGCCTCTCTACCTCCGCACCGGCCTCTCTACAAAGAGAGCGGGGCCCAACGAATGACGACATTGCTACAGGGCCATAAAGTAGCTAATCTTATGGGTTCATTAAGGCCGGTGTGGACGCACTTATTGCAGATCCGATCTAGATGTATTCACCTAATCATTTGGGATTTCCATGATGAAATTCTTAGAATAGGCCCCAATATAGTTGATAGGAGATATGCTTCTTTGCATGGCAATTAACCATGTAAAGAGGGAATCTGATGCTTTTGTCCGCACGTGCCCATCTGCAGTTATTTGATTGGTTGACCCACATATGTCAGCAGAGCTCTCAAAGCCCACCACAGAGAGAGAGAGAGAGAGAGAGAAAAAAAAAAGGAGAGAGAGAGAGAGAGAGAGAGAGAGAGAGAGAGAGAGAGAGAGAGAGAGAGAGAGAGAGAGAGAGGGGCCATGTCGTCGTGGTCCCCTCAGTGCAGGGTGTGAGATTATCAGATTAATGGAAGCCTCACAGTATTCAGTGCAGTTGGTGCAGTGAAGGTGGGCCCGGTTCTTTATATGTACTGCACCAGGGGGAAATTTTCAGCACATCCTGCGTACTATACAACCGCGGGGCCCACTGCGATTCAAGGGATATGGGGTAGCGGGCCCCAGCACTCTGGGGCAGTGGGTTGTGGGCCCCGCGGTTGTATGGTACGCAGGATGTGCTGAAAAGTTTCCCGCGTGCCGCCCGTCGGAGAGAGCGTGTGGGTCAACGGCCCACCGAGATACCCGACGTCGACTGTGCGCGGCTCATGTGGCTTCCGAGCATCTGTCGGCCCATCGCCCGGCCGGCCAACCCCCCGATACCTTATCCACCAGCTCCAACACGGTTTCTATATGAATCGTGTCTCCGATGCTAGGTGGAGGGACAGCATTTTTGCTACCCAGATTGATTTTTTTGCTGCACTCGCTTACGGCCCAATCGTGGTGTGCCATGTCGTCCATTAAAAACAGTATAATGGGGCAGTAAAGTGTAGGGTACGTCTGGTCGCAAGGGTCTGTTTGGTTGGCGTGAGTTGGAACCGGCACACATGTTCCAACTCAACAGTTGTTTGGTTTCGAGTGGAGGCTCTTGATCAAATGAGTTCCAACTTCTCCGTAGGTTTCGATTGTGTAGGAAACGCGTGAGTTTGTACCCCACAGTTTTCAGGTAGAGTTCCAACCCATCCCGTTCGTAAGGTTCTTTTCTGTGTTGTTGACCCGATCGAGTTCTTCGAGTGTTGACTCCCTCTCGACTGCGGACGGTGCGATCTAGAGTTTCTTTCCCTTCTCTCCTTTGCTCTTCGACTGTGGGGACGACGCGATCTAGGGTTTCGCTGTGATTTCTTTCCCTCCTCTCCTCTGTCGTTCTCTTGTTGCTTTCGACTGTGGTGAGCTGTTTGTTACTTTCGATCGTGATGAGCTGGTCGTTGCTTTCGACCGTGGTGAGCTGCTCTTTCTGGTTTTCTTCCTCCATTGTGTGCTCTTTGGTCTCAACTGTGGGTTTTCTTTATCAAAATGTTTGATTTTTAAAACTTTTGGACTGATCTAGGTTTTGATATTGACGCTTTGCATGTCTGAGCCTTTGATTTGCATACTTTTGCTTTGATTTAGGGTTTGAATGTGATCATTTTTATGTATGAGCCTCTGATTTCCATACTTTTACTGATCTAGGGTTTGATGTTGGCCTTTTGCAAGTCATGAAGATTTAATTTTTATACTTTTGCTCTGATTTAGGGTTTGAATTTAGCCCTTTTTATGTCTGATCCTATGATTTTCATATATTTGCTGATCTAGGGTTTGATGTTGGCCCTTTGTATGTATGTCTGACCCTTTGATTTGCATACTTTTGCTTTGATTTATGATTTGGATTTGACAATTTTATTGTCTTAATCTCTGATTTGCTAAATTATACTGATTTAGGGTATGATTCTTACCCTTTTAATATATTAGTCTCTGATTTTGCTCAATTTTGTTGTTCTAGGGTTTAATATTAGTCCATTGCTCTGATCTACTGTTTTATTTGTGCTATTTCTATGATTAAGCCTCTAATTGGTTACCAAATGTTGTGATTTATTGTACAAAAATTTGTGTTGTGTTTATGTTTGAGCCTTTGATTTGTTTAAATGTGTTATGATCTAGGGTTTTAAATCTCTCTTTGCATGTTTGAGCTTCTGATTTTCACTTATTAGCTCCATATGTTCAGTTTCGAAGAGCTTATATATCCAGCTTTTTACTTGTTAGTCTTGTTATGTATAGTTTTTAAGAGGCGATGATGACACTATTGATGATGATAATTATTATGTTCAGTTGTTAGCTTTCTATGTTCAGTTTTTAAGTACTTACATGCCCATATTTTTACTTGTTAGCTTCCTATGTTTAGTTTTTAAAGAAGCAATGATGATAATTACTTAATCCACCATCTTAAGCATCGAGATGAACTTGTTTTGAATCTCAATTTCAGCATAGTGGATGATAGACAAATAGATAAATGACAAGATCCTTAGGTGGAGGATAGAACCCTATTGCAGATTGTTGGGATTCATTCTATCTCAGACTTGCAGAATGGTTCGCCCAAACTATGCACCTGGATTCATAGGGGTCAATGGAGTCTACCGAATCTAGCTAATTTGGCTGTGACTGACTTGTTCTCTACAATTCGGAAAATTCAAATAAATCACTATTTGGTAGTAGATACTATCTTGTGGAATAAAACTAGTAGAGGGGAGTTCTCACTAAAGACGACATGGAAGTCTGTGAGACCTTTTGGGGTATCTATGAGCTGGGCTAAAGTCCTTTGGAACACTTACTCCCCCTTGAATCATAGCTTCTGTTCGTGAAGGGCAATAAGGAACAGGCTCTCAACTTTACCTTGGGTTCAAAGGAGTGGTACATCCCTTGCTAAAAGATGTTTCATGTGTTGTCAAGATGAGGAAAATGCAAAGCATCTCTTCTTCAAATGCCCCTTCTCTATAGAGGTTTGGTTGAAATGTTGTGCGAAGTTGGAATGGAACTACGAAGCTACATGGCTCTCTATAAAGAAGATTTGCAAGTTTGTTCTATCCCTTCCTAACAGTCCTTCTCGGTTATTGGCTAAGAGCTTGCTAACCACTATTGTCTTCTCGATCTGGGTGGAGAGAACTATCGGGTCTATGAGAATCTGTACTGCACTTCGGTGGAAATTTTTGGTAAAGTGACAGTTAGGTACGTGGAGATCCTCAAATCTATTGTTGGAAAGGAGGCTCTTCCTCTTGTCGGTCAGCACATCTTGCTTTGGGATAGTAGTCCTGAACCTGAGACAACTTATGGTACTGTTTCTAATTAAGGGTGCAAAGGGTTCTGTTTCTTTAGCGGTGGAAGTTTGTTTCGAGAGGCCCCCTGCTTTTCTTGCTCTATTCTCTCTTCTTCAGTTTGGGAGGGCCCAAGCCCTTTTTATCCCTCACCCTCTTCTCCAATAGAGGCTTCGCTTGCTCTGCGATGGTGGAGGGCAAACCCTCTCGTCTTTCCTCATTTGTTTCCTGCAAGCTGATGACTTCGAGAGTTCGGACTGGGGGAGTCTCCATTGATTGCTGAAAGTGGAGGACTTTCTCATTATTCTTGGGAGCAGTGGAGGTATTATCTTCCCTTTGGTTCGGCTAGTTTGGGTTGGCTTCTCGGCCTGTGTTATTTTTTTGCTTGCCAAGGTTCCTTTTGTATCTGTATTTGGTAAGGGTGGACTGAGTTGTGTGCTCTTTAGGGAGTAGAGTCCAAAGGTAGTTGCTTTGTTGGATGACTACTTATGGGATCTTCTCTCTGGTTTGTTTTTTTTTCTTTGGCAGTGTCCTATTTAATTTATTTACCTTCCCAAAAAAAAAATGATGGCATGACAACCTTGGATGACATGATAATATTCATGCAACCGGTTGCCACCATATCTTGTAGTGTGATTATTAGTATGTACTTGAGCTTATTATCCCTAAATTAAGCAAGCAAATATGTTTTTAAAAAGAGGCAATGATGATACTATTGATATAACGTAATTGTTTTTTTCTAAGAGGCGATGATTATGTTTTTTTTTCTAAGAGGCGATGATGACTATGTCATAAGGCTATGATGATGTGTCCAAATATATGCATACAATCGATTACCGCCATGTCTTGATCCATGATGGCTTGACAACCTTGGATGTCATGTCCAAGATTTTATAAACATGTGAAAAATTGGGCATATCAGTACTTAAAAATTTAAATTTCATGATCAAATACCTGAGCCTATTATCCTTGAATTTCTTTCAGGTTTTATTGTTATATAGAAATATATATAAAATCTAATACAATGCTTTATATGTTAGGGGATATTTGAGATGGATCCTAATCAAGATACTACATACATTATGTTAGCGTTAACAAAAATATTTGCATTAGTTGGCGGATTTATGCTTACAGTTAGTAAGCATTTTCAACGGCGTAGGCAAGATAGAGAGGATATTCCGAAGGCACCGTATCGCCAAAGAGAGGAGTGGTTTATACGAGATTTAATATATGGATTATATTATATGTGTTATGCTATGATACAAATGCATAAATCAATATTTATTATATTATCTGATATGTTAAAGCATAAAGGTCTATTAGTAAATATTATGCACGTAGATGTTCATGATCAAGTGGCAATGAAACTCTATATATTTAGTTATCATTATCGGGTCATAAATCTTGTCACTATGTTTTAAAGATCGAGAGAAACAATCAGTCAATATTTCAACAAGTTCATTGAAGTTGTATGTGGTTTGTCGATAGAGTATATTACATAATCTCCAACAACCATGCCACATAAGATATCATCTTCTTCGAGTTATTATCCTAGGTTCGAGGTGAGTAAGATATTATTTTTTTTTTTATTTTTATAGTTAAAATTATCTTTTGAGTGAATAATAGTTAAATAAATAAATTGATGTAGGATTGTATTAGAGCAGTTGATGGTACTCATGTTGATGTTACAATTTCAAATTCTATAGTTATAAGGTTTCGTGGGAGGAAGGGGATTACACAAAATATTCTCGCAGCAGTTGATTTTGATCTTAAATTTGTTTACATTTAAGTAGAATGATAAGGTTCTGCTAATGAAATGGTTGTCTTTAAGGATGCCCTTAAACAACCTAATTGATTTAAATTTTTTGAAGATAATTTAATTTACATATCTATTACTATATGTGACTAAGTATATATAAATAATATAGTTTTACTTTATTCCAGGAAAATATTACTTAGGAGATTATGGTTATACCGCGATGCCAGGGTTAATATGTCCATATCGTGGATGTCGATATCATTTGAAAGATTATAGTCATGATAATGAACCTCGTGATCCAAGATAGTTATTTAATCTTTGATATGCACAACTCAGAAATACGATGGATGAGCTTTTGGTGTGTTAAAACAATAGTGGAGGATCGTAACTATAAAGTCTGCATATTCATTCCCTACTCAAGTGTTATGTGTCACTACTTGTTATATTGTATATAACGCATCAGGATTACGCACAACGATCGATGGTAGTGATTTTTCTGCACAAGGTGGGGAGATTAAGGGTAAACCACCTATAGAAATCGATAAGGATTATGAGGAGTACATAAATGATTTAACTATCAGAGGGCATAGGAGGAGAAACCAATCATGGGTTGCAAAGTGACGTATCACGTATGTGGACATATTATTCAGTTCGAATATCTATGTAACTTTAATTTGTGTAATATTTGACTTTCTATTTTGAAACAGTCTAATGTAATATATAGCATGCCAGGCTCCTAATCCTATGTTTAGTAATATGTTCTAATTTGAATAATATATATATATATATATATATATATAATTTTTTTATTTTTTAATATGTTAAAGTATTCTAATATATATTGAATAAATATTATTTCTGTTTGAGTACAACAAATGGCTAGCCAAGCTCCTGATCCTACAGTACCAAAGGCTAGTACCAAAGTCCGAATCAAAGGTATTTAGGTGGGACCTTCAGCACATTAGATATTTATGCAAATACTTGGCTAACATAGCCCAGAACAAAATAAAAATAGACAAGAGTTTTAAAACCACTTGCTTAAAATAATTGGTGAAGACAATAAACGATGAGTTCAAAATTGACATTCGAGTTACGATTGTCCAAAACCATTTACGGACACTATGCGATAAATGAGATGATGTAAATAAAAAATTAAAGCATTTGAGTGGAGTGGGTGTGAACAATGACAAAGGCATCATACATATGGATCCAACTACAACAGATGAATACATACATGTATTATTGTGCTTTGATATAGCTAATTGCAATCATACTACTAGTCTAATATATCATAGTTAATATGTGCTTAATTTTTTTATGCAATCTCATCTTAAAACTACATCTTACATAAACAAGTTCATTGATAATTTACTGGAGTTTATACAAATATTCTTTAATGATAGAGCAATTGTAGAATATTCAATAATTTCTCGCATGCCAAGTCATTCCTTCAACAATCCGGATGAGTCTCTTATGTTTCCATCTGCTTATACTAATGTTGTTGATATTGAAATAAAATCCTCATCCCATCATGAAGAGCCTACTACCCTTTACACTACCAAATCACCTAGGTTGGCAACAATCACATTTTCCAAATATACTTCATCTTCTAAAGTTACCAATGATAAGTCTTACAAGCACTCATGTACATCAAAGGATCATAATCAGTTTACTGAATGGGCTGTACTCATATCCTATACCATTAAAGAGATCAGAAAAGAGATGTTCACTAGCTTAGGCATTAGTAAGGACATTGAGTATAGTAAGATTGTCCTGAATGAGGTGATGAAGTTGAGGGGTACTCTCAAGTTAAGCAAGTGAGATCTATTTACGAAGGCAAAAAATTTAGTCTCCAATCCCGACGATGTGAAGTTCTTTCTTGCGTTTGACGATGATGTTTTGTGCATCGAGTGGTTGGAGATTTACTAAAAAAAAATCGATGCTATTACCTTAAGCAGTGATTTTCCAAATGCATTTGACTAAGGCTGTACCCTATGGGTTGTGCCCATAAAATCAAACAAACTTTGGTTCAAACAAACTCTCCTTCTCTCTCATGGTCTGTAATATTTTTTCAACTCTCTTGGTTTGTAATATTTTTTTAACTCTCTCCTAGATTATAATATCTATTTACTTTAGAACTTATTAGATTGTTTCTAATTATATCTATATTCAGTTTTTTTAATTGTTAGTTTGCTATGTTAAGTTTTTTCACTTGTTAGCTACTATACCTATGTTCGATTTTTAAGAGCATATATATCCATTTTTCACTTGTTAGCTTCCTATGTTTAGTTTTTTAAGTGCTTGAATGCTATTTTTACTCTTTAGTTTTTTGGGTAGTATAGTTACTGTTATGATATGTTTTACTCTTCAGTTTTTTGGTTGTATAGTCATTGTTATGTTATGTTTTACTCTTCAGTTTTTGGATTGTATAGTCACTGTTATGTCATATTTTACTCTTCAATTTTTTGGGTTGTATTGTCACTATTATGCTATGTTTTACTCTTCAGGTTTTTGGGTTGTATAGTCACTATTATGCCATGTTTTACTCTTCAGTTTTTGGATTGTATAGTTACTGTTATGTCATATTTTACTCTTTAGTTTTTTGGATTATATAATCACTGTTATGTCATGTTTTACTCTTATGTTTTTTGGGTTGTATAGTCACTGTTATGTCATGTTTTACTCTTCAATTTTTAGATTCACTACAAGAAATAGCTTCTTTACCGACGAACCTTTTAAGTACCGTCGGTAATAATGTTCTTTTTACCGACGGTTACAATAATTTCCGTCGGTATTATAACTTTGATTTTTTTAATATTTTTTGCACATTTATTACCGACGGTTATATATAATCCGTCGGTACAATGTTTTATACCGACGGAAATATATTTTCTGTCGGTACAATTAGTTTATACCGACGAACAAATAATGTCCGTCGGTAATATGTTACGACGAAACTCAGGATAAAAACCGAGCCTCTGGAAAAAAATGGAACCCTGAGTTTCATCGTGACATTTATCGACGAAAGTTATTTTTCCGTCGGTATATGCCGACGGACATTAAATCTCCGTCGGTAAAAAGATCACGACGAAACTCAGGGTAAAAACCAAGCCTCTGGAAAAAATGGAACCCTGAGTTTCGTCATGACATTATACCGACGGACCTTATTTTTCTGTCGGTATAAAGTCATTATACCGACGAACCTTATTTTTCCGTCGGTATATACCGACATTAAATATCCGTCGGTAAAAAGGTCACGACGAAACTCAGGGTAAAAACCGAGTCTCTGGAAAAAATAGAACCCTGTGTTTCGTCGTCGATTTTTACCGATGGATATTATTATGCCGTCGGTAAAAAGGTTATTATTACCAACGGAAGTTAAAATGTCCGTCAGTAAAAACCCTGTGTTATATCACATTCAGCGATCCCCCCTTCTGTTCTGTTTCGATCTAAACCCCTCCCCGCCCCTCTCTCTCTCTCTCTCTCTCAATCTCCCCCCCTCCCCGGCCTCCCTTCCCCCCTCCGGCCGGCCACCCCTCCCCTCTCGTGCGCGCCGGCGAGCTCCGCCTCCTCCTCCTCCTGTGGACTCCGGTGAGCTCCTCTCGTGCGCGCCGGCGAGCTAGCTCCTCCTCCTCCTCCTCCTGTGGACTCCGGTGAGCTCCTCCTCCTCTTCCTCCTCCTCCTCCCTCTCCCCCCTAGTTAATAGGCAGAGTTAGGTTGGTTCTAGTTGCGGTTTCATGTGGGTTTCCTCCTACAACTTGTATACAAAGTTGGGTTTATTTATAGGAGGTTCTAGGAAGAACCTAGCTAAGATATGATTGAAGGGTTTCTAAGGTGAAAATTTAATTTTGTGTTTCTTTCTCGAGCGTTGTCCGAATTTCATCTATTTATAATTTATCTATCTATATCATTCTTATAATGCTAAGGTCGTTGGTGCCATGTGGACGACTCCCCATGACATCCCTCCCCCCCTTCTCTTCAATTTATTTGTAGTTAATTAAACATGTTCCTCTATCTCACTCATCCTTCAATATATTTGTATTAAACATGTTCCTCTCTCTCTCTCTCTCCATTAATTACACGATAGTGAGAAGGAATTCGTATTAGTCCCAGTAGTCTCTTATAAGTAGTAAGACATGAACTTGATTATGTCACTTGGCACAGACGAAATTACAGTCATCCGAAGGAATGTGCAATTTGGAGTATGTGAGTGTGATTCACTTGTCACAGTGTGATTCACTTGTTAAAGAGAGAGAGATAGTACAAATGATTTTCCAAATTAATATAAAATAATTATTAAATACCTTTGAATGGATATTTATCATCTTTATATTAGGGTTTGAATAAGATTTACGATGGATAATCATTTTCACATACAGGAGAAGGATTCTAGCTCTTCAAAAGATGTCCACATGTCACAACACGGGAATTAATGAGGGCTTCATTTAAGTATTATACTATTAGATATTGTGACATGTACATACGTATGCAACCTAGTTTCGTGAGCCCCCGTGGGATTGGGACAGCAAACGAATCTTGATGCACAACTGTGATGTTAGAATGACGGCAGTCCACATGCACAGTGCACATACATATCCTATGGCGCTCGCGGCTTGGATACTGTGCGCACTTTACATACACGCCATGTATGCGTAGCATTATGAATGTCCTGTAGAAGTTTCGGTTTCGGTTCCGTGTTCCATACCCGAATCTATTTAGCTCAAAAATATTTTAGCTCAAAAATTTAGCTCAAAAAATTTAGCTCAAAAATATAAAGATTTATCCCATCCATTAGGGATGTGGATGGCCTGTAGAAGTTTCGGTTCCGTGTTCCATACCCGGGAACCGAAACCGAATTTGTGCGGAGTCTTATAACATTGTTTGAAATTACTTCAGGTGTTGTATAGCCAGATAGACGAAGATGTCTTCGATCGATAAGAGTTTTATACGTAATTCGAATCGCATGAGCCAAGAGTACAGAGAAGGAGTCAGGAAATTTCTGGATTTTGCATTTGAGCGTCTTGCACCGCTTGATGGAAAAATTGTGTGTCCCTGTATAGACTGCGGAAGGGTGACTAGGAAGGTTCGAGAGGAATGTGAGGTTGATCTGGTAATGCGTGGCATTGACATTAGCTATACCCGTTGGTTCTCGCACGGTGAGGAGCTAGATGCAGTCCCTATGGCAGCTCACGGTGAAACTTCAAACACAGTGATCGCTGATGATAATATTAATACAGACGATGACGATGACATGCAGGGTATGATACATGATTTGCAAGGTGGAATAGGCACGGACACACCGTCAGGTGATCAGCCCAATATCGAAGCGGACAAGTTCTACAGATTGTTTAAAGATGCCGAACAACCTCTATACCCGGGGTGTGAGAAGTTTTCAAAACTCTCTTTCACTGTAAAGCTTCTTCATTTGAAGTGCCTCAATAGTTGGAGTAATAAGTCATTTAATATGTTGGTAGAGTTGCTGAAAGAGGCTTTTCCTATGGGTGAGACAGTACCGAAATCATTCTACGAGGCGAAGAAGACAATTAAAGATCTCGGTCTGGGTTATGAGAAAATTGATGCATGCGTGAACGATTGTATGTTGTACCGGAAAGAGTACGAACATGCGCGGTCATGCCACATATGCGGAGCAACGAGATATAAAGATACGGATGCCGAGTCTAGTACCAGTCGAAGGAAGAAAAATGTATCTGCAAAGGTTCTCCTATACTTCCCGCTTAGGGACAGGCTTCAGAGGTTGTTTATGTCATCGAAGACTGCTGAGCACATGAGGTGGCATGCACGAGAACGTATAGATGACGGGATTATGAGACATCCGGCCGACTCTCTGACGTGGAAAGATTTTGATCATACCTATCCTGAATTCGCATGTGAAGTTCATAACGTCAGGTTAGGGCTTGCTAGCGATGGCTTCAATCCCTTTGGGAATATGAGTGTGTCGTACAGTATTTGGCCAGTTGTCCTAGTTCCATACAATTTGCCTCCCTGGATGTGCTTAAATAAGCCATACACAATGCTCTCCTTGCTCATTCCCGGACCCAGGTCGCCTGGTAATGATATTGACGTTTACTTGCAGCCGTTGATTGAGGAGTTGAACGAGTTATGGGAAGTTGGGGCCGATACGTATGATGCCTCGTTGCGCCAGAATTTTCGGATACATGCGGCACTTCTATGGACCATCAACGATTTTCCTGCATATGCCAACTTATCCGGGTGGAGTACTAAAGAAAAATTGGCATGCCCTACATGCAATAAGGAGACAGATTCATTACGGTTGAAGAACGGAGGCAAGTTCTATTATATGGGCCATCGAAGATTCCTTGTTGACGGCCATAAGTGGAGGCAGAATAAAAGAGCTTTCAACGGCAAGAAGGAACTTGCAAAGGCCCCGGAGCAGCTTTCGGGGGTAGAAGTCTTGTGCGAATTGGATCAGCTTGATGCCGTGGCACTTGGGAAAGGTAAAAAGAAGAGAACGCATGAAGATTCTACGCGTGAGCATAACTGGAAGAAGAAGAGTATTTTCTTTAAACTACTGTACTAGAGCAGCCTACTCTTGCGGCATAACTTGGATGTCATGCATATCGAGAAAAATGTGTGTGACAACATTATAGGAACACTGCTGAATCTCGACGGTAAGACGAAGGATAATCTTAAATCTCGTCTCGATCTTAAGGAGTTGGGCATCCGAAACTCACTTCATCCCCAAGAGATTGGGGATAAGTATGTGTTGCCAGTTGCATGCTACACCATGAGCTCACAGCAAAAGGCAGCCTTATGTGCATTCCTACGGTCTGTGAAAACGCCAGACGGTTATTCTTCGAATATCGCACGATGCGTGCAAGAGAACGGCCAGAAGTTGTCTGGATTAAAGAGCCACGATTGTCATGTTCTTATGCAGCGATTGTTATCTCTTGCTATACGTGGGAATTTAACTGAACAGGTGTCCGGTCCGTTAATTGAGCTCAACACTTTTTTTAGACAGTTGTGCTCGAAGGTACTTAGAGTGGACCAACTTGAACAGATGGAGAGGGATATTGCGCTCACATTGTGCAAGCTAGAGATGATATTTCCACCTTCCTTCTTTGATGTCATGGTGCATTTGACCGTTCACTTGGCAAATGAGGCCAAACTCGGCAGCCCAGTTCATTACCGCTGGATGTATTTTATCGAGAGGTAATCTTCTCGTCTTATTCGCACAATGTATTTGATCGTTCTTGATATATTCATCCAAATATTTTTTTCTCAAATTAGGTACTTGCGAACATTGAAATCATATGTTCGTAATAAAAGTCGTCCGGAGGGATCAATTGCTGAAGGATACCTAGCAGAAGAATGTCTAACATTCTGCTCAAGATACCTACATGGTATAGACACACGATTCGATCAACTTGAGCGGAACTATAACGGTGGTCCAATAGACTTCGATGGGGGTCTGTCTATATTTGCCGAAATGGGTACAGCTGTAGAAGGAGGCAAAACCCGTCGATTGTCTGTAGATGAGATTCAACAGGCACATATGTATGTGTTGCGCCAATGTGATGAAGTGTGGTCATTCATTGAGTAAGCATTTTACGATCATTTACTCATTCTTTCAGTCCATTCATTAAGTATATATGCTAATTATAATCTAATTCATAACCTGTAAAACAGGAAGCATAAAGCCATCATTAATAATCGGGGTACTCGAAATGCTCCCCAAATTCATGATCGTGAATTCCCATCGTGGTTCGAGAAACACGTAAGTATTCACATCATTATTGAATTTCATTGACATCCATTACCGAACAATAATTATGTGTTCATATCATGAATGTCATGTGGTTATTATAGGCACGAGAAATGTACGACAACCACGATCCGCTGATGAATGAGGATCTCTGACGATTATCTTGTAGTCCTTTACAAGACGCAATATCGTACGATGGTTATATCGTGAACGGTTATAGATTTCGGACGAAAGATAGTGAAAAATCATGAAGAACCCAAAATAGTGGGGTTGTCGTCAACGGTGAGCAAGAAGAATTAGAAAATATCGACTTCTACGGCGTCCTCAAGGAGATTCTCGAGATTAAATTCCTTGGCCAAAATCGGATCGTATTATTCAAATACGATTGGTATGATGTTAATAATCACGGGATTGGTTATAATGTCGACAAATACGGTTTTATCAGCATCAACACTGGCAAGAGATTGAATACCCAATATAAAGATCCATTCATTCTTGCCTCTCAAGCGCAACAGATATTTTATGCACCGGATAATACCTCTCAAGGTTGGCAAATTGTAGTCAGGTCACCACCCAGAGATTTTTATGACATGAGAGACAAGGATGCGGGGGTCGTCGATGATGATTTGGATGCATACCAGAATGATGAGATAATCATTGTCGACGCAGTGCACGACGAAAATGAAAATATCGACAATATAAAGTGGACAACGAATGCAGATCAAATGATAGAAGAGGGATGCGATGAGAGTGACAGAGATGAGACAGAAAATGACTAGACCGTATGTAAATCAAATTGTTTCATATTTAAATCAAATTGTTTCATATATAAATCATATTGTTTCATATGTATATCATATTAATTTATACTGTTTCATATGTAAATCATATCGTTTTATATGTAAATCAAACTGTTTCATATTGTTTCATAAATCATACTGTTTCATATGTAAATCAAACTGTTTCATATTGTTTCATATGTAAATCTTACTGTTTCATATGTAAATTAAACTGTTTCAGATGGCATCACGGTCATATATTCGTAGAGGCAGGGGTGGGGTAGCTCGGAGCGCTTCGGCTGCCACCCCAGGGTTTGAGGCTGAGCCGTCTGGATCTGGTAGTGCTGTTCCTCTCTCCACACCAGCTCCTGATGTGGTCGCAGCCTCCGGAGCTTCGAGCAGTGCTCAGCACTCGGCTACAGCGTCTACGCCCACATGTAATGTTTAGATCTAAAGTTTTATACATGTTGTAAATACTTCTTCAGTACTGATGTATATTTTATTTGCAGGGTCGAGGATCACCAGGCACGTAGGCGACCAGGGCGTGACGACGGCCCGGCGCTTGTCGACCTTACGCGAGCCGCTTTCCCTACAGTGGAGCGGCAGGACCTTTGTGGGCGAGCACGCTTCTGACGCCGCCACATGGATCGGTATTATAGTACGAGAGGAGAGGAATGCCCCGATTGTGGGGTTAAGGGGGTGGAAGAACATTGATGCATCTTATAAGGAGAGGATGTATCAGCAGTTTTTGGTACGTTAGTTTCATTAAAGCATTTTAGAATAATATCGTACTTCTTTATAATTTGATTTGATAAAATGACTTGTTTCTAAATTGATTTTACAGGAGAAATTTAAATGGGAGAACATGGAAACCGACACCCATCGGGAGGACTTGTGGAAGATGATGGGTGAGCGGTACAGGGATTACCGTCACGAGCTCTACCAGCTCTATGGTTACTTGATCGGCCAGCCGGCTGAGGAGGTACAGGCTGCGGCCGGGACGAGAGACGCATTACCGCTATACGTTCTACAGTTTTTGGTCGCTCACTGGGCCACCCCTCACTTTCAGGTATAATTATAATTTTGTTGATTCGTACTTGTTTTAATGTTATACTAAAAATTTGTATTGATGTTTTAAAATTTAATCGATTGACACAGGCGAAATCTGCTATAGGCAAGCATAATAGAAGTGCCTCGACGACACCTGCTCCAGTGAAGGGGAGGACCTCCATGCCCCAGCTTGCCTAGCAGCTGGTAAATGATACAAACATTGTTATTATTTAAAGCTCTATATATGTTATATTAACTCATCTATTTATTTTATATGTCCAACAGACATAGTCCTTGGGCCACGAGCCTAATAGGATTGACCTTTTTGAGGCCTCTAGGAGGCGGCGTATCGATGGGGCATTTCTGGACGACAGGGTTGCCTCGCAAGTGGTAAGTAATTAAATTACTGTTAATATATTCTTATACATATGCCATAAAATATCATTGAATATCATTGGTTGTTTTTATATAGGAGAGGATGCGACTTCTGGTGACACCGTCGGGTGAGGCCGGCTCCTCCTCCATCTCAGTATCTATCGACTCAGCGATGGATACTGTGCTGAGACCTGCTACGCACGGCCGTGTCCTCTGTACGGGCCTTGGAGTCACGCCCTCCTCCTAGTTTGGACGAGAGGGTATGCGCTCGAGGGCACGGGACACCCAGACCGGTGCTATCACTCAGCTGCAGTCTACGCTAGACGCGGAGCGAGAGCAGAGGCAGGCCCTCGAGCAGAGGATTGAGACGGAGCGAGAGCAGAGGCAAGCCCTCGAGCAGAGGGTTGAGGCGGAGAAGAAGGCCCTCGATGAGGAAAGAGAAGCTCGCATGGAACTGGAGCGTAAATTTTATGAATTCATAAGCCGGTCTAGCGGTGGCTCATCCTCATGATCAGGTACTTACTAATCTTTATAATATTAGCAAAAAATATGAATCTTACTAATTTGAGTTTAGATCATATTATCACACTTATGATTTTTCAACACTTAGACTCTAAATCGGTGAATCGGATCGTAAATTGTTCAAATATCCAATTAGAACCCGCTCACAAGTCCGAAATACGGAATAATTCCAATTTCGAATTATCGGATGCCGATCCGATGACGATCCGATCGAATCCAAACCTATTTCAAATCCGAAACACGCTAACTTATGATTTTCCAACACTTAGACTCTAAATCGGTGAATCGGATCGTAAATTGGTCAAATATCCAATTAGAACCCGCTCGCAAGTCTGAAATACAGAATAATTTCAAGTTCGAATTATCGGATGCCGATCCGATGACGATCCGATCGAATCCAAACCTATTTCATATCCGAAACACGCTAACTTATGATTTTCCAACACTTAGACTCTAAATCGGTGAATCGGATCGTAAATTGGTCAAATATCCAATTAGAACCCGCTCGCAAGTCCAAAATACGAAATAATTCCAACTTGGAATTATCGGATGCCGATCCGATGACGATCCGATCGAATCCAAACCTATTTCATATCCGAAACACGCTAACTTATGATTTTCCAACACTTAGACTCTAAATCGGTGAATTGGAGCGTAAATAGGTCAAATATCCAATTAGAACCCGCTCGCAAGTCCGAAATACGGAATAATTCCAACTTGGAATTATCGGATGCCGATCTGATGATGATCCAATCGAATCCAAACCTATTTCATATCCGAAACACGCTAACTTATGATTTTCCAACACTTAGACTCTAAATCGGTGAATCGGATCGTAAATTGGTCAAATATCCAATTAGAACCCGCTCGTAAGTCCGAAATATGGAATAATTCCAAGTTCGAATTATCGGATGCCGATCCGATGACGATCCGATCGAATCCAAACCTATTTCATATCCGAAACACGCTAACTTATGATTTTCCAACACTTAGACTCTAAATCGGTGAATCGGATCGTAAATTGGTCAAATATCCAATTAGAACCCGCTCGCAAGTCCGAAATACGGAATAATTCCAACTTGGAATTATCGGATGCCGATCCGATGATGATCTGATCGAATCCAAACCTATTTCATATCCGAAACACGCTAACTTATGATTTTCCAACACTTAGACTCTAAATCGGTGAATCGGAGCGTAAATTGGTCAAATATCCAATTAGAACCCGCTCGCAAGTCCGAAATACAGAATAATTCCAACTTGGAATTATCGGATGCCGATCCGATCGAATCCAAACCTATTTCATATCCGAAACACGCTAACTTATGATTTTCCAACACTTAGACTCTAAATCGGTGAATCGGAGCGTAAATTGGTCAAATATCCAATTAGAACCCGCTCGCAAGTCCGAAATACAGAATAATTCCAAGTTCGAATTATCGGATGCTGATCCGATGACGATCCGATCGAATCCAAACCTATTTCATATCCGAAACACGCTAACTTATGATTTTCCAACACTTAGACTCTAAATCGGTGAATCGGATCGTAAATTATTCAAATATCCGATTAGAACCCGCTCGCAAGTCCGAAATACGGAATAATTCCAATTTGGAATTATCGGATGCCGATCCGATGACGATCCGATCGAATCCAAACCTATTTCATATCCGAAACACGCTAACTTATGATTTTCCAACACTTAGACTCTAAATCGGTGAATCGGATCGTAAATTGTTTAAATATCTGATTAGAATCCGCTCGCAAGTCCGAAATACGGAATAATTCCAACTTGGAATTATCGGATGCCGATCCGATGACGATCCGATCGAATCCAAACCTATTTCATATCCGAAACACGCTAACTTATGATTTTTCAATACTTCGACTCTAAATCGGTGAATCGGAGCGTAAATTGGTCAAATATCCAATTAGAACCCGCTCGCAAGTCCGAAATACGGGATAATTCTAACTTCGAATTATCGGATGCCGATCCGATGACGATCCGATCGAATCCAAACCTATTTCATATCCGAAACACGCTAACTTATGATTTTCCAACACTTAGACTCTAAATCGGTGAATCGGAGCGTAAATTGGTCAAATATCCAATTAGAACCCGCTCGCAAGTCCGAAATACGGAATAATTCCAAGTTCGAATTATCGGATGACGATCCGATGACGATCCGATCGAATCCAAACCTATTTCATATCTGAAACACGCTAACTTATGATTTTCCAATACTTAGACTCTAAATCGGTGAATCGGATCGTAAATTGTTCAAATATCCAATTAGAACCCGCACGCAAGTCCGAAATACGGAATAATTCCAACTTGAAATTATCGGATGCCGATCCGATGACGATCCGATCGAATTAATCCAAACCTATTTCATATCCGAAACACGCTAACTTATGATTTTCCAACACTTAGACTCTAAATCGGTGAATCGGATCGTAAATTATTCAAATATCCGATTAGAACCCGCTCGCAAGTCCGAAATACGGAATAATTCCAACTTGGAATTATCGGATGCCGATCCGATGACGATCCGATCGAATCCAAACCTATTTCATATTCGAAACACGCTAGCTAACTTATGATTTTCCAATACTTAGACTCTAAATCGGTGAATCGGAGCGTAAATTGGTCAAATATCCGATTAGAACCCACTCGCAAGTCCGAAATACGGAATATTTCCAACTTCGAATTATCGGATTCCGATCCGATGCCGATCCGATCGAATCCAAATCTATTTCAAATCCGAAACACGCTAACTTATGATTTTCCAACACTTAGACTCTAAATCGGTGAATCGGATCGTAAATTGGTCAAATATCCAATTAGAACCCGCTCGCAAGTCCGAAATACGGAATAATTCCAAGTTTGAATTATCGGATGCCGATCCGATGACGATCCGATCGAATCCAAACCTATTTCAAATCCGAAACACGCTAACTTATGATTTTTCAACACTTTGACTCTAAATCGGTGAATCGGAGCGTAAATTGGTCAAATATCCAATTAGAACCCGCTCGTAAGTCCGAAATACGGAATAATTCCAACTTCGAATTATCGGATGCCGATCCGATGACGATCCGATCGAATCCAAACCTATTTCATATCCGAAACACACTAACTTATGATTTTCCAACACTTAGACTCTAAATCGGTGAATCGGAGTGTAAATTGGTCAAATATCCAATTAGAAACCGCTCGCAAGTCCGAAATACGGAATAATTCCAAGTTCGAATTATCGGATGCCGATCCGATGACAATCCGATCGAATCCAAACCTATTTCATATCTAAAACACGCTAACTTATGATTTTCCAACACTTAGACTCTAAATCGGTGAATCGGATCGTAAATTATTCAAATATCCGATTAGAACCCGCTCGCAAGTCTGAAATACGGAATAATTCCAACATGGAATTATCGGATGCCAATCCGATGACGATCCGATCGAATCCAAACCTATTTCATATCCGAAACACGCTAACTTATGATTTTCCAACACTTAGACTCTAAATCGGTGAATCAGATCGTAAATTGTTCAAATATCCGATTAGAACCCGCTCGCAAGTTCGAAATACGGAATAATTCCAACTTGGAATTATCGGATGCCGATCCGATCGAATCCAAATCTATTTCATATCCGAAACACGCTAACTTATGATTTTTCAACACTTCGACTCTAAATCGGTGAATCGGAGCGTAAATTGGTCAAATATCCAATTAGAACCCGCTCGCAAGTCCGAAATACGGAATAATTCCAACTTCGAATTATCGGATGCCGATCCGATGACGATCCGATCGAATCCAAACCTATTGCATATCCGAAACACGCTAACTTATGATTTTCCAACACTTAGACTCTAAATCGGTGAATCGGAGCGTAAATTGGTCAAATATCCAATTAGAACCCGCTCGCAAGTCCGAAATACGGAATAATTCCAAGTTTGAATTATCGGATACCGATCCGATGACGATCCAATCGAATCCAAACCTATTTCATATCCGAAACACGCTAACTTATGATTTTCCAACACTTAGACTCTAAATCGGTGAATCGGATCGTAAATTGTTCAAATATCCAATTAGAACCCGCTCGCAAGTCCGAAATACAGAATAATTCCAACTTGGAATTATCGGATGCCGATCCGATGACGATCCGATCGAATTAATCCAAACCTATTTAATATCCGAAACACGCTAACTTATGATTTTCCAACACTTAGACTCTAAATCGGTGAATGGGATCGTAAATTATTCAAATATCCGATTAGAACCCGCTCGCAAGTCCGAAATACGGAATAATTCCAACTTGGAATTATCGGATGCCGATCCGATGACGATCCGATCAAATCCAAACCTATTTCATATTCGAAACACGCTAGCTAACTTATGATTTTCCAATACTTAGACTCTAAATCGGTGAATCGGAGCGTAAATTGGTCAAATATCCGATTAGAACCCGCTCGCAAGTCCGAAATACGGAATATTTCCAACTTCGAATTATCGGATGCCGATCCGATGACGATCCGATCGAATCCAAACTTATTTCAAATCCGAAACACGCTAACTTATGATTTTCCAACACTTAGACTCTAAATCGGTGAATCGGATCGTAAATTGGTCAAATATCCAATTAGAACCCGTTCGCAAGTCCGAAATACGGAATAATTCCAAGTTCGAATTATCGGATGCCGATCCGATGACGATCCGATCGAATCCAAACCTATTTCATATCCGAAACACGCTAACTTATGATTTTCCAATACTTAGACTCTATATCGGTGAATCGGATCGTAAATTGTTCAAATATCCAATTAGAACCCGCTCGCAAGTCCGAAATACGGAATAATTCCAACTTGGAATTATCGGATGCCGATCCGATGACGATCCGATCGAATTAATCCAAACCTATTTCATATCCGAAACACGCTAACTTATGATTTTCCAACACTTAGACTCTAAATCGGTGAATCGGATCGTAAATTATTCAAATATCCGATTAGAACCCGCTCGCAAGTCCGAAATACGGAATAATTCCAACTTGGAATTATCGGATGCCGATCCGATGACGATCCGATCGAATCCAAACCTATTTCATATCCGAAACACGCTAACTTATGATTTTCCAACACTTAGACTTTAAATCGGTGAATCGGATCGTAAATTGTTCAAATATCCGATTAGAACCCGCTCGCAAGTCCGAAATACGGAATAATTCCAACTTGGAATTATCGGATGCCGATCCGATGACGATCCGATCGAATCCAAACCTATTTCATATCCGAAACATGCTAACTTATGATTTTTCAACACTTCGACTCTAAATCGGTGAATCGGAGCGTAAATTGGTCAAATATCCAATTAGAACTCGCTCGCAAGTCCGAAATACGGAATAATTCCAACTTCGAATTATCGGATGCCGATCCGATGACGATCCGATCGAATCCAAACCTATTTCATATCCGAAACACGCTAACTTATGATTTTCCAACACTTAGACTCTAAATCGATGAATCGAAGCGTAAATTGGTCAAATATCCAATTAGAACACGCTCGCAAGTCCGAAATACGGAATAATTCCAACTTGGAATTATCGGATACCGATCCGATGACGATCCGATCGAATCCAAACCTATTTCATATCCGAAACACGCTAACTTATGATTTTTCAACACTTAGACTCTAAATCGGTGAATCGGAGCGTAAATTGGTCAAATATCCAATTAGAACTCGCTCGCAAGTCCGAAATACGGAATAATTCCAACTTCGAATTATCGGATGCCGATCGATCCAATCCAAACCTATTTCAAAGCCGAAACACGCTAACTTATGATTTTTTAACGCTTATACTCAGTTATAGATATAAACCATTTTTTTAACAAATACATGTTAATTGCAGGAGCAGGGCGGCGTCAGGGGATCGATGAGAGCACCAGCGTTGGTGGCGGGCCACGTGGGGTGGTTGAGATAGGGCATGTATCATCTCTCAGTTTTGGATTGTGTAAATATTATTTTGTAATATGTGGTTATTTTTTGTTCTTGTCGGGTATTAATTGTTATAATTATCGGGTATTGTGGTAATATTTGATAATTTGCTGTTATATTTTGTCAATTTAGGTAATATTTGATAATTTGCGACAATATTTTATAAATTATGGTAATATTTGATAAATTGTGGTAATATATTGTGGTATTGTTGTAAATCATAGGAATTAAATAACATTATTTAGGTAAATTTATTAAAAAAAAAACATACTTATTACCGACGGAAACTAATTATTTCGTCGGTAATAATGTTTTTATTTTTTTTAAATTATTAATAATTTGCCGACGGAATGTAATTGTCGTCGGTAATATATATTTTATTACCGACGGTAAATATATAGCTGTCGATAATAATATATTTATTAACGACGGTATATACTGTAACCGTCGGTAAAAGGCTTATATATTACCGACGGTCTTTTATATATCGTCGGTAATAATATATTATATTAATTTTTAATTGTTTAAATATTACCGACGGCTTTAATATTACCGTCGGTATTAATTATTATTACCGACGGTAATATTTGGTCCGTCGTATTGTTTTTCCGACAACTTCTTTCCCGACAGCCAGCGACGGAAATTTCTTCCGTCGCTATAAAATATTACCGACGGAAATGTAATATTACCGACGGATATTTTCCGTCGGTAATAACTGTTTTTTTTTGTAGTGATTGTACAGTCACTGTTATGCCATGTTTTACTGTACAATTTTTTGGGTTGTATATATTCACTATTATGCCCAGTTTTACTCTTCGGTTTTGGATTATATATACTCGCTATTATATTCAGTTTTGTTCTTTTGTTTTGGGTTGTATATACTAATTATTATGTGAAGTTTTAATCTTTAATTTTTGGGTTTTATATACTTAATGTTATGCCTAATTTTATACGATGATATATTCCATATAACTTGATAGTTACATTCATCAAATTTCGAAGCAACCATGGATGGCTTAGTGATCTATAAGCTACTAGTTACAACTTTTAGTTTACCTGTGATAACTAGGACAAATCTAAATACAAAACTATAGAGTATATAAAAATTAGATATAATAGTAAATATATACTACCCAAAACTGAAAAATAAAAATAGATATAGCAATAGGCGATGATGAGATGCCCAAAGCATGATAGTTATGTCTATCATGTTTAGATCCAAGATGATGAAGCAACCTTGGATGACCACTATATAGGCAACCGGTTGTAGCCTTGACTTGGGATGATATAGCTTGGGCCTACCTGAGCCTTATATTTTTATTTAACTGAAAAAAAAAATTAATTATTATATGCTACCACTTACAACTTATTATTTGAAGTTGTGATTAAAGATATGACATCATCGAACAATAGTAGTTTGGTTGAAAGTAGGGGTGCAACTCGGGTCGAATTGGTTCGGGTTTGAGCCAACCCGGAACCTAACCGAACTAGTTCGATTATACCATATTGAAACCCGAACCAACCCGACTTGGGTATAGACCCGAACCAACCCAAACCACACCAAGGTCGGGTTGGTTCGGGTCGGTTTTCTGGTTAGGAGTTGGTCTAAAAAATTAATGGTCACGACTATTTACCAGCAAACTAAAGGTCCATGTTGGACTTTAGGCTTTAGCCACCAGTTGTGTTCTCTTAGTAGTTGGTTCAATGTTAGCAAACAAATAATGTTTGCTCGGGTGCTAGTGTGATGTAGCCCAAAAGTCCAAACCCGTGACATATATATGTGAACTAATATATATAAGTTCGGTTCTCAAGTTGGGTCGAGTCTACCCGAGTCTCAACCCAAAACCGATCCGTATTTAGTCGGGTCCACAAAACTTAGAACGGAACCAACCCATTTAGTCAAAATACCCGAACCAACCCAACCCAACCCATTTAGGTCGGGTTGGGTCGGTTCTCGGTTTTACTCGACCCAAGTTGCACCCCTAGTTGAAAGTATGACTTAGTTTTGAAATATAAGATGCGGGTGCGGTCGGAAAGCAATTGTCAAACTCTCCGAGTCTGAAAAAAATTCAGAAAAATTATACTATGCATGTGCATCAAAATATACATGGGTGGTGGGGTTGGTGCAACCCATATGTGGACGAGCGATCCAATAAATATATCCGAGAAGCAACATTAGAACGATTACAACCAGATGATATTGCAGAGCTAGTTAAGTTGGAGGCCAATGTAGGAGTCATGAAGATATTGATATTTATACTCTTTTTTTATTCTTTTTTAATGTATTAGTTGTACTAATTGCGGTCAAATAATCGTATGTTATTATGGACCTGATCATTAATTTATTGAAATATGAGATCACTTTTTAGTTATAAGTTCAAAGTAGTATATATTTTTTAGCCGTAAATAACACTCGACTTATTCTCTCTCTAATATGTATGTCCTCTCTCTCTCTTACTCTCCTTACTCTCTATTCTCTCTCTAAATACTGGATTTCCATAACTCTCTTTTTTAAAACTAGGCTTCCATAGCATTCTCTTTAAAAACTAGGTTTTCATAATTTTCTCTCTCTAAAAACTAGGTTTTCATAGCTTTCTCTCTCTAAAAACTAAGTTTTTATAGCTTTTTTTCTCTAAAAACTAGGTTTTCATAACTTTCTCTCTCTAAAAACTAGATTTCCAAAACTTTCTTTAAAAACTAGGTTTCTATAGCTTGCTCTCTCTAAAAATTAGGTTTCTATAGCTTTATCTCTTTTAAAACTAGGTTTCCATAGCTTTCTTTCTCTAAAAACTAGGCTTTTATAGCTTTATCTTTCTAAAAAGTAAGTTTCTATAGCTTTCTTTATTTAAAAACTAGGTTTCCATAGCTTTCTCTCTCTAAAAATTAGGTTTCCAAACTCTCTCTAAAAACTAGGTTTCCATATCTTTCTCTCTAAAAGTTAGATTTCCAAAACTTTCTCTCTAAAAACTAGGTTTTCATAGCTTTCTTTCTCTAAAAACTAGATTTCTATAGCTCTCTCTCTCTAAAAATTTTGTTTTCAAAACTTTCTCTCTCTAAAAACTAGATTTTCATAGCTTTCTCTCTCAAAGAACTAGGTTTCCATAGATTTCACTCTCTAAAAATTGGGTTTCCAAAACTTTCTCTATCTAAAAACTAGATTTTCATAGCTTTCTCTCTCTAAAGCTGGGTTTTCATAGATTTCTCTCTCTAGAAACTGGATTTCTATAACTTTCACTCTTTAGAAACTGGGTTTTCATAGCTTTTTCTCTTTAAAAACTAGGTTCCTATAGCTCTCTCTCTCTAGAAATTGGGTTTTCAAAACTCTCTAAAAATTAGATTTTTATAGCTTTCTCTTTCTAAAAACTAGATTTTCATAGTTTTCTCTCTCTAAAAATATCGCTTCCATAGTTTTATCTCTATAAAAACTGACCTATAATATATATTATTTTTATATTTAGGTCATTAATCTAGCCACAACTACATATTTTGTCAACTATGTTGAACCAAACAATGGAGTTTCAACTATATCATTCGAACTACATCGAACCAAACAACGGACTTACAACTATACAATTCCAACTACATCGAACCAAACATCGGGGTGCAACTATACCATTCTAACTGCTTGCAACCAAATAGCTTACTTTTTTTCTTGTTGAGGGACCCGATGTGAAATGGAACTTGCTCACATCCTTATTGCAAATCAGGATTTATTGTAGGGGCTGATCACTAAGTCACCCCCCAAAAAAACCCATATGTCTCATATGCATGTGAGTTCCATCAATGGAGTCCATCATTCCCTTATTTTGTGCTCTCGCTATTATTCTGATGTACGTGAGGCCCGGTCCTTTGGGCTCTCGCTAATTTTTTCCAGTATTGTTAAGAAAGGTTGGAATTGTTAAGAAAAAAATAGAATATGGAAATGGATTCATTTCCTAGGAAATTTTAATTTTCATGAAAAGAACATTGTCTTAGCTCTTGTTTGATAACACTGAAACAAGATTTGTGGACCTGCGTTCCAATGGTTCTTTCATAATTCATATGTTTGATAATGCTGAAGCGGTTTTTGCTCAGATCCACTTTCATCAAAATCATGAAAAATTTCATCGCAACCCGAGGCTTGGATGCACTTTTCAACGAAACCCATTGTAGCAGTGCATGTTTTAGCGAAAACTGCCATCCGCTATGATTTCCAAATCAGTGTTATCAAACAAAGCCTTAGTACCATATATTTTTCTCTGGGTTCGACTCCTCTCCAATAATTGGAACTTCACTAGTTGTGGGGAGCGGTTCGATGCACTCACCCCTATTCATAGGCGAGGGTTGGATGCAGTTCGCCTTTTGGGGGTGTGTGCATCAGGAGTAATTTTTTTCATGCTTGACCTTACATCCGAAGATTATCATATAGATTGTTGAACTGCTTTTAGTTTATGCCCTTTTTTACTTCCCCCCGTGGTTAATTGTGGTACTTAAAAAATACTCCATGCGGTCTTAATTTTCAAGCCATACCCTTTGTTGACCGTACATCCTCATGGTCTTTTGGAAAGGAACAATTGCTTTTGAAGGGTAATGATGGTTATTGGATTGGCTCGTGATCGGCTGGCCGACAAATCTCACCATGGTGGAGATTGCTGACAATTGGCTCGTTTTGAAGACCTCTTAGATTGTAGATTGTTATCAGAAAGGTTGTGTGCATGATTAGGAAAAATCGTGCACATGGCGTATCATCTCTTTTCGGCGAGTAATCTCTAGTCCAAATCGTGCAGACGATTTTCTGGATCATGCGCACGATCTGCTCAGGCAAAATTCTGGCAGGTTGTAGATTTTGATGGGATTCCTTTTGGGATTTTGGGCTTTTTTGTGAGACGTTGGATGGGGATCCTGAGAGAATTGTTATCGGGGAGTCCTATTCGTATACGCAGCCGGGTTGCTTGGAATGCAAGCCATGCAAGATACCGACTACTCCGACTCCAGCACCTTCACTAACGGCTAGCCAACTCCGCGCTCTTGTCATCTCTGACTTTGAGGATGCTCTTCCAACTTTGTAGTCTTTATTAGGGCTGTAACTAGGGCGTGTTGGGCGGTTCATGGGTCAACCCAGACCCAACCCAAAGAGGTTGAATCCTCTGCCCAAGCCCAACCCAACCTGAGGTCGGATTGAACTTTTCTGGCCCAAGCCCAACTCGTCAAGTTGGCCGGGTTGATCGGGTTGTGCGGCGGGTTGACCGGTATCAACATAGTAGAGGAGAAATAATCAACATATAACAGTTCATTTGCAGTAGTACAATACATAAAATAGTTCTTTTCATTCTTATATGGGGATGGTAAATCGTTGGATGGATAAATTTCCATCCAACGGTGGCCTATTAGAAGTATGATAAATATCCATCAAAGTTTCACCACAGTGTGACCTCGACTTGTATTCAGTGGATGATCCAACAGATGAATTCTGATCAGACCTATTTCATATTATATCATATCAAATATTTATTTACTAATGTTTGGGTTATGGGTTGGGTTGGGATGCCCGAAGCCTCGGCCCAAGCCCAACTCGAATTGAGTTTGGATTGGGATTTTCCAAGCCAAGTCCAACCCATACAAGTAAAATCCCAACCCAAGCCTGCACAATTTCGAGTTGGGTTTGGGTTGGGCCACCCAAGTTGTAGCCCTAGTTTTTTATTGACGGCCAGCCCTAGTCATCGCTCACCATCTGAGCTACATCATGGTCATTCATGTGTGGTTCACTACACGGCGGACATCGGGTCCAATGTTTGGACCTTAATGGACAACCCCTTATATTCTTGATTCTCCTTACTAGTGGATGTCTGTGCCTGTCGGCACTCGAACGGCCACCTTCGGCGGCATCGGCATTGCAACGGTAATCGTTATTGACAAAACATAGTCGACAGTCTTTGGTGGCAACACACACCCTAGATGATGTCGGATCCCGGTCGCCTCTGTCGATCGGCATGGACAAAATTCCCTCATCCGTCGTTCGCTTACTCGCTCATCGTTTACTCTCCCATTACTTGCTTGTCCATGCCAAACGGCAAGCAGCGGGCACCTTCGGCTTATCTGTCGGCACTACAGTGGCCGCCTTTCGGCGGTAAAACTCATTCGACAAGGGCGTTAAAGTTTAGGTACACCCATGCATGTCAGCACTTGAACAATCACTTTCAGATGCTCGTGCCTGTAGGCACTACTGTGGCCACCTTTGCTGGAAAAACACATTCGGCGAGAGAGCTAGAGGATTGCCACCAATATCTCCACTGACCACCATAATCTCTGTCAACCATTATCACCACCTCCGACCGCCACAACCAACCAACAATCGTCCATACCCGGGTGCACGACATGGGTTCCATCATGCATCGCTTGCAAGTGGCCTTCTTGTTGCCCACGATGGCTGATGTCGGTGCCTCATCTCCGATTGATCTGAAGTCGGCCTCTGCATCGCTTTTCCGTCGACACATGATAAAATCCATGTCCCGCACCCGGGTATGGACGATGGTTGGTCGGTGGTGGAAATGAGCGATGGCTGTTAGCGGGCGACGACTTCTCTTACAGGATCTACGACAATTACAGTACACCAAGTGAAAATTGGGTTTCGAGCGACAACAAAAATAGTTGTCAATGGAGACCGCTGGGTAAATCTTCTAGTAATTCCCATGCATCGGCACTATAGCGGCCATAGATAGAAATTCTCATGCATGTCGGGACTGTAGCAGTCGGCTTCGGCGACAAAACATAGTCGGTCGACTTCAACAACAAAACACAGTCGACGGGGGCACTTAACCCTTTACCGTGGAATTGGAAAATGAAAGAAAATAATTAAAAGAATCCCAAAGAAATTACATGAGGACATTGGCTCAAAATGAAGTTGTTGAACCTAATTATTTGTCGAAAATTCTTCCTTCTACTTATCTACAAATTAGCAGCACATCTTTCTATGATTATATAAGAAACAATCAATTAAATTCGAAGACAATAAATATTAGATTGTATAATCCTACACTGGTAGGAACTGTAGCAGTGATGCACAAACATTTATCAAAGCTTTAAAAATGTAGAATATAAAGACACATCATGATTGCCTAATTCGGGTGGAAAACCAAATGGCTAAATAACATTTTCCAACCAAGTGAGACCAAACACTAACCTTCATAAAAATGCAGTGTGTGCACCATTGAGATCTTGATGATTTTCGTCAAAAATATTAGAGTTGAAAAAGAAAAAGGGCTTTTTTCAAAATATTATTAAAAAATAAAATATTCAACGAAAGAGCGGCTGACCAAAACTATTTACTAACTCAGCGCTCTGACAACCACGTGGCATGTCAGCGCTGTAAAGCGACGGAAGATTTTTTTTTTTTTTTCCTGTTTGCCGGTATTTGGATTATCGGGTTTAAAACCGGTAATCTGGATACCGACTTTAACTGAAGCCTATTATATAAAGTTTCCATACTTAGCCGTTTTCTCTTTGGATTTTAGTCATTTTCTCTATAGATTTCGGGTAAACCCAGTATCCATAATACCGGGTTTAAACCCAATATTCCAAATACCAGGTTCAACTTTAAACAGAAAAAAAAATTCTCGCGTTCGCTTTATGACGCTGACATGCCAGGTGGCTATCAGTGCGTTAGGTTGGTAAATAGTTTTGGTCAGCCGCTCTTTCGTTTAATATTTTATTTTTTAACAATATTTTAAAAAAAAACCTTATATATATATGTATATATATATTATTTTTTATTATTATTATTATTTTTCATACCGTCTTCATCATCACAAAAAATAAACTTTCACTGTCTCACATCGAGGAATTCGCCAACAACGACTTCGACGCCCACCACAGCTCCAGCCCCTCGTAGCACGCCCGGCCCCAACCCCCCCTCCCTCGGCAGCCCCTTCACCGTCCCACCTCCAGTCACCCCCTTCACCACCTGCATCCTCGTCTTCACCGTGTCCAGCGGCATCGTCACCACCGACGTTGCCCGCGCTCAGCCCTGCACCGCCTCTCTATCCGATGAGAGAGAGAGAGAGAGAGAGAGAGAGAGAGAGAGAGAGAGAGAGAGAGAGAGAGAGACCCATGCCCCCATTGACAGAATCAGCAAGCTACCGGTCGACATCCGCCTCCACATCCTCTGCCCGCGGTGAATACGGGCGTCCTATCCAAGCGATGGGCCCGCCTCTGGACCTCCTCTCCCTTCCTCTGTTTCGACTCGCAGGAGTTCGCGGCCGCCGGCCGCCCTCCATCCAGCTCTGTCAACTTCGTCGACCGGGTGCTGGCCCTCCGCCGCGGGTCTGTCAGCGTAACGCGATTCGAGGCGCGGTGGTACCAATGCCTCGACATCCCTAAGCTGACGACATGGCTGTACTACGCGATGACCCACAACGTCCGGGACCTCGTGCTCACCTTTCCTACAGACCCGCTGCTCCTGCCCGACAGCCTCTTCCGCTGCCCCTCTCTGGAGCAATGCATACTGAACACCGTAGATCAAATCAAGACATACTCTAAAGACGCCGTCTTGAAATTACCCAGTTCCATGAGCTTGAGCAAGCTCACGAAACTGAGACTTGAGAAAGTAGTACCGCCCATCAGCTTTCTCGGAGATCTGCTCACTAACTCTTCCGTCCTTGAATTTCTAAAGATCGCATTAGTAGGCCGCGGCGTCGCTCTTCGCTGATGCGATAGATGGCAATCCCAGGATTCAAGTTTTGCACCAAGGCTCGTAGAATTCGCTGGTTATTTCCCTATGATCGTCCCGGAGATCAATCTCAGAAACATTCAATCGTCAGCAAATGCACAAATTTGTTGTTTCAGGAATCTAGATGGCAACGGAGCCAATCTGTATCACATTCTCACGAGTATTGGCAATGCCGAAGCACTGGTTCTCGTAGGAGATGGTATCGAGGTATGGTTTGTTTCCATCTAACGACCTCGGTATGGGTCACCCTCGAAGCTCCTCTCCACTTATCCACCCAACTGTAGTCTTATTGGATATGTTTCATCTACATCTCTATTCTTTTATATACTAGATCAAGATGTTATATTTGGGTGTTTCTTGGCCATAAATTTTGATTGGTGCTCATGTTTTAATATTCCTACTAAAATTAAATCCTATACACATTATTTTTAATTTTTTAAATCTCTATCTTCCAATTTTATCCAAAATTTAATTTAGCATTCAATCATATTCTCGTCTTTACAATTAATACACTTTACCATATTAGTTCTTCAATCATTTGATTCAGAATTTATTAATGAAAAAACAACCAAACTAACTTAGTTCCTTGTAAGATTTTCGACCTCACTTGGTATGTATGGGGACCTAAGGCAATACCTCTTTTGCACCATGTTCAAACCCGTCACCATCTCAATTATTTTGCTGCCCATCTCTGGAACTGTAGGTATTTGACACCTTCAGGGTAAAATTCAAATATATTTATTCTGCTTTCATAAGTAGTATAATAATAGCAATTAACAGATAAAATTCAACTATGTTTATCCACACACAAATAATTTGAAACAACCTTTTGTTCATGATATTTTTATGGTCTAACCAAAATTCAAATATGATTATCCAATGATCATACAACCCAAATTCAAGGAAATAATAGTTGAAAGAAAACTTCCTCAAAGAATAACATATCACACAGCCACATCAACTCATTCTCATTAATCTCACGATCTTCATTCTCGTTAATAGCACATGCACAAGTTTGGATGTGTGCAACGGTTCCTACGACCATGTTCAACGGCTGGAAGTTGCAAAATGCAACGACACGACAACAAAATAGGCACGCTCATGCTTGGTGTGACCGTCTGGTTAGTGCGGTTGCATGCGGTCCTGGTCACATTTGACAAAAGCGGTTGCTATGTGTGGTGTGGTTGCAATTTTTGGGGAGTGCCATAGTCCGTTACGTGTACCGTGCACGTAACTACAATTGCTGACTTGTGATAGGAGTAGTGCATCTAGGGCCTTGGCACATGCTGACGAGGCTAGACTTGTGGATGTGCCGTACGCTCGATTGTCTGCAGCATAAGTTGGTACTCAGCAATAACCAATGTTTGCAGAGGCGAAGGCGTAAGGTAGGGCATAAGCCCTAGGTCCTCATGATTTTTTAAATTTTAATTAAAAATATATACTAATTTTCAAAAGTAGTAAAAAATAAAATTTAAATATATTTATCCACACGCATACTAGCCATTACATGAAAAGATAATTTGAAACAATTTTGTTTTTATGATATATCTATGGTCTAACCAAAATTCAAATTAGTATCCAATGACCTTACAACCCAAATTCAAGGAAGTTACAGTGGAAAAAAAACTTTCCCAAAGACTAACATTTCGTACGATCACATCAACCCATTCTCATTAATTTCAAGATCTTCATCCAATGGGTATGTCAAGAAAGCTTCCATCATGAACTCCCCCAACTTCTTCCACATCTACCTGGACAGGGGTCAACATGACTACATTGCCTTCACCTCTATCTTTACCTATACACAAATAAAAGTTGAGATTAAGAATTAGGGGACAAACTGTTGATAAAAAGACGATCCCTAGGTTTAGTTTTGGGTTAAGTTAGTGTTTGTTTATATATATATATCAGTCAGTCCATCTGGGCGTACACCAACACGTTCATCCTTCGGTATCACAGAGGAACCATTGAATGAAGGGTCGACATAGGAGGCTTAACTCACGGGTTCTATTTAATTTGGAATGAACAATCTCTATCCCAAATAGATGTAGGTGGAAAAGCGAAAAGACATGATCTGACCTCTTTGTACATTAAAAAAAATTTCTTCTATTTGGTATGGAACATGTCAGCCATGGGTACGACCATAGAGCGTGTTGTCATTAAGATATGATAGGGAGCACTGCCAACCAAGGAAAAGATGGGCCGAATTGAAGTTAGACTGTTGACCTAGATAAATCACAACTTAAAGATACCGACCCTGCATATTTTATGACAAGCAAGCACTCCTAGATGATGATATGATATGCCTTGATTAGTGGTGAAATAATTATGCAAAGGCACGCTACAATGATTTTCAAGCACTCAAAAATTGAAAATAAAAACAAAAATCTGCATCCATGCAAAATATTACGTAATCGGTTAGAGTGTGGGAACCTCTAACGTTGTGCACTAATACCAACTTGTTGCTTGCAGGTTCTTTAAAAAAAGACTAAGTGCTGATTTTAACAATTAGAATTGAATTTCATCCTTTCAAATACCAATTTCAGCAATGACTATGGGAAGTCTATTGTATATATATTCAATAACCAAGCAAGACTATTGTCATGAATAACAAGAAGTCACAAAACAGCATGCAAATTCAGATTTGAACATATAATTGCAGCAATAAGAAGTATATATCACAAAGAGGTTTGATTTCAAGTAACAATACTCTTGATCTAACAAAAGATCCCATGGTCAATAAATTATAGAAGCCAAATAGAATTTCAAGCTAAAAACTAATGACGATTTATAGCCAGGAGAATAATGACGATTACCAACTTAGATGAAAATAGCAGATGACTGGTGACTCAGAAGAGCGGGGAAAGAAGCCGAGTTAAACGATCTTCAAGTAAAAGTTTGTGATGTCGATCTCTCGTCAGAAGAAGGATGAATGCGGGCAAGGAGGTAGAAGCTTGATGACCGGAAGAGGAGGATGAGAAGCCGGGAAGAGAAGTCGATGAAGATCCCAAACAAGTGATACACGCTCCTTGAAGATGAAGATTTTCTCATCAATTTTCAATCGTCCCCAAGTGCAGAAATTTCATCCCTTTATAAGAAGAGACCATTAGGGTTTTGATTTTGGCCGTCGGATGAGAGGGAAAATAACCCTTGAATGATTCCTAATCAAAGAAGGAAACAAGAGATGAAATAAGGGAGAGAGAGAAAGAGAGAGAGACAAAATATGGGAAGATAGAGGGAGGGAGAGAGAAGAAGATGTTAGAGAGTGGTTGCGGCCAGATGTCGCGTGGGTCCTGAGAGAGTCCGTACAGCCTTTTTTGGGAGCCGCACGCTTTTTTTTTCTTTTTTTTCTTCTCTCTGCTTGTGTGGTTCCAACTAAGTTTATTTGAGTGGGGATATTAAGTTAGATCCAATGGTGACCATTGAATCTATAAATGTGTCAGTTCGCCTTCTATGGCAAGAACCGGGTACCAACATGGCTCACACCTATCCAATCCAAAAATAAAAATTAAAATATCTTTAGATCCACAAGTCGGATCGACATGAAATAAAAACCAATGCAAAGTTCGACTTAAAAAAAAAAACTATCTAATGATGCGAATAGATCGCCGATCGGCCTCTTGAATCTTCATAGGGAAGCCAAAAACGGTTCAGATATAACAAATTCATGCGCACTCCTACATCACGATTCACGAATCAATATGGCAATGGAGCCATGCTAGTTCACTTTCTCACGAGTCTTCATATTGCCAAAACCCTGATTTCTGAAAGAGGTTATCGAGTTATCGTTCACTCCCTTTATGCTCCTTTTCATTTTAATTAGTCACCCTCTCCACTTAACTATTATTCTGTTATATATGTATCCATTTCTCTTAGTTCTTCTGTATAGGAGATCAAGATAAAAAAACAAGAAAGTATTGTAGTCCTTGGCCATCAGTTTTGTTGGTGTTTTATCTCCTAATCCCCTTAGAATCAAATATGCATACTACACATTACTTATAATGAATTATAAACTCGTATCTTCCAATTTTTTTCACCATAATTATACTTTACTATTCAATTCCATCCGTCTTATTAGTTAACATTATACCATCTCCAAATATCACAACATGATATTTCACTTGAAATATTGGTACTGAGTTCATCTATGACGAATAATCAAAGTACAACGTGGCACAGACTTTTGGTGAAATCCCATCGTGACTGACATTTTACCTATCTCACCATAACTGCTTCTTGCACTAGCCATAGATCCCTCATACATGTCCTTCATAATCTCAGTTTACCCTTTTGACACAACTTTCCTTCTTAGTGCCTCCTAGATTATATCTTAGTTGCCTTAGCCTGAAAATAATATCTATTGTGACCTTTCTGGCATAAATTTGAAGTGCTTCTCCAAAATTCTCATCATTTTTCTTTATCTTTGTTCGATCATCCTCCGACTCATGGTGGACTCCTAAGCTTAATTCCACAATAAATTCTTGTACATAACCTTTATTCTTATAAAAAAGTATGCTTCTCCATTCCTTTCATACTTTCTATGCATTTTGGATTTATTAAGTAAAAGCGGCTGAATCAAGTTAACCCAGTCCTCCTGATAAATTTCAAGCTCAGTTGTTATCCCATAAGGCCTAATGCAATACTCTTTCCATCCATTTCAAAGTCTTCACGACCTAAATTTTCTAAGTGAACTACGCCATACATGTTAACTCCTCGATTGTGGTTCTCTGAAATAAATTCCTCCATTAAAGTTTTCTTTTAATAATTTTGAAAATAGTCTTTCCATCTTTCCTCAATATTATCATCGTTTATTGTAATAGTATTACCCTCACTCTTAAAGCACCTAACTTGATTTATATTTGTACCTCTCCCTTACTCTAGTTGATTTGTACTTTTCTCTCCACCTTTGGGGCCCAACTTAACATATAATTTGTCCCAACTGAAGTTGCAACTTCACCTTACTTTTTTGTTTTATGCACCTTTCTTTGTTTTTTTAATTTTCATAGGTCTTCAATGTCTCAAAGTAGGACCTTTTTTTTTTCTTCTTGATTAGTCTTTTATATCACATCGTGCTACCACCCGATTTCTTTATTTGTACGACATTTACCTTTAGATTCTTCAAGAGCTTCCCTAGTAATCTGCTTAATATAATTTGACATCTAATTCCATATCATACAAAGCTATTTACACATAGGAAAGTTCTTTATAAGAATTATACAAGTATCTTATTCAAGTTAGCACATTGAAGGCTTTTATAAATCTCGTGTATAGTTTTAATAACTCTTTAATTCTCTAATTTATATATCATATTTTTAAACTATGAAAATCCTTTTTATTTGTGATAAAGGTAAGTTTGAATCAATAAAGTCTTTCATGGGATTTTTCACTCAGATTTCCCAGAGATGTATTGATTTCTGATCCCTATATGTTTGTTGTGACTTGTGAGCAGTCGCTCTACCAGGTTCCAGATTTATCAAAGCATCTGTCATTATCCAGTTGTCGTTTCAAGTATCTAGAGATAAATGTGCTGCTGAATGAAGATAATATCCGTATTATAACCATCTTGCTGAAAAGCTTTACGAATTTGGAGAAACTTGTTATACACAGCCAACAAGTAATTTCGACACCTCAATAACTTTTAGTCATATAAAAACTCTCTCCTTTGCTTATATTTTCAGTAAATGCATTTCAGATAGGAGAGTTTCTATTGTTCAATGGAGGAGATGATTGGTTCCCTCAGAGGTTGGACTACAACTGCTGCTTGAATCATCTGAAGGAGATTAAGGTCAATGACTTTGTCAGGCGTAGGAGTGAGTTCGAGCTCGTGAGCTTTTTGTTGCAGTGTGCAAACACCTTGCAGAACATGACTCTCAACTGTAGAAAGGAATTATGGAATCATGAAACCTGGATGGAGATCTCTCAGAGTCAGAACCTATATATCATCCCACGAGCATCTTCAACTGCAGAAGTTGTACTATCGACTAGGGCTTAGTTTGATGATAGTCGGACATCACAACTTATGTATTACCAATGCATTTATCATCAAAACTGAATTCTTTTTACTTCACGCATGATTTCCGAGGAGAACAAAGGCGGATCAGCTGACAAACGACCAGATCACCGAGTTCAAGGATGCTGTCAGTCCGTTCGACGGGAACGGTTTTTGGATGCCTTCAGTTTTCAAATCCCCCCCCCTTTTTTTTTTTCCCTTATTTTGATCTGGATGTGCATTGTGATTACTTTTTTCTTTAAGCTTGATTGAGTTTTGGATTATTTGTGGTCGGATCTGGTGCTTGTTTGGTTCATTCGAACATTATTCACATCTTTGATCAAGTACTTTGTGGAGCGTAGGGTTTAACGGTTTTGATTCTTGTTTTAATGGTTCTGGCCATATTGATGCTTTTCAATGTAAGGTTATATTTGATTATGTAAGGCAAGGTTTTAATTCTTTGATTCATATCATTGCATTCTTATTTGTGTTCTATATTATGGCTGCCTATTTCTATTTATTACTGGTCGTTGATCATGTAAGTCTGATCAGCTGAATGGATCGTTATTTTATGCATTTCGAACATCATCTCCTCTACTCTATGATTGATTGTTGTTTTGAGATATCGTGTTCTTCGCTTGTGCTCCACTGTGTGTAATGGTAATGGTCTTCAACTGATGCTTGGGTGAGGAGTTTGTGTGTTCTACTCCTCCCCCCCTTGATTTACCTAGGAGTGCGGTGGGAAATTCCGAGTGGGTCGGGCGTCACTCCCGGATGGATTAGTCTGAGCCTGAAGTGGGCCATTGCCCGGAAGATTTCGAGACACCTTTCGATCTCAAAAAAAAAGAAAAGAGAATGGTCTTCATTAGCTACATATAGTTGGTGAAATTTGTAGATGTGAAAATATGTAATTCTCCTATTTGTTTGGGTTTTGTTGGTGATATTTTATTTTGTTTAAGGCTGATATATCATTTCATATTTAGTCTTATAGACTTACAGTTGATCTGATCTTGATGGTATATAGACTTGGATGATGATGGCAATGCCATATCATACAAACATGCTTCTAAAATTTATTGAAGTTTGTTTCATTCCATATTATGCAATGAGTTTTGGGCTGAATTAATGTAACATTGTGTTCTTTCTCTTGTGTTATTACTCCTCATCCCTAGAACTTTTAAAGGAAAGCTCTATGTTCAATATTTTAAGACTAATTTGAATGCAGACAGATACATCTTGGAAAAGGAGGCTACTATTTGCACCCACCAGATTCTGCTTGGCACTCAGGTTTTTTTAAAAAAGATTTATACCCAAACTACCATCATCCCTAACCTCCAGCCAATCCTCCCCCTCTGACGCCGTCTCCGCCTCTATCCCTCGGCACCAATGTTGTCGTCCCCTTGTCGCCTTTAATACCGGGCCTAGTCTCCTCCGCGGCCCTGCCTCCTCTTCCTCCTTTTTCCTTCTTCTTCCTCCCCTGCCTCCTCACCATCGTCCTCGTGCCAAACCCTAAGCCTGGTTCTGTCGATGGTTGTCCGCCAATAGTGTCGATGGGGCAACCGTCGACAAATCTGGTTAGGGTTAAGGTTTGGCTCGTCGAAGATGGATGAGGAAGGAGGAGGAAGGCCGGAGGAAGGTGGAGGCGTAGGAGGAAGGTGGTGGAGGAGGAGAAAGAGAAAGAGGGGGCGGGTGGAAGAGGAAGAAGAGGGCGGAGGATGTGAAAGAAGAGGGAAGCCGACGAGGGATGCGAGCGGTGTTGGAGGTTATGTATGAAGGGGGATCAGATGGCTGGCGGTAGGGGACGAGGGCAGTTTGTGAATATTGACAGTGCCAAGATGAAAAGAAAAAACTAGATGGTCCCAACAGAATCCTAGTGCCAAGCCGAATTTGGTGGGTGCACATAGAACACGCCATTGGAAATCCTGGTTTCCATCTGGATTGGACCATTCTGACATGGTGTGTGCGCAAAAAGATGGATCGTCTTTATTGCTTCTCACGATATTACAAACCTCTCCTGGGACTTGGGGGTGGTGAGCTGGAAAGGCGAAGATGTTTATCAGGAGATTGTGGGAGAGATCCTTTTGAGGGTCCCTTTGATCTGCATATCCACGGTTCTTTGTGTGAGAGCTATGTAGGAATTGCCCAGAACCAATGTCTTTTACAAGGTTTCAGGGTTTCTTGAGAGGTCGAGTGGGTTTAGTCTTTGCGTTCATCCATTTCGTGTTTTAAGTTTTCGTCGGCTAGGGGGTTGTCGGCGTTGTTTCTCAATCTTCGCGTCTCCTTTGGCTCTTGCAAGACCTTGGCGCCCTCGATCGTCGGTTCGCAGCGTTGATCTTACTTTTGACGTCGACTTTGGCTTTGTCTTGGCTTTGATGTGGCTCTGACATTAGCTTTGCTTTGATGCTTGTGCTTGAACGCAGATGGGAAGACTTACGGTGCTTTAGTCCTTTTGGACTTTGTGTGCCGTCTGGAGAGAACGTGCGTTGCTTTGCTTGTGATCGTCGCTCATTAACTTTGGCACGTGCATCACTTTGGTGCGGATGTTGCTTTTGTTTTTGTGTCTGCTTTTGTTTTGGTTTTGGCTTGATCTTCACCTCGAATGACGTCTCCGAGTCATCTTTATTCCTTTGATCTCCTTTTGGGGACAGAGTTTCGACGGTGATGGTTGTGGCATTGACTTTGCTCTTCTTCTTTTCCGAGCTTCTTTGATGTAGTCGGAGTTGAAGGCTTATTTTGAAGATGGCAAGAGTAGCACCGGTTTTCGTGCGACGATTGTAGCGTCAGCTTTGGTGTTGAAGATGATGAGTGTAGCGTCAACTATTTTTTTTTTTTTTTTGGTGTAGCGTCAACTATGTGCGACGGTTGTAGCGTCGGCTTTGGTGTTGAAGATGGCGAGTGTAGCGCCAACTCCGTGCGACGGTTGTAGCGTCGTATTTGTTAAACACGACAGTTGTAGCACCGACTCCGATCTTTTTCTCCGGGCTTCTTTGGCGTTGACGGAGTTGAAGACTTGTTGGAGACGACGGGGTGGTGTCGACTCCGGCTCTTCTTCTCCGAGCTTTTTTCTTCGTGCACGGAGTCAAAGCTTTGATCTCGAATTTCTGATTTATTAAGAATTCTAATTTGTTAGCTATAGTGAATTGTGATTATGAAATGAGTATGGTGTGACTGTCAATAAGCCCAACTGAGCCGATCTTTACCCATCTTGGCTTAAGCTCAAAATTTGAAAACTGGGCTCAAGTTTACTCTAGGCTCTTTTCGATTTATCTAGACTCAAAGCTCAATCTCGACTCAGCCTTGTCGGGCGTAGGAGTGAGTTCGAGCTCGTGAGCTTTTTGTTGCAGTGTGCAAACACCTTGCAGAACATGACTCTCAACTGTAGAAAGGAATTATGGAATCATGAAACCTGGATGGAGATCTCTCAGAGTCAGAACCTATATATCATCCCACGAGCATCTTCAACTGCAGAAGTCGTACTATCTACTAGGGCTTAGTTTGATGATAGTCGGACATCACAACTTATGTATTACCAATGCATTTATCATCAAAACTGAATTCTTTTTACTTCACGCAGGATCTCCGAGGAGAACAAAGGTGGATCAGCTGACAAACGACCAGATCACCGAGTTCAAGGATGCTGTCAGTCCGTTCGACAAGAACGGTGGTTGGATGCCTTCAGTTTTCACATCCCCCCCTTCTTTTCCCTTTCTTTTGATCTGGATGTGCATTGTGATTACTTTTTTCTTTAAGCTTGATTGAGTTTTGGATTATTTGTGGTCGGATCTGGTTCTTGTTTGGTTCATTCGAATATTATTCACATCTTTGATCAAGTACTTTGTGGAGCGTAGAGTTTAACGGTTTTGATTCTTGTTTTAATGGTTTTGGCCATATTGATGCTTTTCAATGTAAGGTTAGATTTGATTATGTAAGGCAAGGTTTTGATTCTTTTATTCATATCATTGCATTCTGATTTGTGTTCTATATTATGGCTGCCTATTTCTATTTATTACTGGTTGTTGATCATGTAGGTCTGATCAGCTGAATGGATCGTTATTATATGCATTGCGAACATCATCCCCTCTACTCTATGATTGATTGTTGTTTTGCGATATCGTGTTCTTCGCTTGTGCTCCACTGTGTGTAATCGTAATGGTCTTCAACTGATGCTTGGGTGAGGAGTTTGTGTGTTCTACTCCTCCCCCCCTTGATTTACCTAGGAGTGCGGTGGGAAATTCTGAGTGGGTCGGGCTTCACTCCCGGATGGATTAGTCCGAGCCTGAAGTGGGCCATTGCCCGAAAGATTTTGAGACTCCTTCGATCTCAAAAAAAAAGAAAGAATGGTCTTCATTAGCGACAATTAGTTGGTGAAATTTGTAGATGTGAAAGTATGTAATTCACCTATTTGTTTGGGTTTTGTGGGTGATATTTTATTTTCTTTAAGGCTGACATATCGTTTCATATTTAGTCTTATAGACTTATAGTTGATCTGATCTTGATCGTATATAAACTTAATTGGATGATGATGACAGTGCCATATCATACAAACATGCTTCTAAAATTTATTGAAGTTCGTTTCATTCCATATTATGCAATGAGTTTTGGGCTGAATTAATGTAACATTGTGTTCTTTCTCTTGTGTTGTTACTTCTCATCCCTAGAACTTTTAAAGGAAAGCTTTATCTTCAATATTTTAAGACTAATTTGAATGCAGACAGATATATCTTTGAAAAGGAGGCTACTATTTGCACCTACCAGATTCAGCTTGGCACTCGGGTTTTTTTTAAAAAGATTTATACCCAAACTACCCTCATCCCTAACCTCCAGCCAACCCTCCCCCCCTGACACCGCCTCCGCCTCCGCCTCTGCCTCTATCCCTCGACACCTATGTTATCACCCCCTTGTCGCCTTTAATACCGAGCCCAGCCTCCTCTTCCTCCTTCCTCCTTTCTCCCCTGCCTCTACACCCATCTTCCCCGTGCCAAACCTTAAGGCCTGGTTCTGTCGGCGGTTGTTCGCCAATAGTGTCGACGGGGCAGCCGTCGACAAATCTGGTTAGGGTAAGGTTTGACGCGTTGAAGATGGATGAGGAAGGAGGAGGAGGAAGGCCGGAGGAAGGTGGAGGAGGGAGGAGGTGTAGGAGGAAGGTGGTGGAGGAGGAGAAAGAGAAAGAGGGGGCGGGTGGAAGAGGAAGAAGAGGGAGTGGGCGGAGGATGAGGAAGAAGAGGGAAGCAGACGAGGGATGCAGGTGGTGTCGGAAGTTATGTACATAGGGGGATCAGATGGTTAGAGGTAGGGGACGAGGACAGTTTGTGAATATTGACGGTGCCAAGATGAAAAGAAAAAACTGGATGGTGCCAACAGAATCCCAGTGCCAAGCCGAATTTGGTGGGTGCATATAGAACACGCCATTGGAAATCCTGGTTTCAGTCCGGATTGGACCATTCTGACATGGTGTGGGCGCAAAAAGATGGGTCGTCTTTATTGCTTCTCACGATATTACAAGCCTCTCCTGGGACTTGGGGGTGGTGAACCGAGAAGGTGAAGATGTTTATCAGGAGATTGTGGGAGAGATCCTCTTGAGGGTCCCTTTGATCTGCATATCCACGGTTCTTTGTGTGAGAGCTATGTAGGGGTTGCCCAGAACCGATGTCTTTTACAAGGTTTCAGGGTTTCTTGAGAGGTCGAGTGGGTTTAGCCTTTGCGTTCGTCCATTTCGTGCTTTGAGTTTTCATCGGCTAGGGGGTTGTCGACGTTGTTTCTCAATCTTCGCGTCTCCCTTGGCTCTTGCTAGATCTCGGCGTCCTCCATCGTCGGTTCGTGGTGTCGATCTTACTTTTGGCATCGACTTTGGCTTCGTCTTGGCTTTTATGTAGCTCTGGCATTAGCTTTGTTTTGACGCTTGTGCTTGAACGTAGATGGGGAGACTTACGGTGTTTTAGTTCTTTCGGGCTTTGTGTGCCATTTTGAAGAGAACGTGCATTGCTTTGCTCGTGATCGTCGCTCATTAGCTTTGGCACGTGCGTCACTTTGGTGCGGACGTTGCTTTTGTTTTTGCTTTGATTTTGGCTTGATCTTCACCTCGAATGACGTCTCCGAGTCATCTGTATTCTTTTGGTCTCCTTTTGGAGACGGAGTTTCGACGGCGATGGTTGTGGCGTCGACTTTGTTCTTCTTCTTGTCTAGGTTTTTTTGACGTAGTCAAAGTTGAAGGCTTATTTTGAAGATGGCAGATGTAGCACCGATCTTCGTGCGACGGTTGTAGCGCCAGCTTTGGTATTAAAGATGACGAGTATAGCGCCAACTCTGAGTGACTGTTGTAGCGTCGGCTTTGGTGTTGAAGATGATGAGTGTAGCGCCAACTCCGTGCGACGGTTGTAGCGTCATAAGAAAATGCCGAACCATAGACCTGGCCGATCTGTTTAACTAATCGTGTCTAGATCCTAAACCCGTACACGACCCGATAATACCCGTTAGACTAGTTTACCACCCGGGTTTATGCAGTTGACCTGATCCGACCCAATCCGACTCAACCCGACCTAACCCGATAGACCCGATGATACTATATATTATAGTATCGGATTGCGGGTAGACCCGACCCGACACGATCCGTTGAATTTTAAACGGGTCTTCCCGGGTCTACTGTGTCTAGACCCTAAACACGGACCCAACCCATTTATTAAACGGGTATATTGTGTCGACTTGTTTACAACCCGAACCTGTTTAGCCCTGACCCAGACCCGCTAATTTCGTGTCGGGTCTGCTGTGTCGGGTCCGAAATTGCCAGCCCTAATAACAGGCTTAAGCTTGTGTATGTGTAAGACAAGTTATAAACCAGAGCCCGTTTGGTAAGACTAATCTGTTTCAAATAGAGACTATTTCAAATATAGAAGTAGAGCTCTTTTTCAAAAAGAGTAATAAGCCCTAAACCTGTTAGGGAACACTATTCAAAATAATTTTTTTTTTTTTTCAAATAGAACGTCCAGTAACAACCTCTTTTATGAAAGTTACTTCATAAAATAACATATTTAGTTCTTGTGTAAATGCCTTCCTTTACCAATTGCACATGCACACTCAGATTGAAGTTCTTGTTGGAAGATTAGTCCCACCTCGATAAAGTAGAGGGCGGAAATGATCCTTATATGTATGATGGGACCTTATCTCAATACCTAGGTTTTGGGATAGAGAAAATCTCACATGGTATCAGAGCCTAACCGTACACTCACCTGCCGGGTCCCCACACATCTATCATCCATGTGACAAGGAGCACAAAAGATTGGCCTGCACGTGAGGGGGAGTATTAGAAGATTAGTCCCACCTCGGTAAAGTAGAGGGTCGAAATGATCCTCATATGTATGATGGGACCTCATCTCAATACTTGGGTTTTGGGATAGAGGAAATCTCATAGTTCTTGGGCTAAGGGGGTGTGACCTGTCAAAAACGATGCAAATGTTCACTTTTTATAATATAAAGCTATGCGTTTGCACAATTGAAAACACACATGTTTAGATGAAACTCTATCTGCTAGGTCATATGTGCAAATAGATGCGTGTGTAACAATTGCACAGGAACCAAATGTGCAAAAAGTTTCATTAATAATTGAAAATTATGACGGAGCTTCCAAGCTGTTGCATAGAGAACGAGAAACTGATTTGCCATCCTCAGTTTGAAATTAAGCGAATTGAATGAAAAATTGAACATATTTAATTTGATTTAATTGGTTTAGTTAGGGTCTGTTCTTTTAGTTTCCAAGGAAATAAAATAAAGGAAACAATTTCTGCAGAAATTCATGTATGTAGAAATTCTTTCCATGTTGTTTAATTTCCTTTGTTCTTTTAGCAGGGAAATAAAAGGAAGAAATCAAACACAGTGGAAATCTTTTTTTTTTTTTAGCAGGGAAATGAAGGGAAAGAGAATTTCTGTAGGTTTAGTAGGGAAATAATTTCCTTCCTGGTCGTGGAAATAATTTCACGTATAGCTTTTGCAATTTTCATCAGTAAATAATGATAGTTTATTTCGTTCTGAATATAACTGCATGTCCTCACACTACTCTGAGGGTTACCAATAACATTAGAGAGTGGATGACACTTCTCTACCCAAGTGGTCTAGGGTGGTGGGTTAGGGTTGTCCCCTCTTGGCCTCTCCGAATGACGGCGGCGGCACCGGGGAGGCCAGGGGGTCTGGTGTGGTGGCTTCATCGGGGGTCGGAGAGGGCCCTTCTCCATCCCCTGTAATTAGGGGCTTTTCCTGCAGCGCGGCGTTTTGTTTTCAACGATCTGGCGGCGCGAGGCAACCACCTACTCGAATCTGTGTCTAATGTACTCGGATCGGCGGACTCTGGCCGGCGTGCAGTCGTATTGGTGGTGTTTGGAACCCTGCCGGAGTATGCAGGTGTTTTCAAACCCCTACGCTGAATCGGTGACGGATATCCGGTGTTTTTTGTGGCGGCAGAGCCGATTCGTGGCAGATCAGGGGCTTGGTGATGCTATCTTCTCAGCCGGAGCTTGTGGTGGTGGTGGATCAGGCGTCAGATCCTCTTTTGGTTTTATCTTTTTTTTTTCTTCTTGTTTTTGTTTCCGGTAAGAGCATCTGTTAACTCTTTTATTTCCTCACCGTCGGGGGCCCGACGACTGGTTTGGTCGCCAGGGTGGCGTTGATGGGGGTTACACCAGGTTGGAGGCCTGTGGTGTCCCTGCCGGGTGGGCGGGCTATGGTTCTTCACCGTGAGGTGATTTGTTTGTGTCCCGGCCGTCGGGGCCTTTCTCTGCTCGCCAAAGTGGCAAATCTCTGCTGCTTGCACCAGACTGTGGTGCCTCCTGAGATCTATTGTGATCTCCCCTTCAAAGTACCAAAAAATAAAAGAGTTGCTCAATGTTATCACTTGCATCACCAAATAACACATTTAATGACTATATTAGTATGGTTTGTTAGATTGTATCCCAAAAATATTCTTTCATCTCTTCAAATCGAGTTTTTCAAGATGCTCTTTGTCTCTAACAATAAAGCATAGACTTCCAAATATCCGGAAATATATGAGATTGGGTTTCCTTCCCCCCCATGAATCATTGGGTGTTTGACAATTGCCATGTCTGAAGTAGGCCTGTTAACAATAGGGCATGGGGTGTTATAAGCTCCTCCCCAAAATTGTTGTGCCATGTCTTTGCTAAGAAGCATAGTCTGCATCATCTTCTGAAGGACTCTTGTCACTCTGTTCTTTCTCTCAACAACCTTGTTTTGCTGAGGGGTTTTAGAGCAAAAAACTCTTCATGCTTGATGCCCGTCTCGCGACAATGCATGATGAAATCGGAATTCTCGAAATATCCTCCAATCTGTGCATTCGAAAGACCAACTCTAGGAAAGAGTTAGTGAGAAGTTTGAACATAGGTACATCCTGTAAGAGTACAGGCCAAAACAAAAGGTGCAATGTGGAGACACCCAGTAAAATTACATAGCTCCAGGTATGAGAGGCCTCAAAAGAACTTGTATATCGCCGTAGGAGGTGGAGAGTCTGCAATAAACTCAGATCGTGAGCAGAAAGGACATGCATGTGATGCAGCAATACCTCTACGAGGTAGGTTATTCGCTGTGGTGATGCCTATTGACCTTATTCTTGAGAAAATTAGGAAGTTAATGCCTATTGAGCTTGTGATGGAGAAGTACAAAAAGCTCCCGAAGTTCACATACAACAAAAGTATGGTGTTTGCCGAAAGATGGGGCAAATATGGAAGACTGGCCTTTCACTTATTCTAGTTTTAAAGGCGATGAATAGTGAAAGCTGGTAATGGATAAGATATATGACCTTATTAATATCCTGGTTAGTCCCACATCGGTAAAGGGGGCACCTAACACCCGCTTAGTATATATCCTTTGTGGACCACCCCTTACGACCCGGGTTTGGGGTGTGAGGGTATCTAACATGGTATCAGAGCTGACCTCACTGTCTTCCTCTGGGTACAGCCCCTTCCGATTGTGTATCGCTCCGTGTGCTCTGCTTGAGGGGGGATGTTGAGGAAGTCCACCGGTTAGTCCCACATCGGTAAAGGGGGCACCTAACACCCGCGTAATATACCCTCTGTGGACCTCCCCTTACGACTCGGGTTTTGGGGTGTGAGGGTAACTAACAAAAGCGAAGATGGAGATTATTGAAGCTTATAATAATAGTGAAAGGTCATATGCTAAATATTGGGATATTGTTGATGAAAGATGCGATCCCACGTACTCTCCATTCTTCTCTTCACGCAGCAGGTTATTTTCTGAACCCATATATTCGCTACCGTCCAGATGTCTCAAAACATCCCAAAATTCGACGTGATTTGCAAGCAGCAATTGGGGGTAGATGTGCAGATTGAGGCGATAAACTAGGTTACTAGGTATATCACTCACATAGTTATGATAGTTTTATTGAAAGTCATTTACAACTTATAACATTTTTATTTTATTTCCTACCAAAAAAAAACATTTTGCTGGGTACAGAATCGATGTTCTTGAAACGATCGTAGATATCTTCGGATTTGGAGGTTGCTCTCTCTTATGCACTACTTCTGAGTACAGAATGATACATTCCCTTTTCTTTTTTTTTTTGGTATTCAGATTCCCTCTTCTTGATTGCTTGGACCTGTGACTTGACCAATTCTTCAATTTTGCAGATATGGATGATACAGGCCTCATATTGCATCCCCTCAGTCTGGACACGAGCGGGGACGACAACGATGACTCGAAGGAGTATAGTGCTATCCGGGCACCGGACAGGCCCTGAGCACGCCCCTCTGTGCGGTCATGGTCACCCCACTCGTGCCCACGTGCGCGCCCATGGCTCGAGAGCGATGTGTGTCGAGCGCTGAATTGATTGGTTAGGTGCACCCAACTCAGATTTCCTTGCAGGTGTAGGGACTTATGGGATGGATTTGGATCCGCTGAACCCCGACATTGGTATAAATGTCTGTGGATGTGTAGTGACTTGTGTGCAACTGTACGGCCCCAGTTCATCGAAGGCGCACGCATGGGTTTCGCAGGGATGAGCCCCATGCCCGCCCCCCCGCGAGCATTGATGTATGGATGAACCCATCATGGCTGAGGATGCATTGTTTTCGAAAGAGGCCATCTTCAATTGATGCAGCTCCTATCACTCTTAGTTTGATTTTTCCAGCAAGATTAGTACGCCAGCTAAGCACAAGCTGCAGCCATCTCAGCTTACTCCAGCTCGATTAACCTTTGACAGTATCTATGATGCTGTGCAATAAACTTGCAATTATTGGCATGCTGTCTCTAGCTGTGGGTGAAGCTCAAAGATGAAATTTCATCCTTTGACATACATTACAACTGTATTAGGCTTTTTTTCTATAATTTTTTCGATAAATTAGGTATAGGTCCTCAACTATTTTGCAATGTTAGCGGCATGACACCATAATTTGCCATATTAGCTCAGGTCCCTACAAGTAGGGCTGGCAATTCTGGACCTGACACGAAGTTACCGGGTCTGGGTTTGGGTTTGGGTTAAACGGGTCGACGCGGTAGACCCATTTAATAAACGGGTCGGGTTCAGGTTTGGGGTCTAGACACAATAGATCCGAGAAGCCCTGCTTAAAATTCAATGGGTCGTGTTGGGTCGGGTCTACCATCAATCCGATACTGTAGTATGTACCAGCGGATCTTATTGAGTCAAGTCGGGTAGAGTCGGATTGGGTCATGTCAAGTCGGATCGGTTAAATTGAATAGACCCGGTCTAACGGGTCTTATCGGGTCTACCCGTTTATAAATGGGTCGGGTACGGGTTTAGAGTCTAGACACGATGAGTTAAACATGTCTGGGTCTAGGGGTTTTGGACATGACCCGAAACTAGACCTGACATGGACCCGACCCGACATGACCCATTGCCACCCCTACCTACAAATATACATACGTCTTCAAAAAGAGTATATATTTGTCTTAAGAAAGAGTATATATTCGTCGGAAGGGACTTGAGCTATGTTTTGAAATTAACTTGTCCTGCAACTAAAAGTCATCATGAGCTATACTCCCCATTTCATATTGGTCCCTCAACTTTTTTTTTTGAACAATTTGATCCCTGGACTAAGTTCCGTCTACATTTAGCCCCTTCGGTCAACTTTTATTCCGAAAACACCCTTGCCCTAGTAAGCACAAGTTACATATTTTAAAACAATTTCGAGTCTTGTTGGAAATTGATAAAGATATTCTAGTGAAAAAAAGTTGACGGAGGGATTAAATACAGACAGAGCATAGTTTAGGGATCAAACTGTTAAAAAATGGGATGTATAGTTCATGGGAGGTTTCTGTAATTTACCCCCTCGCCTTTTTTTTTGCATGAAGCTTGATGGATAATAGCACTCGAAATTATGTTAAAAACCGAATTTACAGCATTTGCAGATTTTTATTTCAATTTCATCTTGAATTTCAGGGATTGGATGGGTGGATCCAACGGCCCCGACACGCATATAAATGCGTGGATGTGTGCTGGGTTGGGTACAACTGTAGTACGGCCCCAGTTCTTTGGAGGCACACACACGCTCGGGATTAATTGGGACCTGGATGCTTCCCGGCCGAGGTGGAGACAGGCTATTCTGCAGTCAGGATGTGCTGCTTTCACTGAATTATTGTGGTGGAGAGAAGCAAATCCTGTACATTATGTACGTTCATCGGCGACTGCTGTGCTCTCGCAATTACGGTCGATGCAGGCAGATGGGACCCACCCGCCGTGTCGGGGGTGCCCGCATCCGCGGCTAGGTGTGATTCATCGGTTGCATCGGACGGTTCTGTACATTTGGGACTCGACTCTGCTCCAATAATGAAAACGGGCAGAGGTCCGTGCCCGTGCTAGTGGCCTTGCCCCGCTGATTCTGTATCGCATGGGCCTCGACGCTACCGTCCAGTTATTGGCCCTTTTCGTTACGGGGGAGCAAAGTCGAGCCCCGGCATTCAATTCCGTCCCTATCATTTCATTGATGAGTTGTACTTTCAACTGTTTAGGCTCATGCTGGGAAAATTTGCGGTCATTTTTGGCTTTCGATTCGATCTCCCAGCTGGATTTCGTGCAGCAAGAGATCGAAACGGGGAAAGGCAGTATAGTTGCTGTTTTTATTGAATTTCATAATCCCGTGGACATGACATCAACGGCTAGGATTCACACGTACAAACAAGGCACAGTGGGTTTGAGGGAAAGGTCGCTAGCTTCAAGGTGTCTGCCGGGAGTCGAACAGGGAACCTCTCCAATATGAGAAAGAGGAAGTACCACCAAATATATGTAGGGTTGTAACTAGGGCGGGTTGGAAAAGACCAACCCGAACCCAAGTTTAGTGTAATATGTCACCTTATAGACCCCATGAATCATTGAGTCTTGTTCTTAGAAGTATGTGCACTTGTTCCAACCTAAAGAGCTACAAACCATCAGATAGTGGAGGTGAGACACCCCTTATTGGTAAGAACTTTTTTTTTTTTTTGACAAGCGGATGGAGGCTAAATTATCCGACTACTTTATTGGTATGGATTAAGGGTAATAATAAAATTTATTGATATTTTACTTTTCAAAATTTAAAACTTTAAATAAGTAGTAAAATAAATATTATCTGAACCCGTACAACCCAACCCGATCCACCAACTTGCGCTAATCCGAGTATAACTTAAGCTTGAAAAAATTTTCTCGGCTTGGGCATGGGTTGGGCAGTGCGGGCTATAGGTTGATTGGGTTGGGTTACGGATTGAGGGTTCTAGAACTTGGGTTGACCTTCAACCCGACCCAACCCACTCGAGTTGCAGCCCTAAATATACACTGATTTGAACTAGACACCAAAAACTTAAAATAGAAAAGAATTGGGGTGCAACTACACCGGTTTGGGGCCAAACAGGAACCAAACCGAAATGGGTCGGTTGAGCCAATTTCGAATCCAAAACAACCCAAGTTGTTCATAGACCCGAGCCAAACTGGAAGCTGGGTTGATTTCTGTTCGGGCAATGGTTGGTATCATAGACATTAGGTTCGGTTCTGTTGGGTATTTGGGACAGGGGGATTATGTGGGGGAGTATTTGGTTCAAATTTGAGACTAAGGTTCACCAGAAATAATTTGGGGAAATGGGTGTTTAGTCCCATACAACAGATTGGGTTACTGAACATGACACTCATAAGACCCATTTAAGGGGAGGTCCAAAATTTTTTCCTTAATACCAACCCCCCCCCCCTCTCTCTCTCTCTTGGGCAGCAACAGCGAGCAGCGATGACACGGCAAGTAACGGACAGCGGCGGTGAGCAGCACAACGGGCGGCGACGACGAGCTGTATCGAGTAGGTTCGGATTAGGTTTAGGATTAGATCTAGGACTCTAGGGTTCATCCAATGACCTGTAGATCTTAGGTTTTAGAATTAGATTTAGGGTTTAGGTTTTAGGATTAGGTCTAGGGTGCACCCCATGGCTTGTAGATCTTAGGTTTTAGGGTTTGGATTAGGTTTTAGGGTTCGGATTAGGTTTAGGATTAGATCTAGGGCTCATCCCATGGCATGTAGGTCTTAAGTTTGAGGATTTTATTTAGGTTTTAGGTTTAATTTAAAAGAGAGTGGCATGCAAATGAAAATTTGAAGCCAAGTGCGGGGTATTTTCGTCCTCTAATCCTTAGGCTTAAAGGGATCTTATGTTTTGGACCGTTCACTAAGTCCCCCCTTTTTTTTTTTTTGAGAAATCCCTCTTAGAGAATGAGGGGGGATTTGGCCTAGACCCCATACCAGTTTATTAAAAGAGAAGGAAGAGTACAGAAGGAGCCCACGGGCTAGTTACAAAGACGTAGGAGGAAATCACAAGGTACCTACGCTCCATTACTCGCCCAGAGGTGGATTAGGGATTTGGTGTGAGAGATGACGTTTTCCACCGGACGAGTCTTTTCCTGAAAGGTCATACGGTTGCACTCCAACCAAATCGCCCAAGAGATCCCGATAGCCAACATGCCTGACCCTCGCTTGTCGGGGACTTGAAACTTCCTGCGCCGCCAGGTCCCCCAAAGAAGCTCAACGGAGACTGGTGGCAAGCGCAGACCTAATTTTGACAGGAAGTGCGACCAGATCTGTCTGGAGAACCCATAGCCCAAAAGAAGGTGGTCATAACTTAAACTTGAAAGAATCACATTGTTCTAAAAAATTTCTTATTCTTACAAAAACTCTGGACTTGTTAAAATCTTGTTGCAACAGGTGTAAAATCAGCTCTGTGAATTCTAAAGCCTGTTGAGAAAGTTAAAAATATAAATCCAATTGCAAAAATTTTAAGTGAAAGCTGGATTGGAATTTTAATGAGTTTTTTTTTTTCTTCCAAAATTGGCACCAACTTTCATGTATTGTCCAAACTATTACACCCTCCAAAAGTTGTTACTTTTATGATCACCAAAAAGAATTTGGACAAAAAAGCCCTTAACTAGAAATGCAATTTAACCCTTATGGTATGATAGAGTAAACCACCAGGAATCTGATACTTCTTGTTTCTCTCGCCACTTTTCTTGGATCATCCCGGCATCTTTCTCCCATTCGTACATGTTTCTTCATTTCCCTTGGGGATCTGAAAATTGTTTGAAGTCGTCATTTGAAAAGGTATACACAACCCTAGACTCTCGATACTCACCCGACCTGGTCCGAGCCACCAACATGGCAAGCAAGGAAGATAGCAAGCCCCCTTCTGTTCGACCTTGCCTCCCAACTCCTCACCTCCCACCTCCCTTGGATGCCATGAAAAACGGGTAGGGATCTCAAGCTGGTCCCAAGTATTTTGCTCCGAGCGCAAGTTATACTTGCGACCAGTGGAGGTTTATGATAAATCATCAGTTTCATAAAATATGATGATTCCCAAAAGTGGATAGAACCTGATGAGGAAAAGGGTGGAATAGAATCATCCTATATATATATGGGCAAACAACAAACAACATGAAGAAGGTGTTGCTTGTGGAATAACAAAGAACCACAATGTGGTTTATCAAAGGAATGTGATGATGTCTAACTTGTTTGTGGAAGTTGTCATTGTGTCTCTCTTTGTTCAACAAAATAAGGATGAGAGTATGTAAGATTTTAGATAGAAACTTCAAACCACATTGCTTGTATATGGAAAGTAAGGTGATTAGAACAAGCGAAACAACTGAATTTAGGTTCATGTTCTCTTTCATTAGTCATTGTTTTCCAAGATGCCTTCACAGAAGTTGCAAGATCGATATGGCCGTTAGGGGACCATTGGGGTTCTTATCCTCATTGATCTTTTAGTAAGTACTTAATCAACTTATTTTTTTATTTAAAAAGTTGAAATAGATCTAAGATGATATCAATTGAGCATTTCTTATTTCTATTGTTTTATTTGCTTACCATAATTGAATATGGAATCACGATTACTGGTATTTTGCATCTATATGATGGAGAATATCATTTGTGTGAAAGAAATGTACGAGTACTAACGGAGATGGTCAAAACTTTTTTTTGACTTCTTCGGTTGATTATGATAAACTCATGCAGAAAATATATCAGACTATGAAATCAAATGCCGAAGCATATGATATTTCTCTTAAAGCTAGCGTTATATCCAAGTTCAATCTCGTGTCCGCCTATGATAATTGTGGATGACGATGACAAATCTTTATTCATTGCTCATAACATATACAATGTAAATAATTTCAACATCCCATTGCTAGTAAGTAGAGTACCTAAAGGTTCCGATCATGTTTAATCCATTGGTCGTCAACATTGTGATTGTTAACGGATAGTCCCACATTGGTGAGGGAGACACCTTTCACCCGCTTCATATACCCATTGTAGACCTCCCCTTATGACCCAGGTTTTGGATTGTGAGGGTATCTAACAGAGATATTTGTGATATATGCCGTTTTTTGGCGATGCGTTACGGAACCAAAAATACGGATATTTCAAAGATCTTAAGGGATTCGGTCCAAAGAAGAAAAAAAAAGGCGATATTTATTGATTTACCTCGAGACTTCACTCCTTGCCTCCAACATACCAACATTTTCTTTTGATTCATTAGTATCAATAATTCACCACTTAACAGCAATATTAAGAGCCTAAGAGCCCTTCAACTCTAGGGAATGTCTTGATTGTTCACCTCTAACATCCACACCAAGGCACAGGATTCTACATGGAGGTGGTGAGTCACATCTCTCCACTTCAAAACAGTTGCACAAGGTTCCCCACAAGACTAGAACTCATATTGCCATGTACAAAGAGTACAAATGATTAATCAAGAAGAGAATATATATAAAGCTAACATCTTGATGGTGGAGTCCTTCAACATCCACACCAACATGACCCCATATCTAACCACACCACACTTCTCAAGGCAATCAACATCAGAGCTATTAACAAGTTCAACCTTTAGAGAGAGAGAGAGAGAGAGAGAGAGAGAGAGCTGTTATCATGGGATGTCAACAGCTGCTACATTATCTTTCTCTGGGTGTTCTTGCTCTAGGAGGTGTCTTGTTAAGCCCTTCTCCATCTCTTGGCTCCCCACCTTCTTCTCCTCACTCTTACCCCACAGGACAAAGTAAAGACCAATCATTATGAGGATAGATCCAATGATCCTGAAAAAAAAGGCTAGGGGGTAAGTCCAATTAATGATCAGAATATTAATTATTTTTTGTTTAAATTAATCCACCATCCATACCCTCCTGAGTACAATTGATCACCAAGTATGATGGATGCCATGATGGCCACTACTACTGTCTGTACTGGCTGGAAGACAGCAGCAAAAAGGGGGCCCCCTCTATCAATGCACCATATCTGAAGAGAGAAGGAGATCCCTGATGCCACAAGACCCTGTAAGAAATGAAGTGGAAGCATTATTTTGACTCTGACAATCAAAGGCAAACTCCACTTGAATCTTGCAAGAATGAGCATGTGGTGTGGGGATTACAGCATAGAGGATGGTGCAGAGCTCCCCTCCTGAATGGACCTTCCACCTCTCAATGTCAGTTTCCATGAAGGCTGCTATCACCAAGAACTGGATCAGCCCGAAGAAGCAGGTGAGAGTGGTGACTGAGAGCCTGGCCGGGTACATTTTCAGCACTGGGACCTGTCATGATGCATCACCATGCATGTGGTTAATTGCGGCTGATCACTTGAAGAATGGAAACATTGTGCTAAGGGGGAAAACCTGAAGCACCATCCAACCAGACCATGCAAGGCAGTTGCCAAGGATGTAGACACAACCCAATGTCCAGTTCAGTATTTTGTTTGAAGAGGTGATGGCTCCCAATGTGATGTGTAGGTGTTGTCTGAGGACAGGAGGCCCCTTGTAGAGGGTGATGATGGTGGCACCTCCTATACTTGCCACTGTTCCCACCACCTTTGCCAGACCATATCTTCTTCCTATATTAACATGCTCAAGCCTGAGAGAGAGAGAGAGAGAGAGAGAGAGAGAGAGAGAGAGAGAGAGAGAGAGAGAGAGAGAGAGAGAGAGAGAGAGAGAGAGAGAGAGAGAGTTAATACAAACATGGGAGAGTGCTTTTGCAAACATAGCAACAACTAGAACTTTTCAAAAAATTCAAGAATAATTCACAAACTTAATGACAAAAATATATTATTCTGCGAATTACGCAGCGATCGACCTGGGTTATGTCCGAATAGCTCCCGAGTTATTGATCATGAACTCTAGAAATAATTCACCAATTTATCTATTTTTATGGTACTTATTTCTTTTCAATCTATATAAAATTGCTAATCTACTATTAATATGTTTAATCATTTCAAGCTACTGTCTAACTTTACCTCCTCGCCGAAGTTTCTTCGAAAACGCCGAATTAGTTACTATGTTTGCAAACAATTAAGTGTGCCAAGAGATAGATTATAACTAATTATCACCTTAGAGCAGCAGCCATAACAAAGGTGATGGCAGGCACAGAGTTCTGAATGGCAGATGCATAGGTTGGAGACAAGTAGTACAAACCCAACATATAGAATCCTTGGTTAGCAGTAATCCTGGAAAGAAGAGAAGGAAAAGTTTTCATGTAAATATTCATGAGCAAAGCCTAGAAGGCTACTATGTTAGTAGTGGGAACCATTGTGTTTGCTTACCCACACAGTGCAAGAAGAAAGAACTGAACCAGCAAAGAGAAGGTAAGAGGTGGCCTGTCTTTCCTGAGAGGAAATGAAGGGGGGAAATGCAAATCTCAGGTTTCACATCACAAACTCAGAAGCCTCAGTAACCCAGCAAGGGACATTGACTTACTTCTCTAGAAAATAGGCAAAGGGGGCCAACAAGACGAGAGCAATGATGTTCCTGTACACGGGGAAGACAATTTTACTGACACCCATGTTGAGTGCAGCTCTGGAGACTATGTGGAACCCTGCATAGCAGAACTGGAGTGCAAGAACACCTATGAGAAGCTTCACCTTCTCAGACATCTGGGACTCTCCCCCCATATTCTCTCTCTCTCTCTCTCTCTCTCTCTCTCTCTCTCTCTCTCTCTCTCTCTCTCTCTCTCTCTCTCTCTCTCTCTCTCTCTACCCTTGTGGCTTAAGGATGCTGCAAGTAAGAGTTTGTGGCTCCTGTATTGAGAGGATGAGCTTTTATAGTACTCTACATGGGGTGTCAAATGCAAGTAACTTTGGTATGTCCTGTTCAATATATGTGTCTAGTGATGTGATGCATGTTGGTTCTAATGGATTTCTACCTTGACATGTGCATGTGTTCATGTCTCTGTGATTTGATGCATGAGTCAGACCTCTCTCTCTCTCTCTCTCTCTGACTCTCTCTCTCTAAGATGTCATGCATGCATGATGAACAAATGCATGCAGCTACAAAATGTTAAATATATATTATATTTTTGTTTATTTGCTTGCTAGTAATTATGGTATGAGTAGTGAGATAAGAATGGGTTTTTTTTCTCGTTGGAGATGTTGTTGATGAGCATGATGACGTGAGATTTGAATCTGGTTGGGGGGACAAGGGGGAGTTAGAGCATGTTGGCCAGGCTGCATGATCTTACAATCAGAGTGGAAGATGGCCAAAGGTAATGTCCCTATCTAGTTGGGCACCCTGTTCCCACCAACTTCTCTCTCTATTTAATTTTCTCATCTCAGTGTTATAACGGCCATGAGCAAATGACCCTTTGGCCCCCACAGATATTGTACTATGTATGTTCTTATGCTATTAGTGCATGGGTTCCTAATCCCTAGATGATGAATAAATTATGCATCACATAAGCCTCATGTGAGGGCATTGCAGTCTTTTAGAAGGTGGAGTGGGCATGGTCATCATCAGCTTACTTGGACCAGCATTAGCTAGGTCATTTGTCAAATGGGTGTTGGGTTGGAATGGGAATATGGGGAAGGAATCAAATGATTCAAATGGCATGTGGTCCTCCATGGGGATTAATTGTTATAACGTTGGTCTTCTTGAGTCTGCATATGGTGTGAAGGCCATAAACTAAGTGAAAGCACATGGAATGACACATGTTGCATGTAATCAGATCTCAAAAACCTTTTTGATGGTGCTGGAACCTAGGGCTGGTTCATTTGATGTGATTAGCACATTCTCAGTCAGATCAACCTTCAAAGGGGAGGTGTTCAAGACATTCCCCCTACTTCCCAATTAAAAGCTATCTCCCCTTATTAAATTTCAGTCTTCAAAGGGAAGGATGTTACATTGCGCTGTGCGCTACGGGTGGAGCAAATGCGCTGCGAGTCGGTGGCCGTCCGATTGAATTTGATCAACGGCAGACTGAAATCCCGCTCCACTCCCCCTGTGAAAACCGTGACCGTCTGATCCCGTGCTTTGCACCCCCGCCCGACATATAATCGGTCGGTTCGATTCCCATCCGTTGGATTGATGGTAATCGAACGGACAAAATCGATTTTCGCTGTTACTGTAGTGGCTACAGTAACAGTGAAAATCGATTTTGTCTGTTCGATTCCCATCGATCCAACGGATGGAAATCGAATTAACACACAATTGGGCCGGGTGATTCCCATCCGTTGGATCGATGGGAATCAAACGGACAAAAATGAATTTCGCTGTTACTATAGCAACTACAGTAACAGCGAAAATCGATTTTGTCCGTTCGATTTCCATCGATCCAACGGATGGGAATCGAACCGACCGATTATATGTCGGGCGGGGGTGCAAAGCACAGGATCAGACGGCCGGGTCCAGGTATTAGACGGTCACGATTTTCGCAGGGGGGAGTGGAGCGGGATTTCGGTCTGCCGTTGATCAAATCCGATCGGACGGCCACCGACTCGCAGCGCATTTGCTCCGCCCGCAGCGCACAGCGCAACGTAACATCCCTCTCTCTCTCTCTCTCTCTCTCTCTCTCTATATATATATATATATATATATATATATATATATATATATATATATATATATATATATATATATATATATATATATATATATATAAAGAGAGACAGAGAGAGAGAGAGAGAGAATGACGATACATTGTGGCTGCCCCCCTCGGGGGTATTTTTGGAATTTTTTTGGAGGTTAATCACTTACCCCTTGATAGCACACACAAAAAATTTCAGCTCAATCCAAGACCTATAGGTCATTCAAATGTGATCGGCTTTTACCAATCGTTCATTTTTACTGTCATTTTGATGAACATATTTGAATGGCCTACATGACTTGGAATTGGCTGAAATTTTTTGTGTGTGCTATCCAATGGGAGGTGATCAATCCAAAAAAAAAAAATCACAGAAGAGGGTGCCGCACGTTAAGCCTCATGTTAAGCAGTCGCACAAATCAACAAATTCTGAAACTTATAAGGCCATCAAATGTGTTATTCAAATTAACGGTTCAAATAGACGATTAAGAAAAGCTTTTAACATCTGGTGCCCTTAGAAGTTTCAGAATTTGTTGATTTTTTGTAAAGATGATCAACTTGTCATAGTGATCATCCTCACAAAAAATCAGAAAATTCTGAAACCTCTAGCCCCATCAAATGTATTCTTCAAATTAAATGTTTAAATGAACGGGCAATATTTGAGGAGGGCATTTGATGGGGCTAGAGGTTTTGGATTTTTATAATTTTTTGTAAAGATGATCTCATTGCTATAAATAGTATCCTCCCAAAAAATTAGCAAATTTTAAAACCTCTAGCCCCATCAAATGATGGGTTGTCAAGAAACAGATTGTCAACAGATCCCAGTCCATCATTTGAAGGAGCTAGAGGTTTTAGAATTTGCTGATTTTTTGTGAGGATGATCACTGTGGCAAGTTGATCATCCTCACAAAAAAATCAACAAATTCTTTAACCTCTAAGGGTGCCAAATGTTAGAAGCTTTTCTTAACCGTCTATTTGAACCATTAATTCAAATAACATATTTGATGCCCTTATAAGTTTCAGAATTTGTTGATTTTTCGTGAGGATGATCAACTTACCATAATGATCATCCTTATAAAAAAATCAACAAATTCGGAAATCTCTATCCAACAATTGAAGTGGGTTGTAAATTTACCTCCCATTTTGGATTGTCAACGGATCCCAGCCCTATATATATATATATATATATATATATATATATATATATATATATATATATATATATATATATATATATATATATATATATATATATATATATATATATATATATATATATATATATATATATATGGATGCTTAGGTGTGGTCTGGGGTCTGTGCAGTCCGCAGCCGTCCGATGCACCACTCTGTGCATCTGATGCATGCGGCGAGTGCATTGAATGGCTGCAGACCGCGGACCGCACGGACCGCTGACCGTACCTAAGCATTCCTCTCTCTCTCTCTCTCTCTCTCTCTCTCTCTCTCTCTCTCTCTCTCTTTCTCTGTGTGTGTGTGTGTGTGTGTGTGTGTGTGTATAGAGGGCTGTTATGTTGAGCTGTGAGCTGCGGTGGAGAAAATAAGTTGCGGGTATTTTGACCCCCCCTAGAAGTTTTGGAATTTGATGAAATTTGGTGAGGGTGTTGTCTAGGGTAAGATGATCATCCTCACCAATTTTTATCAAATTCCAAAACTTCTAGGGGGGTCAAATGGTCAAAGCAAAATCTGCAAATTTTAACGGTGACTGCGGACGACAGATTTTGCTTCGACCATTTGACCTCCCTAGAAGTTTTGGAATTTGATGAAAATTGGTGAGGATGATCATCTTACCCTAGACAACACCCTCACCAAGTTTCATCAAACTCCAAAACTCCTAGGGGGGTCAAAATACCCACAACTTACTTTCTAAACCGGCAGCTCATAGCTCTCTCTCTCTCTCTCTCTCTCTCTCTCTCTCTCTCTCTCTCTATATATATATATATATATATATATATATATATATATATATATATATATATATATATATATATATATATATATATATACTTTACCAAATATTCATTTCATCATTTGAGTTGGTATTTTTACAATAGATTTGATAAAGATAATAGTAATAGTTAATAATAAAAGCATAATTATAATATGGATGGACTTTTGCAACTAATAAATTGCACAAATTAGTACCCATAACCAAGGAGTCATTCCCCATTTCTCTCAAACAAAACATAGAATAGGAGGTGTTTGTTTTGCAATTACTGGTCCTTACCCCTCTCCTTCCTTGTGTTCCCTCCATTCAGATGAGCACAGTGATGGTAATGCTAGCTACAATTGGTGGTAGTAATGGTGGAGTAGTCGGTGGTGCCGTTGACATCACATGCAGCAACCATAGTGATAGCAGGGATTTGCCGCGGTGGTGGTGGTGCTAGTGCACATGGCGGGTGGTCCTACGAGCAGTAAGTGGTAGTTGAAGCAATAATCAAGTCAAAGCCAACAAATATGCACATACGGAGGCTATGAAGGAATAATCCAACAGTTCCATATCATGAGTTGGAACCTCATAGGTTGTTTTTTGAGAACCCTCGAGGTGAGGGGGGTTTGGCATGGAACCCAACCTGTTTATTAACTAGGTAGGAACCTAAGAAAAAGATTAGAGATGATTACACACTACACGGAGGCTACCCGAGAGGTCGGTGGGCATACCCATGCTCCACTCGACCACAGAACATGATTGCTCGTTGTCTGTTCTCTCCCACTTCGGAGGAGATCTCACTCACTTTCAAATAAAAAATGGAGACTATGGCACTATCGGTTAGGCCATCCTCATTTAGATCCTGCTTCATTTGTTTTCCTCTGGAGTTTTGCCTATTAAAGGATATTTGAATAAATCTACTTTAGAAATGTCATGTTCCTTGTGCAGTTTATATAAAAGTAAAATGTTACATTTCCCAGTTAGTACTAGTAGAGCTCAATCTATCTTTAAAATTATCCACTCGGATCTTTGGGGTCCATCACCGAAATTATCCATGTCTGGTAATCGTTACTATGTCACCTTATCAATGATTTTTCCCGATATACATGGATATATTTTTTGCATGAAAAATCCCATGTATTTTCTATCTTTCAACAGTTCTCAGCCATGGTATTCACACAATTTGGTAAACAAATCAAAATTCTTTGCTTGGATTCAGGAGGAGAGTATATGTCTCGCGACTTTGCGAAATTTTCGATCACCCATGATATCATCCATCAGAAGATCTGTCCTGACACACCACAACAAAATAGTGTGGCGGAATGGAAGAACCATCATATCGTTGAGACCGCAAACACTATTATGACCGAGTCATTTGTTCCTAAAAGCTTTTAGACTGAAGTGATGTTACATTCTGTTTACCGTATAAACAGAATGCCAACCAAGGTTTTGCATAACACGTCACTCTATTTTGTCTTACATGCATGGGATAACCCCATCATACTCAGTCTTACGAGTCTTTGGCTGTGGTTGCTATGTTCTCTTGTTATCACATTATCGTCACAAACTCTCTCCAAAAGCAGTTAAATGTATGCATCTCGGGTTTGGTGAAACATAAAAAGGTTATCGTTTCTTTGATTCCGAGAGCAACAGAGTTCGTGTGTCTCGCCATGTGAATTTTTTGGAGCATATTCCTTTTTTCCCCTCTAGTCCTAAGACCTCTACTCCTCAACTTGATCTAGGTCTTATTCCTTTCCCTGTTATTTCGACCTCTAATTCTCCATAGGCAGATGACGCGTCCATTCCTACTGCCACTGCTGTCACTCCACCTATTGCGGATCCTCCTCCACTACCAGAGATAATACCACTCCGTCGCTCCTTTCGGACTCATGTCCCTCCTGAGCGCCTATCATTATTCGCTGGAATAGATTTCTTGTCTGTTCCCTCTTTATTTCAGCAGGCCTTTGAACACCAGTGTTAGCGAAATGCTATATGGATGAGGAACTCTGAGCCTTGGATGAAAATCACACATGGGATCTCGTTCCCCTTCCTTCTGGGCAGCATGTCATAGGCAGCAAATGGATATACTCTATAAGGCTTAAAGCTGATGGTAAACTTGATCGATACAAAGCTCGTTTAGTTGTCCAAGGCTTCAAACAAAAGCATGGTGTGGACTACGAAGAAACATATGCCCCTGAGGTAAAAATAAAAATAGGTTGTACTCTAATTGAGGTAGCAGCTACTCGTCAGTGGGAGATTCTCCAAATGGACGAAAAAAATGCCTTCCTCCATGGCGATCTCTCTGAGACCGTATACATGACGCCACCTCCTTGTGTTCCTTGTGTTCAACCCGTCCCTTGTTTGTCATCTTCGAAAGGCATTATATGGGCTAAAACAAGCCCCTCAGGCTTGGTTTCAGCGGCTCTATGATGTTGTCACACGAGCCGGGTTTATGCAGAGCATCTCTGATCTTTCTCTTTTCACTAAAGACTCCACTCAAGGGTCCGTGATTCTATTAGTATATGTTGATGACCTTCTCTTAACAGGCAGTGTTACAGCCGGAATTTCTAAGTTGCAATGTCGATCTCCTTCCTTCCTCGATCCTTTCACATGAAGGATCATGGTTCTCTTATATACTTTTTGGGACTTGAGGTCTCTCGGAGTGCAAAGGGGATACTTGTTAATCAACGCAAGTTTACCAACGACTTGATTAATATGGCTCGTTTTACTGATGGGAAGACAATAGACATTCCTCTTGAACTCAATGTTCAGTATGGAAAGGATAATGGCAATCCCCTTGAGCTGCTCACTCTGTATAGACGTCTTGTTTGCAATCTTGTGTATCTAACCATGACACGACCATATATTGCTTATGATGTTCAGGTTGTCAGCCAATTTGTGTATGCACCTTGCACACTCCATCTGACAGCTGTCGTACGCATCATTTGATATTTACGAGGGACGTCTAATCAGGGGCTCTTCTTTTCCTCCTCCTCTCTTCTGGAATTGTCTACGTACTCTGATGTAGATTGGGCTAGATGTGTTCTTATCTGTCGTTCCACTACAGGTTATTGTATGTTCATTGGCACTTCTTTAATCTCTTGGAAATATAAAAAGCAAGCCACGATTTCTCTATCCAATACTGAGACTAAATATCGAGCCATGTCTAAGGCATGTAGTGAAATTGTATGGTTGCATGGTCTTCTCGCTACTCTTGGGGTCTACTTACAGCGTCCGACTCCTCTTTACTACAGCAATACAAGCGCAATCCAGATTGCTACGAATCATGTTTTTCATGAATGAACGAAACATATCAAAGTGGACTGTCATTATACCGAGGAGAAATATAAAAAGGAACTGATATCTCTTCCTCATGTAACTTCTCGAGAGCATATTGCTGATATTTTGACAAAGACGATGACTTTAGTCCATCACTTATATCTTGTTGGCAAACTGATGTTGGTTGATCACCTTTATCAGTTGGAGGGGGGGTGATAACCCAGCTATGATTTACCTTGTATAGATCCCCAAATCTGCAAGCTTGTATAAATCTATAGAATCATGGATGTAATTAGTCTAAATCCTTCCCTGAATGAACCCTAGAATCGTGGGTGTAATTGTCCCAAATGTTGACCTAAATGGGTATGTAAAATGGCTATATATAGAGGGGCATATCACAGAGAATAAGATACATTGAGAAAGGGAGATTACCTTCTCGATCTTCCTCCAATCTCTTTTACCATTGTTATCATCAACTACCTCATCCACCGAATGACGTTTGTTGGAGAAGACTCTAACGTTGTGCTCTCTCCACACGTGCCAACCACTGTAAGCACCAAAACATCTCACTCATCTCGATCGCTGTCTCCGGCAAACATAGCTCCGGCACCAAGAGATTCACAAAACCTGTAGAGATGGGGGTGGTTGCCCTTGCACTCCTGTCGCTGCACAGACACGCCTCCACACCTCCCTCGCTAGCAGGTAACGAAGCAATAGATGCGCGACGGTCTCTCTTAAGACCAAGTCACAACAAGGACAATCTACAATGGCACCGGGGTGCCTGCGTCGTTGAAGATTGACCCTTATTAGGATACGGTCCTTAAGTGCTATCCACATGAAAATGTGAATCATCAACTATGAGTTGGAACCTCATAGTTACATTAAATCAAACAACCTAAACATATTAATGCAACTTAAACACATTATTGCAGAGTAATACTGGAGTTACATGCAGTAACTACACATGCACTAAATTGCAACTACACTCTATTCACAGGTAAAAGTAAAATAAATTCCTAAGGAAAATTTTACATTACTTGCAATGCAAGAGAAAGACAAGATAGGGTAATAATACTGCCCGAGAGATAAATGAACATTATTAAATTTTGCCTTCTTCCCTCATATATTTTGTCCAAGTTCAGCGAAATCACATGAACTTATTTGGTTGTGTTAGATACGTACCCTCACGCCCCAAAACCCTGGTCCTAAGGGGAGGTCCACAGGAGGTATATTAAGTGGGTGATGGGTGCCTCCCTCACCGATGTGGGACTATTCGTCAACTCTCCCCCTCACGCGGAGCACGTGTGGCAAGGATCCTCCCACACGGAGCACGCGCAATCCTATGCTGGCTCGGCATTGGTTGTCTCCGCATCACATTTGCGGAATCAAAGCACGATGATTAATTGCACCATGGAAAACATGATGAGATCCCTCGATGGTCAATTAATCGCATCGCTTGCTTCATGTAGTTAGTTGGTAGTAGAACTGGTGCAACTTAGGAGCACCCGAATATTCCCCGCTGGGCCGCAGCACTACAAAATTTTCCTCTCTACTCCCCGAATCAAGCCCATCAGAATTCTTTATAGTTCTATGATACAGGGATCATGAGAGCTCTAGCACCACTTGGCTTGGAATGGAAGTCAATATTCCATGCAAGTTGAAGCTTTTCAATTAAAGAACACTATGATATGCCTCATGTGAGCAGCAATGATTCACCTTCTGTGATTCCAATCAGCTGAGGTTTCTGGAAAATGTAGAGAGGCTTGAAACTGTCGTGCTGATTCACTATGGATACCAAGACAATATATCGGGTGCCATCAAACTGCCGAATATGCTGAGTCCCAATTATCCTTCTAATTAAATAAAATTTCCCAAAGGCACCTATTAGCTCAAATAAGACAAAGATAATACTAAAACTTCACTAATATTTTTCCTTTGGAAAGGGATTCACTGATATTATCCCAAAGACCTAGAACAAAGAAAAACATATTGTTAGGAGATGACGGCTAGGGAATGGAGAGAATGAGGATAATCTCTATTGAGGGACTCAAGCCCAATATATATGTACATCAATACACATGTAACTCTGTCCGACTGTACATAAACCTGACCCGATATATACATTAACACCCTCCCCCTTAAACTCACGGTGGGTTTCGGGTATGGGTATTAGGGTATCCATACCTATGTCCGAAAGTTAATCAAGTAAAGTTCCTATGCCCATACACTACCCAAACCCTTGATGTTGTTTTAAAACATAGGATTGAGAAGGGTAAAATGGGAAACAAAATGTATGATGCAAGGAAGAATGGATTAGTGGGATTGCCTTTCCCATTATAGCTCCTTTTTTTAAATGGACAAATAAGATTCAACTGATTAGTGGCAAAGATGCCAAAGAAGAGAAGGGCAAAATGGGAAACAAAAGTAGGATGGAAGGAAGAATAGGTTAGTGGGTTAGTGGGATTGCTATTCCAATAATAGCCCTTGGTTTTTTAAATGGATATATAAGACTCAATTGATTAGTGGCAAAAGGGTAATATACTTGGATAGCATTTGTTATTTGTGTAGGGATAAAACAGGAAGGACAAAAATGGCATATTACGGTCCTAGCCCCATGTGTTTGTTTTCATTACATAGGATTCAAAATACTAGGTATGAATTAATATATATGGTGAAGGGTAAAATGGGAACATATGTAAAAGGATGGAATGATGTTAGCATCCTAAAGTGCGGATTGATATGGGGGTATGGAGATAAAACAGGAAGGGCAAAAAAAGGTATATTACGGTCCTAGCCCATGTGCTTGTTTTTATTACATAGGATTCAAAATACTGGGTATGGATTAATATATATAATGGAGGGTAAAATGGAAATATATGTAAAAGGATTGATAGGGGGGTATGGATGAGGAAAACAATAGAAAAAATAAATGTTTTTCTCTACCTGATTGCAGACGAAGGAATTGTATTTGTATATAAGATTTTTACAAATGAATCTTAATAAGATTGGAAACAAATTAACAATATATCAAATGTGGTCCTCCACTCTAAGAAAATTGTGTTGGACTCTTTTTGTCTATAGAAAACTTGTAGAAAAAGTCTTTCCTTGAATTTTTCATAAATGCATGTCCCTGTCGGCACGCAAACAACCACCTTCAACGGACACGACTGCCTTCGGGGTGTGATTCCCTTGTTAGACAGAAAGAGAGAGTAATAATTAACCTTCCAGATCAAAATTTAAAATCAAATGGCCACTAAATGTCATTGAATAGGTATTTATCATCTTTGTAGTAGGATTTTAATATCTTTATCGTACGTTTTATATAGGATTTATGAGAAAGCCAAATTCACACACTAAAGAGAGGGCTCTGTTTGAATTCTCTCTTTCTCTCTCTTCAGATATTGATCGATGGCTAAATCTATCCCGTGCCTTTTTGTCCTAGTCAGCTTGTGATCAGTTGTAGCATATTATATAGAGTCTTTAATACATGCCATGCGACTATTTTCATATGTAGAAAACTTGTAGAGAAAGTCTTTTCTTGAATTCTTCTGTCTTGTACATAAACCCGACCCGATATATACATTAACACCCTCCCCCTCAAACTCACGGTGGGTTTCGGGTAGAGGTATTAGGGTATCCATATACCTATACCTGAAAGTTAATCGGGTAAAGTTCCTATGCCCATACACTACCTAAACCCTTGATGTTGTTTTAAAACATAGGATTGAGAAGGGTAAAATGGAGAACAAAATGTAGGTTGCAAGGAATATTGGGTTAGTGAGATTGTCTTTCCTATTATAGCCCATATTTTTTTAATGGATAAATAAGATTCAATTGATTAGTGGCAAAGAAACAAAGGGCAAAATGGGAAACAAAAGTATGATGGAAAGAAGAATAGGTTAGTGGGTTAGTGGAATTGCTATTCCAATAATAGCCCTTGGTTTTTTAAATGGATATATAAGACTCAATTGATTAGTGGCTAAATGGTAATATTCTTGGATGGCATTTGTGATTTGTGTACGGATAAAGCAAGGACAAAAATGGCATATTACGGTCCTAGCCCGTGTGTTTGTTTTCATTATATAGGATTCAAAATAGTATAGATTAATATATATGGTGAAGGGTAAAATGGGAACATACGTAAAAGGATGGAAGGATGTTAGCATCCTAAACTACGGATTGATATGGGGGTATAGAGATAAAACAGGAAGGGCAAAAATGGCATATTACGGTCCTAGCCCATGTGTTTGTTTTATTACATAAGATCCAAAATACTGGGTATGAATTAATATATATGATAAAGGGTAAAATGAGAATATATGTAAAAGGCTAGGATTGATATGGGGGGGGTATGGATGAGGAAAACAATGGAAAGGATAAATGTCTTTCTCTACTTGATTACAGACGAAGGAATTGTATCCGTATATAAGATTTTTACAAAAGAATCTTAATAAGATTGGAAACAAATTAACAATATATCAAATGTGGTCCTCCACTCTAAGAAAATTATGTTGGACTCTTTTTGTATAAGAAAACTTGTAGAGCAAGTCTTCCCTTGAATTTTTCATAAATGCATGTGCCCGTTGGCATGCAAACAGCCACCTTTGACACGACTGCCTCCGGGGTGTGATTCACTTGTTAGACAGAAGAGAGAGTAATAATTAACCTTCCAAAAAAAATTTTAAAATCAAATGGCCATTAAATGCCATTGAATAGGTATTTATTATCTTTGTAGTAGGATTTTAATATCTTTATTGTAGGTTTTATATAGGATTTATGAGAAAGCCAAATTTACACACTAGAGAGAGGGCTCTGTTTGAATTCTCTCTTTCTCTCTCTTCAGATCTTGATCGACAGTTAGATCTATCCCATGCCTTTTTGTCCTAGTCAGCTTGTGATTAGTTGTAGCATATTATATAGATTCTTTAATGCATGCCATGCGACTATTTTCATATATAGAAAACTTGTAGATAAAGTATTTTCTTGAATTCTTCATTCTTGAATATCTGTCATTCGCATGCATATCCATTTCTAATACTCCCCCTCAAGGTGGAGCATGGGAAGAGGAGTCGACCATGCCCAACTTGCCTGTGAGACGTTTAAAAGTTGCAACGCCAAATGATTTGGTGTAGATATCAACAAGTTGATCATGCGAGTGCAAGTATTGCGGCGCAATTGACTTGGATAAAAAAAAATTCTCAAAAAAATTAAATGATAATCAAGTTCGATGTGCATGGTTCATTCATGAAACACGGGATTGTCGGCAATGTGAAGGACCACTTAATTATCACAGTAGACCGTATTAGACTGATAGCAAGGAATGCAAAGGTTATTTAATATGTATTTTAGCAATTGGAGTTCGCAAGTGAGTGGCAAAAGTGCGATATTCAACCTTGGCAGAAGAACGAGATATCGTTGATTGTTTCTTTATTTTTCAGGAAATGGAACAAGAGCCCAACATGGTGAAATACCAATGGTAGACAAACAGATGACTGTAATTAGTTGCCACGTCATGATGACATCTGATCACAGCCGTCACTTTGCCTGCAAGTCGGGCTGAGTGTCAAGCCTAGGTGCAATGGAAAGCTGTGATCATCTGGATGGAAAACTGGATGGTTGAGAAGCATTTTCCTTTTTCTATCACTTCTTGTTTTTCTATGATAAAAGCATCCCTTCTCCAGTAGCGCGCACCCAGGTTCTACGATGAGAAAGCAGTTGCATAACAATGCACAATGGTACTTTCATCGTTGGTTGCCCCTGCATGCATCGTGGTCGCTATTTTTCATCGTATGGTCCTAGACGCCGCTACTGGCTTGTTACATGCTGATTTCATTACTCCGACAGAGTCAAGTCCTTCTCCATACCCATCTATTTCATACACCAACCTCGTCCATATTGCAACCTTCAAACTAATCAAACAGGTTACATCAAAAAAGCTATGCTCACCAAAAGATATCACATCTCAACCAAATTGTACTCCACGCTCATCTGCGCTCGGTCTTCCCAACGAATGCAGCTAGATCGCCACCAATGTGATTGTCGTTGCAATCAAAGCGTTGTCCATTGAAAGCCAAACGAATGTCGTCCGTTAAGAACTCCAAACAATTGATCGTTCGTCGACGCCTCGAAAATCTTCTACACTGCAGACACAAGCAATCAGAATATGCCGATGCCTCCTAATTGGTACCTATTGGCACATCTACCAAAGGCGCCCACTGGCGCATCCGATCGTTATCCGTAAATACCTCCACCAATGGCTCTCGTCGGCACCTCCAAATCAACATTTGTAGATGGTTCTGAATGGTGTTCGCCAGCACCTCCAATCGGCTGTTAGAATTGGTGAGGTCTATAGCTCGTAAAAACCTATAGTTTAGCTATATATGGTTGATAGTATAGGATTGCATATTGGTACGTACCTTAGTACGTGTTCTGATTGCAGAACAGAGAGCCATGGCTATATGGTAATCCTCTTGAGTGGGAGACTCAAGGGACTGGTCCCATGTAACCTAAATACGTTCGCAGCTCTGATTAGGGTTGGTCGCCCTATCAGGTTAAGCTGTTGGGATGACAGAGCGTGGGTGTCTCCACTACGGTCATTACCAGGCACAGTGTCTGTGGCCGAACGGAACCAACACGGTGCACAGATCGATGAGCAGACATCGGTGCACTAAACCGTGTTTCTGCTTAGGGTAAAACGGTCCTAAACCCTGAGGAACCGTGTCTGGTGGACTAACCAGTTGTGTGGTGCTTTGGCGCACCAATGTGTGAGGATCCGGATGCAGTGATCCAAAACCACGGTGTACTGGGTTACCCGGCTGGCGTTGCATCAGCATGTCACTCCTGCAGGCTATCCACACCCCTAACGGGAGGTGCGTTCCTTGGTCTGACCTACGTCGTATTAAACCCTGGCCAGGTGGTCATCAGTTCGACTGGTGACGGATCCGGTTACTCGGCAGAGTTATCGGAGGTACGATGTACGTAGTCAACCTGGAAGGAAACGAGTCATATGAGCACTCGAGTCTGACGGTATTCTCTACCGCTCGAGTTGCGTCATGGCACCAGTGGAGGGACAGCGAGTTTACCATACTAAGCGGAGAGCAGGGGTATGTGGGAGAACATAGTAAGTCCGGGGGGATTGGAGTGCAGCCTGCGTCGCACTCTGGGTGGCTACGCAGGTTAACTCGGACTCAGAGGATCGATGGTACACTCGGGTAGTGTGTCGATCGAGTCTGAGTTGGAAGCCATGAACCCTGGTCCCTGAAGGTTCCACCTTATCGACATTATGTATGGTTCTTATACCATCTCATCGAAACACAGAACGTAGTTAGAGGAAGCGAGAAGTCCAAGCATACGCTCCGTGAGTGCTTCGCACTAGTGCTCGGTAGATGCGTAGCTACGTGTGTGCACTAAGGGGAAACCCTAGGTTAGTGCAGAGACGCATGTAGCAATTCCTTGCCATAAGTGGACTTTGCCACATGGGTGCGATGCACCGGGACATGTTGCGAGTTGACTAGTTGACTTCACTAGAGGCGCCCTACGGGAACCTCAGAGAATAGTGAAATCACTGGTGCACTTCACTTATGTGTGCCTTGCAAAGTCTCGTGCACGAGGAACGGCCAACTAGTGGCATAAGGGCGTTTTGGTCATACCATGCGCCACTATGCACTAAGGGGGCCGGCCCAAAGTGTTGAGAGACTGGTCAAGGCCGGCCCCATTAGTTTCGGGAGGTTGTTGCCTCCGATGAAGGGGCCGGTTATGAGGCGCAGAAAACGGGCTGGTTTTGACCGTTTTCGAAAACAAGGAAAGGATAGAGATAAAGAAGAGATATATAGGGATAAGGTTTGAATCTATCATCCTTATCCATACTGTCCTTATCCATATGAATAGGCCGGCCCTATATATGAGAAGGAGAGAGAGGGTGCAAGAAAATAATAGAGCCATGCAAGCCCTAGGGCCGGCCATGGCATGGGGAAACCCTAGCCGCCCCCTCTCCTCTCTTCGCATCTCCTCTCTCGTTTCTCTCTCCCTCGCTTGCGCCATTGGATGGCGACTCGTCTTCCTCACGTGGTGTTTTGTAGAAGGAGAAGGCTCGTCGTATGGAGGCACTCAGAGATCCATCGACGAGGTGCCGTGCATCGTGTGAGATCGGGTGAACTAGAAGGCGTCTCCCGCAACCTTTTACTGTCCAGAATCTGTACAGAAAATCAATGTTGTTTCTACGATTCCGGGAGCTACAGAAGTTCAAACGATGTGAAACTTGTTGGAAAAGTTGCGTCTCGAAGTTGGCTACCTACAGTCCAAATTTCAGCCCAATCGGAGTTCGGACCAGAAAGTTATGGCCGTCACACCGAAGCTATGTCGAGCAGATCCGTAGCCCGTCTCCATCGACAAAGAAGAAATTTGTCGCGGTGAAAGATTCCGCACGCAGGTATGACCTCTAACAAGTAGATCTAACATAATTAGAACATGCATTCATGCTAGTTTGTTCTTTCGCGTTAGATCATCGTTAGGGGTTCGCGTAGTTGCCATGCTAGATTCATACACGCATATGTAGATCGTTTCGATGAAAATTTTGATATGTAACGCACACCGCCTACGGTCCTCGGACCTTCACTTTGCTTCCGCTGCGGGCCTCTACCATGGATTTATTTTCAATAATTGGTATCAGAGCACGCTAGTGGTGTGCGTTTCATGTTTTTTTCATGAAACCGTCATGTGCGCGCATGAATAGTATGTGCCGCCATCGGGGTTCTACGAGTAGATCATGCATAGTATTTTTTTTTTGTGTGTTCTATGAATCGTTCTTGCAGGGCGCCGCTTCTAAAATTATTCTGGATATGTGATTGCTTGCTACCGGGGGTCGGACCCCGTGTTAGCGATTTTGTCTGGATGTTTTTCTTCTGTGTGTGGATAGATTTTAGAGCCATAGTCGGGCAAGAGGTGAAGATTTACCACCCTTGATTCCCAGGCTTTTGCTAGGTTTGTTTTCCCTTTCAATCTAGGAAATTGTGTACGAGCGAGCACTTGCTCGAAGCGTACTAGAGCTTTTTCGGTTACAGATTGAAGAGGAGGACTTGCCATGGAGATCCACTACCGGGAGGACGAGCAGAACCTTGGAGGACGATGGCGATCCGGCGAAGCGTACACGATGACGGCAAAGGGCATAAAGCGTCAGAAGATCGTATACAGAGGCTTGCACCGGATCGAGGAGCCTTGTGAAGGAGACAGAGAGCCTGCGCTGTGCCAGTCAGGTTCAGGGGTCGGACCCTGAACTTGATTCAGTTGTGTGCTTATTTCTTTCAGTAGTTCTTTATATTTCTGTAGAGAACCCCGATGCGATAATTTGATTATCTGTGTCAGAGGGATGCCCTTTCCCCTCGGGTCCTAGCGACCTTATTAGGATTGGATTCCACTAGTGACGCCTATTATTTAATTGACCCTTGATGATAGTATAAATTCCTCACATTTGGTTATGCCCCCATTAGGTCAACACCCGATTAGTCGGGTGTGCCTATTTGGCAAGCATCGAAACCTAGAATGAGTTGGAATTCTACTATGACATCATTCGTCAAATTTATAAGCAAGGCGCCATGGTAGTGGAAGACCTTTCCTGTCAGTCTGACCTTAGGCTAGGCTCCAAGGCATTAGCGTGATAGCCAAGTTTGCAAAGCATCAATGTTCTTGGGATATGTAATGTGACCCTTGAGTGGAGAAATCCACTCGAGGCAGGGACTATGATATTCCAAGATCGATTAATACTTCGCGAAAGGCTTGAATGCTAGTGGGAGCACGGTATGACCAGGGTCTAGTGTATAGGTTGTCGTGACCTTAGTGTACACTCATACTTGCATTAAATAACCCTCAACTTTAATAAGGGATGTAAGAGAGGACTTTTAGAGATCCTCTGGCCTCCACGGCCAGTCGTTTTGTGTTTGGGTGGGGATGCATAACTTCACACCCCCTAGGGTGGGAGCTGTGTGTTTCCATGCCAAATTACTTAATGACCTCCCTAAGGATATGGCGATTATGAGGCCAGGAGAGAAGGGCTTTTCATCCCACCCTAGTGGGGGCCGCATGAACTCCCGTGTCATAATTGCTTAGGCTCGTGGGTAAGCATCCTAAGTGCACGTGAGGTATTCGTTGCGAAGACAACGGTGATCACGTGGCACTGGCCAAAAGATAACCATGGTCCATCAAAGCCCTTAGTTGGCAGATTTGGACTGGGTCAAGGAAAGGCCTGTGTAAGCGGATTGACGCTGCATGATGCCCCCTAGGGCAGGTGTAGTCGATTCCGAGATCTTACATACATGGTTAATTAATCCATAGAGGTGTCTTCGTTGTGAGGGTAGCGCTGACATTTGGATATAATTAGCTTATTTTCAAAATCCATAAAATAAGTTATTTTGCATTCATTTTCATTCAACCATATAGTTCCCCTATCCGCTATCCCATAAGAGAACCAGTTATCGGGTCTCTAACTACGTAGAGTGGAAGCGCAATCTTTAGCTTATGCTTAGGGTAGTAAATGTACATTGGCATGCAATCTAAATATCCCTGTACTAGACCTAATGGGTCCAGATATCACTAGGGCATATGAAGACTGACGAGAGTCTAAGGAGATGTGCAAGTGCTATGTTATAGCAGACTTGCGGACAATTCTTTAGAAGCGAGTCAGAGATATGCCGGGTCTTCTCTAATTAAGTTTTACTTGCATTAGATGTCTGGAAGGCGAAGTCAGTCGACTCATCATTTTTCCACTAAGATACTTGTCGATACCGAGATGTCAGTGGGTATGCTTGTTCGGGAACACATCTTTGAGTTCCAGAACGAACTAGATTCCCAAGACATGGTAGCAGATGACGAGGTGGTGGAAGACGTCTGTCTTGCATCCTTGTCTGGAACCTTCGAAGGCGTTATCAGATACTTTAGCTTTAACAAGTTAGAGATGATAAACGCAGAACTTCTAAGGAGATTTCCAAGAGACAAAGGATGAGATCAAGATTAAAGGCAATGCCTTTAGTGCTTAACCTAGGTCTTCTTTAGAAGAACCTAAGGGAATAACTTATAAGAGATCGAAAACTATTCTAGTGCAGAAACTGGTGTGGAATCCTAAGTCTGGTAACGCCAAGGACGGAAGTATTTCCGCTGTGGCGAGCATAGGGGGTATTTGAAGATTGAGTATGACCTCAGGATGTTAGGAGTTGAGTCGCTATCTAGTAGCAGTTCTTATGCTTCTTGGAATGTAGACTTCTGGTCTACAGATATTCAAGGAAAGCAGAAGGCTACTTTATAGTGAAGGAATCCTAACATAGGTACTGATGCCATAAGCCGCTGCGGAAGCTGTTAGATATGATTGTCTTAGTTTTTCCGAAATACGGATTTTGTTTTTTAGAGATGTAGTTCTGTTTCCTCTTTGGTAAATGAAGTTTTTAGTTTTAGACAGCACCGTAGGTGTGTATCTTAAACTAAATAGATAGCTTCATTACTAGAGAAATAGATCAGAATAATCTCTTTATATTTAATCCTAATTCGGAAATAGATATCATGACAGCTGCAGCGTCTAATTTAAATTCATCTAAATCCTTCGGAGAAGCTATCCCATTTGTGACCCCTCTGATTTAGATATTCTGCCTTAGATAAATTCAAAGGTAAAAGAAGGCTGAGTTTCTGTTCACAGATTCATCGGAGATCCTTCTAACCTATGAATGTTATCTGGAAGGCAGAATAACTAAAAGGGCCACTAAGGTATTGGAGTTAGTTAATTTTGACGTCTATGGTTCCAAGAGCGTCTAGACGATAGAGGACTCTTCGATTTAATCGAAGAAATAAGTCACTATCGGACGAGTTCCATAGGATCCTGAGAGAGTATGGGATTATCTCCCAGTTAAATGCTCTAAGGATGACACGTCAGAATGAAGTCTCCGAGAGAAGGAATCGGACTCTGTTTGACATGGTCCATAGTATGATGAATATTGCCAAGTATACTACCCACCTTTGGTGGGGTTGTACCTTAAAACAGTAGCTTATATCTGAAACTATCTCTCATCTAGATCAGTACCTCAGACCTATAGAGAGCTATGGTCTAAGCGAAAGCTGACACTATAGTGTCTCGAGATATAGAGTTGTCCTGCACTTGTGCAAAACGACAAGAGGGATGAGATGGAGATGTAGTTCCAGGTATATCTGTTTGTAGGTTACCCTTAGGAGGCATAAGATGGACTATTTTATGATCTTGAGGTTAGGAAGGTAATCGTTTCTACGAACACCATCTACCTAGATCAAGATTATATTATAAGACCATAAGTTTATCAGTAAGGTAGTTCTGGGTGAACTACTGGATACTGGTAGAGAGTGCGCATTTGAAAAACGTAGTGGGAGTAGATGATACAAGAAACTAGTATACCAGGTATTGTAGAAACGATTCACTTTGTACCATCACCACCTCATCGTTGTGGGACCATCAGAGCTCCTGAAAGATACTATGGAGAAACTTCGATAGTTAATCCAGAGTTTCAGGAGGATGATCCTTAGAGCTACGAAGAAGTAGTGGTAGCTTCCTTTGTACCACCACCACCTCATCGTTGTGGGACCATCAGAGCTCCTGAAAGACACTATGGAGAAACTTTGATAGTTAATCCAGAGTTTCAGGAGGATGATCCCTAGAGCTACGAAGAAGTAGTGGGAGCTTCTGACAGCTCTGACTGACAAAAGACCATGAAGGCAAGCTTACATCAATGTCTCTTGGAACAATCTTGACACTTATAGCACTATCACCCTTCAGGGTGTAGGAGGTGTATAAGAAGAGCACCCGGTTAAGACTTAAGTAGCTAGATTAGTTACCAAAGGAGAAGGGATTGACTATGTCAAAACCATCTCACTGGTAGCTATGCCTAAGTCTATAACGGATCCTCTTAATCCATCACAGCCCATTATAGTTGGGAGATCTGGTTGATGGATGTCAAGACAGTTATTCCCTAACGGGAATTTGAAAAGGGACATATGGATGATGTAGCCTCAGGCTTTGTGTCAGTAGGTTAGGAAGATATGGAATGCAAGTTGCAATGGTCCATTTATGGACTGATGCAAGCATCCAGGTTGGAATGTCTATTTTGATCAAGGGAATCCGCTCACATGGATTTGATCAGAATGAGGATAAACCAAGTTGGTACAAGAAAGGTGAAATAGCTACAAGGGTGTATTTAGTACTTTACGTTAACGATATTTTACTGATTGAAAATGATGTAAGAATATTGTTTACGGTAAAGGTTTGTAGTCATCACAATTCGATGTGAAAGACCCTAGTGAGGCGAGTTATGCTCTGGGAATCAAGGTAACTCGAGACAACCAGAGCAAGATTCTCTTGCTGTCACAGGCTACGCATGAAGATAAGATTCTAGCCAGATTCGTTTTACGAGGCTAGATATCTATTGCGCAGCAGGAAGATGGGTCGGTTTCAGTCGAACCCGGGTCCAGATCTTTGGACCGATGTGAAGGGTATACTCAGAAATCCTCGTTAAGTAAGGATTGTGAGTTAGCTTGCACTTCACAGGTCCTGATATCGATTGGACACACAGGATCTGACTTTAGTGTCAGATGTGTGTTCCAGAGAATCGATTTCAGGGATTATTTTTATCTTGGGATTAGAAGCGGTAGATGGTAGAGTGTGAAGCAAGAGTGCATCACAGACTCTACCACAGAGGCTTAGCACGTTGTTGCGTACTAGATAATATATCAGGTGGTAAGGCTTAGAAAGTTCTTAGAGAACTTGGGACGCGTACCAGAAGCTCAGTTATCTGTTGTTGCAACAGAAGAGCGGTAAACAAGGTCCAAGGAGACTAGGCACCGCCGTGAGGGGAAACCCATCAAGTACAAACTCCACTTGATCTGACAGTTATAGGAGAAAATGCAAGTAGCGGTACTGAGGTGGAATCTACAGACAATGTTGCCAATTCCTTTAGGGAATTCCTGCAAAGGCTTTTGGGCAGCATGTAGAAGCTACAGAGCTCAACACCGTTATTCCTCGTTAGACCTAGTGGGAGATTGTTAGAATTGGTGAGGTCTATAGCTCGTAAAAACCTATAGTTTAGCTATGTATGGTTGATAGTATAGGATTGCATATTGGTACGTACCTTAGTACGTGTTCTGATTGCAGAACAGAGAGCCATGGCTATATGGTAATCCTCTTGAGTGGGAGACTCAAGGGACTGGTCCCATGTAACCTAAATACGTTCGCAGCTCTGATTAGGGTTGGTCGCCCTATCAGGTTAAGCTGTTGGGATGACAGAGCGTGGGTGTCTCCACTACGGTCATTACCAGGTACAGTGTCTGTGGCCGAACGGAACCAACACGGCGCACAGATCGATGAGCAGACATCGGTGCACTAAACCGTGTTTCTGCTTAGGGTAAAACGGTCCTAAACCCTGAGGAACCGTGTCTGGTGGACTAACCAGTTGTGTGGTGCTTTGGCGCACCAATGTGTGAGGATCCGGATGCAGTGATCCAAAACCACGGTGTACTGGGTTACCCGGCTGGCGTTGCATCAGCATGTCACTCCTGCAGGCTATCCACACCCCTAACGGGAGGTGCGTTCCTTGGTCTGACCTACGTCGTATTAAACCCTGGCCAGGTGGTCATCAGTTCGACTGGTGACGGATCCGGTTACTCGGCAGAGTTATCGGAGGTACGATGTACGTAGTCAACCTGGAAGGAAACGAGTCATATGAGCACTCGAGTCTGACGGTATTCTCCACCGCTCGAGTTGCGTCATGGCACCAGTGGAGGGACAACGAGTTTACCATACTAAGCGGAGAGCAGGGGTATGTGGGAGAACATAGTAAGTCCGGGGGGATTGGAGTGCAGCCTGCGTCGCACTCTGGGTGGCTACGCAGGTTAACTCGGACTCAGAGGATCGATGGTACACTCGGGTAGTGTGTCGATCGAGTCTGAGTTAGAAGCCATGAACCCTGGTCCCTGAAGGTTCCACCTTATCGACATTATGTATGGTTCTTATACCATCTCATCGAAACACAGAACGTAGTTAGAGGAAGCGAGAAGTCCAAGCATACGCTCCGTGAGTGCTTCGCACTAGTGCTCGGTAGATGCGTAGCTACGTGTGTGCACTAAGGGAAAACCCTAGGTTAGTGCAGAGACGCATGTAGCACTTCCTTGCCATAAGTGGACTTTGCCACATGGGTGCGATGCACCGGGACATGTTGCGAGTTGACTAGTTGACTTCACTAGAGGCGCCCTACGGGAACCTCAGAGAATAGTGAAATCACTGGTGCACTTCACTTATGTGTGCCTTGCAAAGTCTCGTACACGAGGAACGGCCAACTAGTGGCATAAGGGCGTTTTGGTCATACCATGCGCCACTATGCACTAAGGGGGCCGGCCCAAAGTGTTGAGAGACTGGTCAAGGTCGGCCCCATTAGTTTCGGGAGGTTGTTGCCTCCGATGAAGGGGCCGGTTATGAGGCGCAGAAAACGGGCTGGTTTTGACCGTTTTCGAAAACAAGGAAAGGATAGAGATAAAGAAGAGATATATAGGGATAAGGTTTGAATCTATCATCCTTATCCATACTGTCCTTATCCATATGAATAGGCCGGCCCTATATATGAGAAGGAGAGAGAGGGTGCACGAAAATAATAGATCCATGCAAGCCCTAGGGCCGGCCATGGCATGGGGAAACCCTAGCCGCCCCCTCTCCTCTCTTCGCATCTCCTCTCTCGTTTCTCTCTCCCTCGCTTGCGCCATTGGATGGCGACTCGTCTTCCTCACGTGGTGTTTTGTAGAAGGAGAAGACTCGTCGTATGGAGGCACTCAGAGATCCATCGACGAGGTGCCGTGCATCGTGTGAGATCGGGTGAACTAGAAGGCGTCTCCCGCAACCTTTTGCTGTCCAGAATCTGCACAGAAAATCAATGTTGTTTCTACGATTCCGGGAGCTACAGAAGTCCAAACGATGTGAAACTTGTTGGAAAAGTTGCGTCTCGAAGTTGGCTACCTACAGTCCAAATTTCAGCCCAATCGGAGTTCGGAGCAGAAAGTTATGGCCGTCACACCGAAGCTATGTCGAGCAGATCCGTAGCCCGTCTCCATCGACAAAGAAGAAATTTGTCGCGGTGAAAGATTCCGCACGCAGGTATGACCTCTAACAACTAGATCTAACATAATTAGAACATGCATTCATGCTAGTTTGTTCTTTCGCGTTAGATCATCGTTAGGGGTTCGCGTAGTTGCCATGCTAGATTCATACACGCATATGTAGATCGTTTCGATGAAAATTTTGATATGTAACGCACACCGCCTACGGTCCTCGGACCTTCACTTTGCTTCCGCTGCGGGCCTCTACCATGGATTTATTTTCAACATCGGCATCCGTAGATACCTCCACTAATGATGCATGTCGGCATCTCCGATCGCCATCTGTAGATGCCTTTGCAATGGTGCCCACCGGCACCTCCGATTGGCATCAATAAATGCCTCCACCAATGACACACGTCGTCACCTCCGATCATCATCTGTAGATGCCTCCACTAATGACGCCCGCAGGCGCCTCCGATTGGCATCCATAGATGCCTCCACCAATGATGTATATCAGTGCCCTATTACCCTGTCCTTTGACTGCCTGGCCGGTCTAGTAAAGGGAAAATTGGTGTTAGGTCCTTTAAACAAATCATATTTAACAATAAAAACAAACAAAAAAGATGCTTTAGCATTAGGTCCTTCCATTTGAAAAATATCCATTTTACCCCTTTATGTAGCGGTACAGTGCAATCGCATATATAGAAGAGTAACAATTCAATAAAAAAAAGATAACAATTTTTTAAAATCACATTTTATTATAACAAATAGTCACAATGTGTGCAGATTGTTACTCTTGGCTACAGTAAACTCACCGTACCTTTTTTTTTTTAGAAATCTCACTATAAATTTTTTTTGCAAATATTGCTACTCTTTGTTACAGTGAAATCTTACTGTTATAAAAATCAGGATTTTCTTTTGAGAATCCACTTTAAAAAATTTGCTATAGTGAAATCACTGTAGCAAAGAGTAATTGTATGCAAAGTAGCTAAAGACTAACAATTGCATATCGTTTCATTTTGCTACAGTAAAAAGCAACGTTGCGATTTTAGTATTAGGAACAATTTTGTCATTTAATAGAGGGACTATAGGTAAATGCATCTTTTCGGGAGAGACATGGTGCAAAACCATCTTGTTATCTATGTTTTTCACCAAACCCTTTCTCTTGTCAGAGACCTACCACCAAACAAAATTAGGACCTTCTTTTTTCCTTATTGTGTTTTTACAGACAACCATAAACGGATTCGCCTCCTCTCCACTGATGATCGCCTCCCCTGTTGATAGTTGACGATTAGGGGAGTGATGATCCAAAAATCAACGGTCACGATCTATGGCCATGGGATGAACCCAAGGGGGGATGCCGTCGTCCACCGTCTGTCACAGCCTCCTACCACCGCCGGCCACTGTCTCTGTAGCCATCCGCCGCTGTCACCACCCCTGCCGGCCAACGATAGCTCGCCGCCGCCCTGCCAGTCACCACACGCCATTACTCGCCACTGGGTAGGACGGCGGCGGGTGTTAGCTGGCGGGGCAGCAACAGGTGGTCGGTGGTCCGCGGTTAGCAGTACGGACAATGGCATCCCCCTTGGGTTTATCCCATGGCCATAGATCGTGGCCGTTGATTTTCGGATCGTCAATTGTGGCTTTCCAAATCGCTAGCAATGGATAGAGGAGACGATCATCAACAGTGGATCAACACTGGAGAGGAGTCGAACCCACCATAAACCTGCAGAATTGTTAACCTGGCGGTGACCATAAGAGGAGTACTAAACAAAACCCCCACCCCCCACCCCACGTCCCCTTCTCGACACTTTTCGTTACCAGCCAGCCCACCGTGCATGCATTCAAACCAAGCGTCCGCAGCGCTCCCTCTCTCTCCCTCTCCTTTTCTCCGCCCTCTCACCCTTCCGTTTCATTCCGCCAAACCCTAACCCCCCTCCCCTCCCCGAAAGCATCGAACGAGAGAGGAAGAGGAAGAGATGGGGGTCTCCTTCAAGGTGGCGAGGACCGGGTCCCGTTACCGCCCCCGGATCCCCTCGCCGGAGACCGTCGCCGCCTCCGGCGAGAGGGCCGCGTGTAACGGGGCCGCAGGGGAGGCCTCGCTCCCCGAGAAGAGCGACAGGAAGGTGAGGTGATCCTCTAGGGTTTCCGAATCCTTGATACTTGTTGAGTGCTTCTTCAGCCTTGGTCTATTTGGTCTTTTTGTGCTCCTTCGATTCAGTAGTCATGCTCTGCATTCCGTCTTGTTACTGCATTTTGTTTGTAATTTAGGGCCGGCGCCATGTTTACTCCGTGACGATGCAAATTTCTTTTTTTTTTTTATGAGATTCCTTAAATAGCAGTCCGATTTCACCTCATGCGATTTATTTTGTATTTTTTTCGCTTGAAATACTAGGGTCCCAATTTTGGGTTCTTTGTTCTTGAGCTTTAAATCGTTGCTGTTTTAGTTGTGACATTCTTTTGATTTTTTTTTTTTTCCGTTAGTGGGGGAAATTACTTAGGGGTTTTAAGTTTTTAAATTGTTTATTATTATTTGAGATATTACTGGCATGAGAAAATAAACATGTTGAATATCTCTGAAGAATCTTAGTTACTGAAAAAGGGTGAATGAGATTGTGATCATGATCCAAACTATTCGTGGGCCAACATTTATAGGTTTCATCATGTCCCGTCAGCTCTGTGCATCCAGTAGTCAAGGCTGATGTGGCATGTTGTATGGACGGGGGTTTAAATGTCGGTTTCGATCTGAAATTTTGGAATACAAATGTCGGTAGAAATGTTGGTCTTTCGGGAAAAAAATCCGGTGGAAATTTGGTCAAATGTCAGTAGAATATGTATTACAATACTTGCAAAATATAAACTAAGCATTAAGGTTGAAAATTTGTAATATTTCACTACAATTGAGCGACAACATCTCTATTAAACATGAAAATACTTGGAATATTTTTCTTATAGCTTGATCTTTTTATTAGTAGCATGTTGACAAGATTAGTATTCCAAAAAGAACACTTAGACCTTAAAGACACTAAAATATATTATATGTTAATTACCTAAAGTGACAATTATAGGAGATCTAATTACCTCTATGCATTAGCCTTCCAAATTCCAATTACTAGTAGAAGCCTGCCCAAGTCCCCCAAACTTTAAAGAATAAATAAAGCTCAACAGTAATGTACGAGCCGCCAGATATGACAAATGTCGGTACTTGTCGGGGATTTCGGTGAAAGTTGATGTTGACAACTCAATCAACCCATTTTTTGGCTGAAATGGTCGACATATGTCAAAATCGGCATTACCCCCCTATTTCCTTGTCAGTACCCTGAAAAAACGACAAATATAAGTGATTTTGATCTACATTTGTCGACCTTTGATTCCATACGATGGAGGATAGGTCGAGTAGTAGGGTTTAGTTCAAACCAAGGTTTGAAGTTTCATCCTGAACCGATCCGGATCGGTTTCGATAGGGTTCGGTCCCGAATCACCAGGGTTTCGGCAGGGAGCAAAGGTTCGGCTAAATGGCATAGGATTGGAGGGGATCGGGCGAAACCACACGGTTTCGAACGAAAGCGGAGACCAAAAAAAAACGAGGCAGAGGAGGAGAAGAAGAAGAATTGTCGTCATCGTCGTTGATCACTTGATCGTCGTCTCCACCGCCGCTGTGGATTGCTAAACATTGTCGTCAACGTGTCCGTCTCACCTCGCCCCTATCTCGTCTCTTTAAAGAAGGTTTCCAAGTAAAATCTTTGAAATGCCTACCTTTTTATGTAAGAAGGATATGGGATGCAAGTTGGTGTAATAAGTGTTTCTAATGGCTAGATGCACAACACAAAAACCACCCATGCACTATTTAGTCTTTGTTACCAAAATCTCGTGTTTTTTGAATAAGTCATATACTCGTATTTTAATTGCGACTTATTCAGGAAGTGTTTACTACGCAACTCTTTTCCGACTTTTCGAAAAAGACATTTTGTTTGACAAAATCCCAATTTACACATTTTGATCCCGACTTACACGTTTTAATCCCGATTAATCGTTTACTTCATAAAAAATCTATAGTGAGTAGCGTGAAAATCACTATGATGTTCTTTTTTATAGTCCCGATCAACCAATTATTTTGACTAAAATGTTCTTTTCATAAGATAATACATTAATACCTAACATTGGTGCCAAAAACCTGACCAATGCAACTTGACAAGAGAGGGACATCTTGAGAAACTAAAAGTCCACTCAGTGGGTAGGGAGACCCACCTTGTTGGTTAAGCAATAAAGCTTATGTAACCAGGGAGTAATCCTCCAAGTTTCCTCTGGAGTATGAAAGAGCCAAAATGAAGAGGGTAGAAGACAAGATTCAAGGGGAATTGCCTCCATCTCTCGACACCAATTACAATCCAAAGAGCTGAAATGAAACAACATTCCCCTCAATAAGGCATCTTCCTCCCTCACTTAAAAGTTAAACCCTCTTTCTTTCATAGCTTGATAGTTTCTAATGTCACCAACAAGATGAACTAATAAACTTCTTCCAGCCTCCACCTCCCAAAGAAAACTGGTTTGGTATGCAAAAGCCCCAAAATTGCAAAAAATTATTTCAGTTGTGTTTTCATCATTAAATCAAGCATTACAAACTATTTCCATCCCATTTAGGTCATCCTCTTAAAAGGTTTGACTAATTTAGATACATCTAATGATGCAACTGGTAGTGTTAAAAACATGCAGCAAAGGATTTGAAACAAGTATATTGAATAAAACAACTTACAAAAATATCATTTTTTACTAAAGAACATTTAACTAACTCCACCACGAGATAAATCACTTTTCCGCACTATCTTGAGTAAGATAGTCTCACTACCCATCATATGCTGCTTTGTACCATCTTTCATGTCTTCAACTTCATTACACTTCCAACAATGTTGAAGGACTTCTTTTTACAGGCAGAGCCATGTCTTTATTTCATGAATGGATCTTCCCAGTGGTTGATGGAATTCGATGTTATTTGAGCTATTACAATGAGATAAGGGCGAGCCACTTTGGGTAAATAATTGAAACAAATGATTCATGACAAAATTTATACTAAATACTGATGGGATAAATGATTGTCTGTGTAAAACTCAATTTATGGAATAGAACCATAAGCATTTCTAACAACCCTTACCCGATTCTTATTGGGAGCCTAATGAATCATATGTTTTTTTGTCCATTCATATCCAGTGTCGTGTTTCTTCGTTAATGACATCTACAAATCCTTCTTCACCACTAAAATATGGGTCAAGGTTACTCAATGTTTTGTCAAATGACTCGACCCAAACTGCTGAGCCCCCACCTTGAGATGGGCATCTCAACTACTTGTGACAAATTCTAGGCTCTAATTTTACACATTCCTTTCTTTTAGCTCCTTGCTTGACCATACAGTCATCTCAACATCTTCATTATGCTCATATAGGGCATATGTAACCTCCTTATCTCCATTTCAAAATAATATATTCAGGACAATCTAGTGGTTTACCAATATTTTTTTTTTAGAAATGTGGATCCAAGCAAGCTTAGACAAGCTAAAGAGTTTTAGTTGGGTATGTTGGATTCTTCAACATTAATTTGCAAAAAATCTTTAAAAATTTTTGATTTTGGTTGAGAACTTGAGATACTAAAAAACGCTCTGAAAATTCCCAGAACTTCTGTTTATTTTTTTGCCCTGAGAAAATGATCAAGATCCCTTTCTAGCGCAAAGAAACTTAATAAAAGCTTCATTCTTTTAATGTCTTTTCTTAGTTGTGCTTACCTTTTTATTTACAATTTCCCCCCCAATCTAATCTATATTGGTCTGCCCCTAACAGTAGTACAAAGCTGGTTTCTAACCTGCAAGTTGGCGCTCTACATGGATATTTGATGCATCACATGTCTGGGTAATATCTAAAGAAGAGAAAGAAGGAGCGCGTAGTGTGCAGGCATACTTGGCCAAGAGGAGAGGCAACTGACCATCCAAAGAGAGGCCCCCAGGGTGGGGGTGGCCCGGGTGGGTGTGGAAGTGGGGGGTTCTAGACCTTGGTTTTCATATTAGCCAAGAGCCCTCTTTTGGACTACAAATTCTCTTGGAAGTTCTCAATTTTAGATTCTTTTTGTACTCCATATCATTGTGAAACATTTTCAGATGAAATATAGCTTTCAGTATAAAGTGGAGTCCTATTTCAAACTGCTTGGTCTATGAGTTCCATGCAAATCAAGGAATTGGAGGATTGATCTCTATTGATTTTTTTTTTCACTTGAATTGGAATTCCATTCCAAGTGAAACTAGTAGGAATAAGAGGAGAGACCGGTGGATACGGTGTACCATATAAAAAAGCATTTTGCCACCATATTCAATCAATCAAATGTTGAGCTTATTCTCTCTTATTTGCTGCAATTCTTTACTGCAAACTCCTTGGTTAGATGCCTCGGAATTCCTTCACGTGATGCCTCGTAAACGCTAAGGGTGACTCCTTGGTTCCTTGTAGATGTGCGACACTTATAGTAGTTATCTCCTCTTTTCTTGATGTTGTGGGTGCTGTTTATTTCTGAAATTCTGCTTCTTTTCTTTGCTTTCTGTATCCATCTTAGTTGTTCCTCCTAGACCTTAGTCTAGATTATCTAATAGTACTTCTTCCTACTTTCCTAGATTGATTAGGAACTCATCCAATCTTCGCTAGAGCCGAAATTTTATGCTCCATAAATTGGTTCCTGTAAGCCCACGCTTTAAATCCTAAAAATCACAGAAATCCTTTTTAATTTGTTATTTCTTTTGATAGTAAACCCCTTCTAGATTACATTTCAAGAGCCCTAAATCACTTTTGAAGTACAAGTTCAGATCAATCTTGAATCTAATGCACGTTGAAAATCCTTGAATTCTTCCCCAAGTTGCGTTCAAATACCAAGCTACCCTCCTGTACCAATATTTGGAGTCATTAACTTCTCTATAGTAAAGTACTCCCCAGGGAGAATTATGGCCATAAGGGGACTTTTTGACCATCTAAGAGAAATGAGGAGTGAAGGGCATTGGGTTCCGTATTCTCTAGGATGTGGGAAGAGCAGCAAGAGCTGAGTTCTAAAGTTGCTCACATCTACAAAGAGGTGGTTTGATGGCTGATTGGGTTGCTAGTGTAGCAGCTGACCATGAGATGGATACTGTTTGGACTACGGATTTGGACCACATGAGGTCCTCCAAAAATTAAAAAATCCCTGTTAGTTTGGTCCTTTTCTTAGTATATATATTTCATTTAAAAGATTTTCAATTGTGCAACGAAGTTACTACAGAGCTGGGCAAGTAGGCTTATGTAACTTGTATGCAAATTACTGCATGTTGATGTTCAGTTCTAATCATATGTACTTATATTCTTCTGTGAATGAGTTCATGCACAATTTGCAATATTTTGCATATCATGGACTCGGAAATTGGGTTCAATGGGTGCATCGGTCAATGCGGGCTCTACTTTTGACATCTTCATTTTTAATTTTTTATGAGACTGACCTTAGGACAAGCACAGCACATTACATTATGATGGATGGACCAGAAAAGAGAAACTTATCATGGCTAGTCAATTTTTCTTTTTCCACCATGCATGAGTTTATATAATTGGGAATCCTGCCCACAATTTACCTTTATTTAGAATTTGAAGAGAATCGAGCTGGAAAGAGCTCCAATCATCTCCCTTATGGCTCATTATAGTGGCTTTCTCTCAACCTGTGGTAGTGCCATGATCTTAGTTCGTTCGTATCTTCAAATGAACTATTATGAACATTTTTTTTTACATATCATATTAACATGTTTAGTAATGTCTTGATACCTGATGTTTATTTTACCCATTTAGTATCCCCGCTTTCCCCATCCTTTATATTGAAGGCTTTTCATTAAAATCTGTTTTTTCTGCTTGTATAGGTGGTTTTGTTGGCTTTAGGTGATAACACTGCTGATTGTTCAGTTTCTTCAGCAAATTGTGGAGGTACCCATGTTAGAATAGGTAATGTCAGCAATTCTACCAATGCAACATGATAATGCCCTCATATCTGTATCTTTTATTCTGAGAAGTTGTTTTGATGGCAGAGCACGAGGCGTCCTTCTCTTTGAACTTATTTCCAGATGGATTTTCTTTTGGAAAACCTACTGGGGTTGGTTGATTTTGTAATTGATAAATATACTTCACTATTAGCTACAAGAATTGTGCTGTTTTTATCATTATTGGATTTTATATTTAGGGTATGCTTTTGCCTTTGCTCGAAGAGGTACCCAAGTTGTTGCACCCTTACGATAGGGCAGCTAAGACCTTATTCTCTGTAAGTATGCCTAGCTATTTAAGTTGACATTGGTTCAAAGGTTTTATTTTTATTCTTGCAGATTTATGTATTACCTTTTATGTATCTGATTTAACTTAGTTATTTATAGATTTGTTGCTTACTTAGCAATATATTTTTAGTGCTACACTATGTTGTAGAAAGGCTGTGGGTAATGATCGCACGTTTATACATAGTTTGTGTGGGTAATTGCTGCAAGCTCAAGTGAAATTTCTAGTTGTTTCGCGCGCGCGCGCACACACACAGAGGCACCTCTCCTAATCAGACCTTGCTAGGGTCTGCCTAAATTATCACCTTAAGAAACTCCATGTAACATTGCTAGCCTTCTTTGGTTTGCATACAAAGTCCCAGTTTAATTATAACACACATGAAGTCTCTGGCAAATTTTGCTACAGTAGTTAAGGAAGAAACATATTGAATGAAAAAAGAGGCAAGGTGGTCTTATGATTTAGTAGACCTCATCAATTTTCCCTTCCACCTGATGGCTAGGCCTATAGATTTCTTTTTCCTTTAATAAGCACAAGGAATTTAAAATGTATCAAGGTTCTCCAGATTTCAGAAATCTTGTATCTGCATTTCTAGTTCCAATATTACCAATAAGGTCGTAGAATGACTGAATAACTATAACTCTACTGAAAATAAATACAGAATAAAATGTATACCCTTCATCCTCACTGAGCTGGATCAAACATATCCAAAACTATTAATTGGAACGACTTAATAATCCAACCCGAAAAAATTCAAAATTAGGCCCTAGAAGACCTCAGATTACGTCCCTAGGGAAGGTGTACAAAAAACATTGGGAAGAGAACCTGACTTGAGAATGATAATATACTTTCTACAAAACCCTTGATATGTTATATTAATGACAATTCCATGCTCTTTTTTGCGAGACCGTCATTTGAATCATTCTAGATTTTGGTTAATATTAGATTGCACATTTAAGGATTCTTGATACTTCCAAGCATATAATCCTTAGAGGGTCAATTAAAGGGCTGTGTTTGCGGGTCCAATTAAATGGTATAAGCTTTTCATCCCATGGCTAGAAAGTGCAAACTAGGTCCATTAAAGCCGAAATTATTTAGACACGAGGTTCTCCTTGCAACCTATGTACCCATTGGGAGTTCTGAACAATAAGGCAAGGGTAAAATTGAAAAAGGAGTTTAGAGAGAGAGAGAGAGAGAGAGAGAGAGAGAGAGAGAGAGAGAGAGTTATGAAGATTTTGAATGAACTTTATTATCTAATTTTGAATTCTTTCCCCAATCTTAAGTACATATACCAGTGCATGTGCTTATGGCAGGAGCACATACACACACATTAAATTAGCATACACTTTGTAAGGCTAAAGTGTATGTTAATTTAATTGTTTATGGCATGAGATTTAGTATTATTTTTTATTACTTTTATTTAATTTAAAGTTGTATATTAGATAACTTTTATGTTATTTTACATTATATAGTTATATTATTTTTTCCTGGCCACATGAGTTTATAATGCATAATCAATAAGGTAGTTCTACCTACCTGCCAACTAGCCTTTTAGGTTCTTGGCATACCCCTCTCATGTCAAGCTACCTTGGTTAGGTTTCATTCATCAATATTAGAGGGTTAACAACATATGGCAACCGGTCGGAAACTTTTTGTCAATCTTCCTTGCAGTAGACCCCATTTTAATGAGATAAAGATTTGGATGAAGACAATGTATGTGCTCATTCTCTTCTCATTTCTTATATCAAATATTTGTTAGGTATTTAGAAATAATATGCTAAAAATTTAATCATTATGACACCAGTTACGAATGCTATCAATTTTGGTATTAAAATATTATTTTGCTTTCTTAGGCAATTGAATGTGGCAGCTTGCCTGGAGACATTTTGGATGACATACCTTCCAAGTACTTCAGTGGAAGTCTTATTTGTGAGGTGAGTTGATGTTAAATGCTGGTATAATGAGGTTTTCCATTATCAATAGTCTGTTTTTCCGTCTTTCTTTTAATTGTTTCATCATAGCATGCATAAAGTTCAGATTCAGACATTTTTAAATGAAGAACTGCAACGACTTATCGTATCATTTTTAAAATTGATATGATAAGGTGTTAATGTTAGGAGGTATACAAAGCTAGTTTTAATTGAAAGCGTCCTTTCCAATAAAACATACTTGGACTTTCTCAATGCCAAAACATAAAATATTTACTTAATTAGTAAATATCCCTTCACTGTGAAGTTCTTTGTTGTTGGAGAGTTTGCATGAAAATGGCAAAATGAGTTGAGTGCCCCTTTAGTTATCTTTTTTCCCCTTTTTTGGGTATAAACTTTCGATAGGTAAATATTAGGATGTCAATTGGGAAGTGCTTGACCATTATGAAGAGAAAGTTCATTGATGTATCAGAGAAAATCCTTGATCATTAAAAAAAAATTACTATGCTTTATAGTGTTAGGACTGACCACATCTCTTATTTCATTTTAGGTGTGAGTTGGAAAGCATTTTCATGCTGTTTTATTTAGCTTGAACTCTATGAAGCATTGATATGGATATGGGATACGGGTACAATACGAATATATCGATACAATAATTCTTGAAAATGTAGGATACGACACGTTAGGGATATCTTATTAAATAAAATTATTTATTTTATTTTTTATCTAACATAACAATAAGAAATACCAGAAAGTTCACCATGTCCATCATAGTGACATCAAGATTACAACTCAACCTATATCCATCATAAATAAAATGACATAATACAAAAATAATAATAAAGCACATCTTCAACTAACCCGAACGGCATCAACCTTGCAAGTTAATCATCTAATATATCCATTATTTTTAAGAAACAACTTCTTCCAGAAATAATAAAAAGCTATATTTAATCTACCCAGTTGTTTCCATGTCGTAACCCCATTTATCCATTTATAAATATAATTTTTTGAAATTGAGTTACACTGAGAAGTAATAGATATGCATCCTGAGTATCAATTTATAATTTTTGTTTTTTTAAAAAAAATTGGGATACACATGAAAAGTATCATATATGTATTCTCGAGTAACTGATGAGTATCAGGTATCTGATCCGATACGAATATGGAGTGGTCTAGAAGTATCCGTGCTTCATGGCTTGAACATCTGTTAAGCAATTACAGCAACATAACATCGTTGGACTATGTGGGAGATTGACATTATAATGCAAGATCTGTTGAGTATTGCAGGTCTTGAAAAAGTTGTGCAAGTCTTGGAAATTTCTTAGATCAAATTTATGCTAACAAAAATCCATATTGCCATACGAGTTTCAAACTTATGTTATTGCCGTCTGGATACGCCCTTGAATAATATATTCTTTTATCGAATGTCAAACTTGCTTTAGGTTTTCTACAATGTGTTAGTTAGTTCATGAAGAACTGTAAGATGAGGTCCTCTCGTGTGACAAGACTTGCATCACTCTGAGTATAAATGGCTCCTTACAATGTAATGTAAGTATGTAACATATGAAAAATACCTATGACTAAGGTCAAATGATGTGGCCTTGTTAGTCTTATGTATATACTAGTGCCATACCCTTTGTATATGAGCGGGGGGTTGAACCCACAACCTCCTCACCCAAGTATCAATTGCTTTACCAACTCCCCTATCCCCTGATGGGTATCGCACCACACGTCTTTGGCCTATGGATATGAGTCATATGACGAAGAGTCACTTCTAGCTAATAATTGTATAAATGCTATAATTTGGATAATTCATATGCAACACACATGCATGCCTATGCAGTCAAAGTCGGTAGTCGGCCCTAGTCGGCTAAGGACCGACTAGGACTAGTCGGGACTAGTCGGGACTAATTCGGGACTAGTCGGCCAAAACTTATTCTAACCCCTCCCCCCCCCCCCCCCCCCTCCCTAAACATATATGATATATGAACTTGCATAAATGTCAATAAGTATATGATATTAGTCGGTTAATAACAATACATACCTTCACACTTCACAGCATGGGTATAAATACATAAGTAACAGTCTAACAGAACACAGTTGTATTAGCTTCATGCCCATGTCAAAAGACTCAGAACTAATAATTCATCACAATATTTGTTTGATGATGTTTAATCAGTGAACAACCCTAATTTTGATTATAGGGTTATATGGATATCAACAAATAAACTAATTATTTGTCTATGTTTTTATCTGAGATTCTCATGTGCTCAACAGATAATTACAGGGAAGAGCCATAGTTGTGAGTCTTGCGACTCAAGACTTTGAGCCAATGTAAAAAAATCCAAACAAAATTGCTTGCAAAGACTCCTTTAAAAAAAAAAAATTGCTTGCAGAATGCTGCCTGGGGACTAGTCGGCAGTCGTTAGTCGGGGACTAGTCGGGCTAGTCGGGTCTAGTCGGGGACTAGTCGGGATTTCGCCCAGCAATGACGGAATCGAAATTAATCGGTCGGCAAAATGCCGCCCAGAGACTAGTCGGGGACTAGTCGCCGACTAGTCCCGACTTTGATAGCATAGATGCATGCTCATACAATCTTGCAGCCATAATTAAAATGAGATCATTTTTTAATCCGGGAAGAGAGAATGATAGTGTTAGTTGATTGTGGTCAGTTTTCCATCAGTGTCCATATATTGGTTAGATAATCACACCACATGTCTTTGGACTATGGATATGACCAATAGTCACTTCTAGCTAATATTCTATTGAAACTTCTCTTCAGTTAGAACTTTAGAGGTATCTGACATATGCTCTGGCTATGTGTTATGTTCTATGGTGACCCAAAATGCTGATGTCCCTAAGCAGGTATGGGATTATAGAAAGGTTATGTCTAAACGGGGAGCTGATGATTCTCTTGGAGATGATTTCCCTGAAGTTCACAAAGTATGCCTACGGATGGGCATGGAGAATGTCGTCAAAGACATGCCATCAATCTCAGATGATTTGTGGACTTACAATGATCTATTGGTCAGTATATTTGGATGGCTCTATGGTTTTGGATGCTTCCTTGCTATCTCAATCACATTGGATTTGCTATTTTGTATGTCAGCAAGCTGAGGCTCAGATAATCAAGGCCTTGCAACCAGTGCTTTCTTTGGGCCCCAAACCATCCCTCGACAGACTTTGTCAAACACCAGTTTCAAAGCAGGTATTGGTGTCCACATGAATTTCAGTTGCAGGCTCCTTTTCTTTCCCTGGTTTTAGTAACATTTTATCTTCACACGCTTATTGTTTCACCAAACTTCAGCACTGTGTTTAGCTTGATTTAGGTATATATGCACCAAGGCTGACAAGAAAGAAGCATCACGTCGTGGAAATTAACTTCAGCTCTACTGATTTATCCCATGAAAGGGCCGTCTCAGGTAATGAGTGTGCTCAGACTTTACAATCCCAACCATGTGCTGGCTTCAGAAATGGAGCAATTCGTTGTGCTCCGAATGAGATCTCAAGTAGCATGCCGTATAAGAAGCAGAGTTATGTTGGGAAAGATGTCTTAGAGAATGCTTTACCAAATGCATCACAACCAAATTATAATTCAGCAGTCGGTTGCTCATTCTCTGTTCCGAATACAGCTCCTGATCAAACTTTCAGAAGACCTTGCATTGCCCTGAACTACTCCAATCTTCCTGGAAAGAGGAGTAGGTATGTAACAGAACCCGACCCAAAGGCTATGCTCAAGAAGCCAAAACAAGAGCCACTTCAGTTGGATTCTTGTCAAATGTCTATGATTCAAAGATTCCAGCTGCTTGAACATGAATCACAGTGGAAGATGGTTCAGTTACAGAAGCAACAGGAGGCTCAAAATATGCAGCTTCTGATACTTGGTGACCAAAACTGTCCTCGACTGGAGACAAATGGAGTGGATATGAGAAGACCTTTAAAGTTAGAGGCCCAGATGACCTCTCAAGTATACGAAGCGGGTATACAACATAATGTCGGAGAAAAACGTACTACTCAAAGGAAAAAAACAAACAAGCCTAAAGTTGAGAAACAGAAGGAAGGTAATGAAGTGGATACCAGAAGTGAGGAAGCTAATCAGCAGCATGCTCCATCGTTTATTCGATCTCCGTTTCCCCAGATGCAATGGGCTAATACTTTGCCTTCTGTTGAGAAGTATCCCAAGAAGGAAAATGCTCCTCGGAAAAGGAAATTCTCCCAAGGCCCTCATGTTTTGGCTGGGACATCAGCTCATTCTCCAGTGTCCAAGTTGGGGGAAAATCAGAGGATGTCTTTGGGAGCTTTTGCCAGCACGTACCCTAATGTTGTTGCGGCTGTATTGCAGAAGGATAAGGCTGCATCGACAGTTACTGTGCCAATTGGAACTACTACTGTGATTCCTATTTCTAGCAATTCTTTGTCTCTCGATAAACAGCTACCACTGCACAGTAAAATGATGCACAAAGCTCCTAATAAAGTTGCATCTCAGAACATGAGAGGAACTGAATCCCTAGAAACTGTTGACACCAAAGCTCCATTCAGTTTAAAGATGTCGTCAGTTGGGAGTCCCTCCGTGCAGACTCCATTAGGAACCAACGATGATTGTACCATCGTTGAGCGGTTCTTAATGATTGAAAAGGTGACTGAAAGGTGTGGTCTAATAACAATATTAACAACCTTCTGTTTCTTATTTATCGTAGAGAATTGATCTCAAGTTATGAATAGAAGCATTCAAATTACACACGTATCTGTGCAATTTTTCCTTGTTTCTTCAATGATGTAGCACTTATATTTTATTACTACCTTTTTCAGGCACAGACTCGAGAATAAAAAGAACAGATTCGACATGTCTCTCACAAGGAGGTCATTGTCCAACTGTCCTGTGCTGCCGGCGGACCACCTCTTGATGCCTGAGGATAATGATGAGTGCATACCTCTCACGGACAAGATTTGTATGTCAAAGTGCTTGATTGGTGGGAGCAGGAATGGCTACAAAACCCGAATACTGACATTCCTACGTGCGAAATATTTCTTTAGGGTTATCTCTTTCTGTTGGTTGGGATTTTTATATCTTGACTGCTGATCTTCCTCAATGTTTCTTTTTGGCTACAGCAAAATCTGTACCTTTACTGTTGTGCGAGTCTCAGATCAAACTAGTCCTATTTGAATCTGAGGAGCTCGATGAGCAAAATGTAGTGGCGGAAGTAGTTTACGGCGATGAAGAACAGCGCATCCCTTTTGCATTTCTTCCGACTGCTGTGAGTCTTCTTTTGTTGATATTATCACTCATATATTTCATGTGGAGTCGGTTCTCATCCACAGGATAATAATGTGTTTTCAGCATAATGCGGACCTGTTTGCTGCTGATTTCGCTTCCTTGGTAGGTTTTCTATTCTGATTTCCAGATTAAATTTTGTAAATAATACAAATTGAAAGCTAGGGTTCATTAGACTGCCAGTCTCTTTCATGTCGCCATGTGGTACATGACATCTATGATTGCTGCTGATTCAGTGATATGCCTTTTTGTGAGGACTTTAGTGCAGTAACTGTGTGGATAATGATCCTTCCATTTGTTCTGTGCAATTGTAAGTGTTAAAGAAATAGAAGGCAGTTGTTTACTAATATACCCTTTGTCTAATGGATAAAATCATGACTTTGGTCAACTTATGGGGCAATTATATAACTATGGTATGGCATCGGTGGAGTCATTCCATGCGGCAACTCTTTATTATTGGGCAGTGTTTATGTGAAAACTATCTAATATAATTGTGATCTTCTTTGCTTTGTGTGATGCTATGCTCATATAGATGGAACATGACGGGTACAAACTTGTGGATGATAGACTCCAACCCACTCCAGCATGCGCCACTGATCCATCTGGCAACAATTCTCTGTATATCGGTTCCCGTGGAGATGCTGAGCCTCCTTGCAGAACGCAGAGGTCAAATCCGTCTTTGAAGATAGTCACTCCCATTGGAAACAGCGCCTCAACCCTGGATCCTCACCGATTTCCACCTCAGAATATTCCATCTCCAGTAAGGATGCCCGACACTGTCCTAAGTCTGACCAGGCCACAACAATGGGAAATAGTTTCCCATATCAATTCCATGCAGCAACAGCGGCCTCAGGATCAGAGGTTCTTGTTGCCTGTTTGGAACAATCCTTCAAGCATTATAAACAGGCAACCGGGAAATGCAATGCCAAGTAGTCATCTCAATCTTTTAAGTCTTCACATGCGAGAATCCCAGCGGCAGCAAAACCAGAAAGAGGCAATCTTGCAGAGTAAGATGGCTAACCTCGGAGCCGCAGGCAGTGTATTACGCGTCGGCGGACATGTTTCCAGCTCGAATGTCTCTCATATCAATGATAGTTTCTGGCAAGCTTCGGATTTCTGTCACTCGCAATCCCTTGACGGTGGAGAGTCCAATCCTCGAGAGGTAAAACTGGGAAATCTGAGGCAGGCTGACAGACCTGGAATGAGGCCGAACGGGCCTCTGCTGGATCAGGCACTGGGAAACAATTGCATTACTCGGTTCCCTTACATGAATAAAGCTCTACTTGGTCTTCCAAAGATTCCACCCCTGAACTCGTCTACTGGCAACTACGACCAAAAGCAGCAACAACGATTAGGCTCGCCTCAGCTGCATGGCTCACCATTCATAACTCGAATGAGTCAAACATCACCGGTGAGATCTCAGCGATTGAGTTTGGGTTCATCTTCACAGCCGGTGAATGCTGGTGTCACTGACATTAGCAGCCCCCAGCCGAGCTCACAGACGGTTGGATCTGGTGGTGCCATCACGAGTTCGCCCATGGAGTAGCATCGTGTTTGCAAAGGGTAGCGGCGATGGGAATGCTGGTTTGATGGAAGGTTAAAAACCTTCTGTAGCTATTTTTTTTTTTTTCTTTTCTTGTAAGTAGTTGAATTCACAACTGTCTTTTGATGGAAGTGCAGCAAATCTTCGAAGGTAATCAAAGGGGAGTCCGACCTTTTTTGTTTGGGGCTGCTCAGAAAGTGTAGACTTCTTGTGGGTGTTAGCAGAAAGGTAGGAGGGATACCTTCTTTTCTTTTTCTTTTTTTTTTTCTCTCTCACACTTCAAACCCTAGTTGCTGAGCCCTTTCTCTTCTAGATCTGTTGCTGATGATTCAAGAATGTGCAGATCATGTTGGTGTTTTGTGAAGGGCCTGTCATTGAGCTATATTTTATCTAGTTTAAGCCCATCAGATATTTGAATTATGTTCTGCTCCACTACAGATGTTGGCAGGTTTAAATTTATATTTGGGATTTTTGCAATATACCCCTAACAAAGTTTGTTATTGCAGAAAAAACCCCTATGTTTTACAAAATCCTGTGTACCCTTCACCAATCTTGGTTTTTGCAAAAAATCAAAACCTTCTACCTAATGTTTTTACCATTTTACCCTTTGATTGATTAGTGTTTGTCCATATGAGCACAGAGGGAAAAATGAACAGTTGGGCTTGATTTTTTTTTGGAAAAATCAAGATATGTGAATATGTAATTTTGACATGTCATCAATTAAACATACATGGAGGTTTTAGATTTCACTAAATTTTTGTGAGGATGCTCCATACCATAAATGACATCCATACGATTATAAAACCCTTGGGGCATGTTTGTATTTGCCTATTCAGTCAACAGACTAACTAGTAAAAGAAATCGGGTAAAAGTTTTACTTTGTGCCGTTCAGATCCAAAAAGTTATAGTAAAGTAAGGTTTACTAGTAGCAAAAAAAATTTGCTTGGGGAAAACCAAGTAAAACTTTTGATTTACTACTAAAAGGCTCCGGGATGATCAAGAGAGCATCCTGTGATGGATTCGACGATTTGGGTAGCGACACATGGCTATCCCAGTTTTAACGACCACGATCTATTGGCCATGGGATAAACAGTGGGATGCTACCACCACTAGTCGCCGCGGGGCCTTTGCCCCGTCGACTGCTGTGCATTGCCGTTGCCGGCCACCACCCAACTCCACCTGCCTCGGTGGGGGCCGGTAGTGAGTGCAGGCAGATGGGGGGATGGCGGGGGTGGACGACCGGTAGATTTGCTTTATTGGTCAATCCAAACAGCCATCCAGATGTAATGGTTTACTTTACTGGTCAATACAAACAAGAAGGAAATCAGTTTTACTAATCGATCTAGGAGATTTACTAGCCTTTGCACGTCAGAAAAACAAACACGCCCCTACGTACGTCAAACGTGCTCTTCAAATCAACAGTTAAAACAAACGGTCGTTAAAACTCAATAAATTTGGCGTATCTATAGATTTCAAAAACAGTTGATTTTTTGTGGAATTACTATCCATGGCAAAGTTAGCATCCTCATAAAAATTCAACGAACTTCGTAACCTCCATATAGGTTTATTTGACAACTTATCAAATGTATATGTCAACGGGTCCCGACCCTATATACAGTCCCGATCAAATTTGAAAATGGTTCAAATAGACGGTCGATAAAGGTTCTTTCAAATTTGATCGATGAGCACCATAACGCGAGTAAGAGACCGGGACTGTATAAAATCACCACATGTTTGGCCAATGTAACTTGTCAACAGAATGATGCCAACAGGAAGCCTCGTTTTGATCTGAAACCATGCTGCTGTCCTCTATTAGGACACTTTCATTGGTAGCTCACTTTGTCATTTTCCAGACTCCAATCTCTCTTTTTCTTTTTTCTTTTTTTTGAGAAATTGCGATTTGGGTAGACACATGGCAATCCCAGTTTCAACGACCACGATCTATGAACCATGGGATGAACAGTGGGATGCTTCCAGTCTCCACATCTCTTGTCTTGCAACAAAAATGTGGAAGGCATTCAGATGTATTTTTCGAAAAAGAATTGTGACACCATCATCATCCTCCAGTGCTTTGAAGTTGTATCATCATCATCAACCAGAACCTTGATACTTGTAACTCCTCCTAACTTATTTGCCAGCAGTTCTATGTGGGGTTTCATTTCTCAACCAGAATATTTCTCAAAAAAAAAAAAAAAAAAATTCTCAACCAGAACCTTGATACTTGTAAATTCCCAACCCCCCCAACACACACACATCGTCGTGGAATGGTTGATTAATGCCTCCATAGATGAAACATAGGTGGCTTTATGGGAAGAGCATGATACTGGACCCATTTCCTGGGAGTTCCAACTCCCAGGAAACCTATCGAGTTTCTCCTACACGAGAAACAATAGTTGTCTCTCTACTTCCAATGGATAAGGCTGGCAATACACCGGGCCTGGGTCAGACTAAACCAAGCCAAGCCCGTTTTGCATCGGGCTTTAAAGACTAAAGGCCCAATCTCAAGCCCATATCAAAGATTTAAGCATAGGCCGAGCCTTGGTCTGAAAGCCTTCAATGACCAACTTTCTTTCAGTGGACTTATTTGGCATTAATCGATGTTGTTAGCATAATTCTTATTTTACAAAATATATGTTTTTATTTTATAAACTGTGTTGTAATGACTAAAAAATCTGAGATTTTCTCTAACATATTGTTGTTATCTAATTGAATAGAAAAGGCCCATTCCGACATAACAACTATGAAAGTGGGCTGGGTTCGGGCTGGACCTATACATGCCTAGGCCTGACCCGTTTTAGTTTAAGGCCCAAACAATAAGCCTAAGCCCATATATAATGTTTGGGATATAGACCCAAACTCGTTTAAAATGGGCCAGGCATAATCGGGCCTGGGCCAGATCCTGGCCCATTGCCAGCCCTACCAATGGCTAAAGAATTCCCAAGTCTGCAGCAAGCAGCAAACAGCAAATAAACCCAAGGAGACACCAAACAGTAGCAAGCTGAACTTCACACATGAAAGAACAGATTGTGAGGTTACAATTTTGATATTGCACACTTGTCTATTATACAGGAGATCAGACAAGATCAAGCCATTGAAAATATTGATGTACAGAGGGCAGTCTCAGAAGTCTAAATCACAGAGCAAGCACTCAGGCTCTGCTACACTCATCCAACTCACAAGAAAACTCTCCACATCTTTTACTTTGATGCAAAGATGTGGCAGACGGTTTCTGGGTGGCGTGGTTCGAGCGACAGAAGGCCAAATCATGTGCTTCCTCCACTCGCTTTCGCCGCAGAAGACAAACTTAACCTGAGAGGGACAAGGATCGCAACCAAGGAAAGCCTGCAATTAGCTTTGAAACACCCAAGCAATAAAGGGGGAGTGGGGTCGGAACCAAGCAAAGAACACACAGTTATTACATGGTGAACCCACACCAGACCCTCGAAGCAAAGATAGCAGCCAACTGATTATACCTGATAAGTGGCTTGCGCCGAGCATTGGACATAGAAGCCGGGAGCCCACCAAAGGACGGTGCAGACAGCTCTGCAGGCTTTTATCCAAAAAAAAAAAAAAAGAGATGCAATTAGTACCAGTTCAATCCAATTATGATATGAGAACAACGATGCATCTATATACGTTCTGATCTCCCACAACAGAATTTTTTTTAAAAATGCACAAATAATGAACACATCCAAATTTCTTAAGCTTTCAACTAGTATATTCCTATACTTCTAGCCTAACTAATTGTATGCGTTTCCACACAATATCCTTTCCTTTTGGACTTCAAGCCAGTCTGATGATGCTAAAAAGACAGCTAAAATAAAACCAGCAGGACAGTAGTGGATTTGCTAATTAAGAAAAAATACAAAAAACTAGAAGCCAAGACCTCAAGTTCTTCCACGGCACCATTCTTGAAGTGATCACCATTCGAACTTTCAGTTTGCACCATAAGATCCTTCGCAGTAGAAGAATCAACTGAGCAGCCATTTGCTGGTTCATAATCTTTACCCAGCTCCTGCAACTCATAGCCACTTTCGAGCTCATCAAGTTCCTCGGATAAAGCTGCATGGTTCGTAGACGAACTGCCAGTTATTTTCTTGATCGCAAGTGCTTCGACTTCTTTAGAACACAAACTAGCTGAGCAAACCCCGGGGCCCCCGTCAGCACCGACCCCAGAAGCAGCTGTGACTGCACATACAGGCATTTCAACCAAATGAGCATCCAAACGTTTTCCGTCAGTTCGCTCCTCTGCGGTGTCTTCCATGTCTTTCCTCTTCCTTGATTCAGAGTTTACATCCAAACCGTTGGAACTTTCTGCAAGGCTGTCAGATGATATGATTGCCGATCCTTCAGATTCCTTGGTGCAGAAATTGGGACCACCGGACAGCGCCACCGTGGATCTACATATTCCAGAATCGCCAACTACTTGATCACAACTATCAGAAGCAGCTGCAACCAAATGCTTTCTATTGCTAGAAACATCTGCCACGTCTACAACTTTATCAATACTCCCGTTAACAGCCTCGAGGGGTTTAGCTGCCTGAACCAAGCCCAATATGGTAGCCTTCGAAACAGTACGACCTTCGGTGCCTGCAACCCTAGGAGGGCGAGAAGGCCGAACCCCACCAGGGAAAACAAAGGAAGGGACATCTCTCCGTTTTATGTGACAGACTTGGATCTCCATCCCAGGTTTCAAGAGTGTATATGTGCTAACAGAGTGCTTGAACTCATCAACTGTTGCTCGTATATCGAATTGTTCGCCATCATGTACTGTGACTCCGGGTTTTCTTTGCAGGCCCATGAAGAAACAGCAACGGAATGGTCTGGATTTGTCTGAGAAGTCACCCGGGTGAGGATGACACTGAAGCATGCCAAACGTGTGCTTCTCGATCTGGCTTGAAGACAAGAAAGTGTTAGCTGGACAAATCCATCGGTTGCTTTCAAACAAGAAACAAATGGACCGATGGTCACACCTTCAACGTGAGCGTGCGCAGTCGAGATTCAACCCAACCTTTCCATTTCCTGAGGTCATCCTCATTTTCTGCGGCAATGTCAATCTCCAGATAATTCTTGTAGGCTTCAAAGAAAGGGAACGGCTCAAAGAGAGTCTTCCAATCGGCCTTACTTACCTCCATTGCCTGCAGTCACATCCGGCATCATGAAGAATTTTGACTGTATGAATAGGTAAGTATAGAATAAGTTTGCGAAAAAACATCTAGAATAGTATCAGCTGCCGCTAGAGCAGGCAGCGAAAACGTAGCTCTTTCTTTAACGGGTCTCCTTTTGAAGAAAAGGCCTTTGCATTCCTAATCCGGTAGGGCCAGAAGGCTTTGTTTGCCACAGCTTGGCGAATCGCATCCCCGTGCCGCACCTGACCGTTCTCATGGAGTCTTCGCAACGGTTGGGAAACCAGGTCACGGAACGTAGCCTAATGCCACGCCGACCAGACCATCAAAAATGATACAAGTGAGAAACAGATACCCTAAGTTGTGAATGAAGCTTGTAAGATTAGTACTTGGAACTTAAAACAAACTGCAAAACCAATTAATAGAGTAAAGGCAATAAGACTCATTATGCACTTCAATCGGCCAAGCAAAGCGAACTCGGTCACTATAAATAAACTGCTTCATCACCTATCTTTGCTAGCCATATCTACATTGCATAAGTAGACATCTATTAGTTTACAATGCTCCAACATTTTCTACCAGGGTAAAAAGTATACTCGTAAATTTAGTGTGACCTAGGAAGCACGGACACTTTCCCAGGCCTCCCGTACCCGTGTCGGACACCGACACTCGCCGAACACGCGCCAGACACGCACCGAACACTCATGTGCCGTGTCCCACCTGCTTCCGCGAGCCGAACATGGCTGGATACTCCTCGGACACTCGCCGGACACGGCGAGTTGACGAGCTGTTCGATATAGGATTGGGTCACAAGCTGTTGTGATTCAGTATTGGCGTCAACCTATCTAATCCTCTGAGGTTATAACCTCTGAGGATCAGATAGGTTGAAGCCAAAACTGAATCGCAGCCATTCTTTTGCATGTCATTTGGGCCCGAGTGGGATTCACTTGTCAGGCTGGTTGTAACGGACTATTACGATTCAGTTTTAGCTTTAACTTATCTAATCCTCTGAGGTTTCAGATAGGTTGAAGCCAAAACTGAAACACATCCATTCTTTTCCATACCATTTAGGGCTGTGTGCGACTCACCGATCGGGCTGGATGTAACTAACGATTGCGATTCAATATGCATTAAATTCTAATTTTAGTTGTTTTCTATAAGATTTTTTCGGTTATTGAAATATACATGAATTGTAAACACAAATAAAATATAAATAAAAAAATATTAATTTATTTTGTTGTCGTGTCCCCGCCGTACCCGTGTCCTTTTTTAGGATTTGCTGTGTCGGCGAACCCGTGTCGTGTCGTACCCGTGTCCCCGTACCGGTGTCGGTGCTTTTTAGAGTGTGACTTTCGTCCAAGGGCTCTACCAATACAGCATTCTAACTTCTCCCTTGTGTACAGTTTTGTAAGATGCAGCGATTTAAAGTAGGATAATTGTGTATTTCGTGGAATAAAATGAATGTTAACCATGGTTGTGAAGAAATTAGCTGCAAAGCTCCAGAATTCGATGTTAAACATTCCACTCAGAACCACTTAAAACATCCATGCAGAAAGGTTCAGTTGGTACATGAGATCATTAAGTGCCCACACTTAATAATCAGGAGAAATAGACATCCACAATAAATCACCCAATTCTTGACAAGGTAAATCGAAGGCCTTTCTATAACAAATTTTCAAGTGAATAAAACTCGAATGTAATTTTCTTTAAAAACTATTTCCAAGTTACAAGAGCAAGAAGTTGGATTGGGAATAATTGGACAATTGGGAACGGATAGATGCACAAAAAAAGACTGTCTAACAATGTTTTGACGGTTTTATCAACTGAACGGACCTACATGAGGAAGGTCCAAATGATGCTTCTCATACCCAAAAGAAGAGCTGTCTAGATGCATAGCACCAAGTTGTCAGCGAAATACTAACAGTAACAGCCTGCTATTCTCTGTCAACAAAAATAATAAAGCATGTTAAACAACTAAAACCATCATACCTCACAGATCTCATTTCCCCGATGGAACTCTTCAGTCATAACACGCAATGTACTTGATGATACGTTGTAGCTAGAATTCATGCTGGGATAAGCAGGTGTTATTATAGGCATCTGATGAAATCTATCTCTGTAGTATCTTCTCGGGTCCCAGACTTGAAGTCCAAGACTACCCTCCTCGATGTCACATAACATCACAGGATTGGGCCAGCGCCATTGAGTGTAAACCCGGAAAAAGCGAGCTACCAACATGCTTGGCAGCACATGAGGGAATAACTGGCATATACGAGCAACAAGCAATGCCCAATTTATACCACCAAGGAACCCTGCAACCTGAACATGATGGAGAAAAAGTCACCAAGGAACAAACATATAACCACCAAAAAAATTATAGCCACATCCTCGAGAAGGCACACAATAACAGATCTATTCTTACATTTGAGTAAACACCCCGGCGTTTCGCCCAGAACCTCATGCATCTCAAGGTTGTTCGAAAATTCTGGAGTGAAGAAAGTAAAATAATCAGGTCCACAAGCGAAAGGCATTAATTATTTGCTAAAGCTGCAGTAGAAAAACATATATTGCAGCGACTATGAGTCCCCCTTGCAAGCACACGAAGACAGGAATCACAGGAAAAGAAGGACCTGAATATTTGGAACCAAACGTAAAATTTGATCAGTAACCCTGCACCCATTTAAACTGCGAACGGTCTGTTCATCAACATTTTGTAATATAGAGTCATGTGATATATCCAGGTCCTGAAAAAAAAAAGTAAAAATTTGTCATAACAAGTTGTCATCGTCATGATCATTATCATCGACATCTAGGTCTGATTATCATTATCAAATCCCCCCCCCTCCCCCCCCCCCCTCCCTCCCTCCCTCCCCTCCCTTTGACAATTTAACGTAACCCGATTGATGGCACAACAATGACCAAGGCCGCAAATAAGCACAACAAATTTCCCAACTGGAAGTCATTCTGACATGAACAAGATTAGTGCTGAAAACATGACCAAGACAATTTGAGAAGAAAGGGGCCTGCCAAGAAATCTAGAACGTCAGTTGGTTGAGTAGGGAGACCTACCTTATAGGTTATGCAATTTACTCATGGAACCAATGAGCAACCACTAAACGTTCCCTTAGACTAGAAAAAAGTCTAAGATGAAAAGGATCGAAGGCAAGATTTGAAAACGGCAATTGCATTTATCTATGTGGCACCAATTATAAGAATAAAAGCCCAAGCGAAACACCAGTCCCATAATTTATAATTGGAAGTCCTAAAATGAAATGTAGAAATCATAAGAATTACACGTGCACGCACGCACACACCATAACCATCAAACCATGTCCCATCTACTTGGGGGCAGCGTTATGATACCTTCTTCGCCATTGATTTCTTGTTAGGGCTATATTTCTGTAGCTAGAACTTTGGTCGTATAAGCATGGTATGCGGAAGAATCTTTACTCCGCAGCAGCACAGACATACTGACTACTTATATATGTAACTTTGTATTTCTCTAAATACCAAAAAAAAAAAATTGTATCAGGAGAAACACATTAGATTTGGATTGGATCCCATGTAGTATGTACATTCATATCCAAATCCAAATAGACTTCCCTGGATCCATCCAAATCCTAACCTAACAAAAATAAACCATCTGAATTTGAATTCAATGAGGAAATGATCAGATTCTAACCACTCTGGATTGATGATGGTGAGAGCGGAAGCGGCAGTTGTGAATTGACATGGTGATTCGGTAGACTGGGCAGTGGGGAGCGAATGGACCAAGGTTTGTCCCATTAACTGGTGTCGGGCTTTTGTAGGTTGCCCTACGACGTTGAGTCTGAGGAATAAGTTCTGCTTAGCAGACTACAGGCTTTGGTTCGACCATCGAGAGAGAATGGCTTATACATTGAAATGAAACCACCAAACTTTCCTATTTCAAGCTCTTTAGCCAATGGAAATCTGAACCTAATCAGTGGTCGTATAAGCTGGTAACGACACGTCCACAGTGAATAACATGACTCTCTTAAGAGAGATGATAAGATTACTTTCCAATTAGATTTAATCTCTCATTGCGCTTGTTTCTCCATTACATGCTTACACACGAATGTGGTGCATGTATAAAAGAACAGTATTCAATGGAAATAGTAGTACAAATGATAAGTATGCTTTGTCCTATATGTCTCTCTATGACATGCAGAGGCTCGATGTGTGTACATGCAAAAGCAGAACTCATCAGGTTTCCGATCTTTTTTGGATATAAACCCAACTAGATAACATCTGAGACCCAACTTCAAGGTTATAAATACGAAATTTTGGATTGGATATGGATCGGTAATCGGGTTATCGGACTGCATTGCCACCAATCATACTATCGGCTAAATTAATTGTGTATTAGATATTTATACCTGAATAGCTTCATGTTATGGAATCAAATGTCGACGAAATTCCTACTAAATCATCGAAATGTCTTTTCTTTTAAAGATTTTTTGCAAATCGACCCCTACAAACTAGTCGAATTGCGTATTAACCCCTGGAAACCTTATATTTGTATATGGACGCTCCAAAATATATACAAGTGTGCATATTCACCCCTCTGGCTAACTACCGTCTCAGACAGGTGAATATACTCAAAATATTCCCATGTTGATTGTTAGGTGTAAACAATGAAGACTGCCAAACCTATCGGACGAGCGTGGAGGGCTCTCAGACAAGTGTAGAGGGTTAGATGAGCATCGAGGGGAAATAGGAGTGGAGTTAGGATTAGGTTACTCACACTAAAAACAACTGAAATTAGCCATCGCAGGTGATAAGTCACCCTTTGAGCATAGGTAAAATGGATATTTGGACCTCAGGTTAGAAGCTCATCGTGTAAGTCATTTTTTGTTGACGGATAGTAATGGAGGGGTAAATATCCACAACTCTATATGTTTTGGAGGGTCGATATGCAAATATAAGATTTATAGGGGTTAATATGCAATTAGACTAGTTTGTAGGGGTTGATTTACAAAAAACCTTTCTTTTTAAGGATCTGACATTGTCATTCGAAATTTTGATAGTGCCAAATTTCCATCCGACATAACAAAATGTTGGCCGAAATGAAACGACATTTGATCGAAATCTGACACACCGTCTTTTGGACAATTTCAATAATTTTTTTTATCTTTCCTAGTAAAAAAATTCATCTATTCAGTGAGAAATTCCATCTTTCCTCCATTTGGATTTTTTTTTCCAATAACAGAAAACATTTTACCAACATTTGACCCAAAATTGATCGAAATTCAACCAATTTCCACCGAAATCTTTCCATAAAAAATACAAGTTTCCACCAACGTTTAACCAAAATCTGACACATTCCTTTTTTTGACTGACTGAAACCAACATCAAAATTGACATTAACCTTCAACTATATGAAGTACACTAGCTAGATTATATGCAGTAATTGGCGAAAATATACACCAACATATTACCATTGTTAACTCATAAGGGACTCAAAAAACAATGTTACCAGAAGATGCATTCATTTTAGTACTTTTCCCATACAAGTAGACCAGTAAAATATATATAAAAGAAAAAGGAGACACAATGCATATCAATTGTTTATTCAGTAAAACTATAAGAGCCAACCAGTGGATCAAGTTTAATATGTAATATCACTAATTAGCAAAAAAGATTGCAGTAGTGCATCCCATGACATAAAAAATGTATCATGCAAGATGCAAGAGAGAGAGAGAGACAGAGAGAGAGAGAGAGAGAGAGGGGGGGAGGGGGGGGGTGTTGGTGGCCGAAAGCTTACCTCTGGTATTACCCAAAGGGCCAGTTTTGCATAAAGAAGATCTATAGAAACCCCATTAAATTTGAACCTCATGACAGGTACATGAGCATCAGGAACAGGATGCAATTCTGCCACTTCTGGCATCTCGGTCAACATTTTATGAAGTTCAGTAAAGAAGTCTTCCTGCAATCAGGTTAAATTCATAATTTTTGCCACCTAAGCTTGATTGTGGGAAGGTAATAGCAGGTTTAAGGTTCAGAAGTGATAGGCAGTAGATCTTACTTCTCTAGTTGCATGTCTAGGCCCCACGCATAATGTATCGATATCAGCACCAGGACCATGCACCTATGAGCAAAAAAATAAAAAGTTTCAATATCTCGATACCATAAATTAACTGAAAACAAAGTTCAATTTTAAAATGCGAAAACAACAGTAAAAAGGAGGACCATCCAAGATGAGCAGTCAAGTCATACCCATTGTTGAGTACACAAATTAACTGAATACACAAATTTTGATGAACAAACATAATAGCAAAAGGTCGGATTGGGTTGACGGCCACAAAAGTCATTATCATAGCTGTGCATCCATATTAATCATATAAGAGAATTAATATGCCTGGCCAAAAATATGAGCTGAGAATTCAAAGATGGGAAAAGGGGCCTTGGGCCCGAGTATAAACTAACAAGATAAAAGTTTCCCATAAAGGTGTTGCAAGTTATAGAACTATTTCAACCAAAGAAGTAATGGTGAACAGCACGTAGCAGTATACTATTTTTTCTGTTCATACATGCCCTTGCTCTTAATCCTTTATAAATGCAACCATCAGTCTTGCTTTACTTAATCATCTTCACTTTATTTTTGTTGAGCTGTGAATCATGTCAATGTGGCATAGATAATCCCAAACATACTCCATTGCTGGAGTCAAACTAGGAGGTGAGTAGAATGGCCTAACCCAATAAGACATGGCTCGATTAAGTTGGATAGCAAACATGCACTTTAACCAGCAAGGACTTGGCTTATTTGAAACGGCTGATCACTATTTTGGTAATTCATATAGCCGGTCCATGTTTTTAGTTACGTGAAGGTGAGTACTAACAGTACTCACAGATCTATCTTCATTCTTCCACATGGAGTCCTTTTGATTCCCAAAAAAGTTCTTGGAGAGAACCTTATGAATGAAAAATCTAACATGTTCATAAAGTTTGGACTTGTCATAAAGCTTTCTAGGAAGTGAACTAATTGCTTATAGGGTCAGGTTTCACATATGGAAGTGATAAGAGGGTGGTGGATCATAGTGGTGGCTCGTAGAAAAAAGTTGGTAGCAGCGTAGGAGAAAGAGATTGGTGAGTGTGCTCACGCGCGTGCGGAAGGTGGCAGCAGTTGGTGTTGGTGTTTACACATTACTAAATGGTGTGGACCGTCGCCTTAGTGATCACTATAAGGTAGTAGTAGCACTGGAGGTGGTTGATGTGGAATATGAAGTAAAGTATCGTGTTGATGATGAAAGGATTGATGACACTGGTAGAGTGGTAGTGGTTGTGACCGGTGTTTATAATGGGGGGCGGTCTAAGATGATAATGGGGTGGTGGCAACGGAAGATGGGGGTGAGGAAGGAAGGGAGGGAGGACAAGAGAAGATAAGAGAGATGATACTCAACTTGGGGAGACAAGTCCCTATGCGGTTCAAGGGAAAGATTTAGGTGGAAACTCGTCTATTGGAACATAAATTATTAACTCCCAATATGTATCAATCAGTCAAGAAAATGCTTAGATTGAACCAACTAATATAGTTGTAATTATTTTATTCCGCTATTATGCATCGGTATGCGGCTTTGCTAGTTAAGAAAAATAAAGTGTACTGACAAATGTACCCCAAGACGGTAAGAACCGAAAGTGAAAATCTTCGCATTTGCTTCTTGGACAAACTGATCATTGAAACCCCTGGCCCTGCTAACCTTTTTAACCCAAATCTTCACAATCTGTACAAAAAAAAAAAAACAGCGGAATCAAATAGCACAATATTAGAAGGTGAAACAACTACGAAGAATTTACCAAATCGGATAATGATTCAAGATAGAGAAACAACCTGGTCTAATCTCCCCAGAACCTCTTCCCTACACACAGATTCTTCCTGGCTTTCATACAATCCAGCATCATCGAGAAACTAGCAGAAAATATATATACATATAATACAATAAAAACCAAAAAAAAAAAAACAGAAAAATCACAACTAAACTGAAAAAATATATATATAAAAGAGAGACCTTTTCTAGCTCCTGGGTCTTAATCACATCGAATTCAGAAGGCCCACTCAAGGATATCGGCTCGGTGACTCCGAGATGCCCATTAGTCCGCTTCGTCAATCCGGCACTCGCCATCGATCCGCTCCGCTCGTAAGAACTCTCGATTTATTATCTTATTTTCCGATCAATATAACTTAATTGTATCCAGATACAGAATCGCAAAGAAAAAATAAAAAATTTATCCTACAAAATCCCCCAATTCGAATACAGAGAGCAGGGGGGACAATTAAGGTTACAGAACATAAATAAGGGAGACAGAGGGAAATTAAGAGGGAACTACTGCACAGAGTTACTGGTGTCAATCATCATCAAGAAAGAAGAATCCATTCAGTTCGAGCAGATACAGGAGATCGAATCGAAAACCCCAGCACACAAATCAATCTATGAATCTCTACAGGGATGTGATTACAGCCCCTTTGATTCCCCTCTCTGGCCTCAGAAAAGGGGAGAAGAAGAAAAAAAACGGATCGAAGCCCTAGAGACAGCAATGGCTGCGGGTATCGATCCCATGGTTCCTCTCTCTCCTCTGCCTTCCGCTTTCGATTCTCGAACTACTCGCCGGATCCGGCCTCCGTATCTCAGTCGCCGATTGGAGACACAGAAGGAAAACCCTAGATTTCCAGTGAACGTCTAAGGCTCCCTTTGGTTCGGAGCATCTCTGGTGCCGTAAGAAACTCTTGCTTTGAAGTAAGTGGCTTTGAGGTAAGGTAATAAACTTACCTCGAACCTATAACTCAAAAGTACTCCAATATCATAAAATAAGTGGTAAGGTAAATATCGGGCCACCACCAAACCGTCGTCGTTAGTCGTCGGACCATTGTCTATGGTCGGTGGATCACCGACGGTCCATCTCCTTCGATCACTGGGTCGTCGTTGATTGCCATCGTCTTCGACCGCCAAACGACAATTGATCAGTCACTGGACCATCGGCTCCGATTGGTAAACTTCCCAATACTTATATCTAACCTTATTTCAAACAAAATGAAGTAAGGTATTCAGATGCTGAAGTATTCTCATACTTCAGTAATCTGGATACATCACTCATTACTCGTATGTGCAATACCTCCATCCAAATGGAGCCTTAAAAGAAGAGAAGATGTATTCCATGCAATGTCAGCCGTCAAATGTTCTATTTTGCTTGGAGCGATAACTCGATTGTTCTAGTTAACGTGTTGTTTTATCATGGATTTTTTTGGCAGTAAACAACCTTTTTTGTGGGAATTTTTATTCGCACCCCAAGTTTACACCTCATACCCTGCTAATTTCTCAGTTTTTTATTTTTGTGTGGCCCAACATGTTCATTAGCTAAAGCACAAAACAACTCCTTGATGTAAAACAAAACCATACAAAACACATCCAATTAGTAGTACAGGCATAGAAACTAAAAGCCAAAAGGAAGACCCCTTAGCCAAAACCACAAAACAGCCTGCCCCAAAAACTATCTATAGATCAGCGCAAAAAGTATATTGTCTCCGAGCATCCACAAAGATCTCCTCCAACAGCCTTTGGTCGTTCCTGAAAACTTGGGCGTTCCTTTTAAGCCATACACACCATAAGAGACTGGTTGCACTCCTGTCCCAAACATTTAGCATTTGTCGAGGGATGTGTGCCTATCACTAACAACCCAAAAGGTGATAAATGGAGGGAAGGGTGGGTATAAGAGGAAAGGAAACATGAACAATGTTTTGCCACAGTGGCGGAATCCTAAGACGAATGAGAAAGAGGTGATCAATGGTTTCAGGTTCAATACTGAAAGGACAGGAGTGTGTGGAGGGGATGCTTCGCCTAAGAAAATTATTGGCAGTAAGGTCCGGTAGTGGAGAAGGATCCAGAGGAAGAAAAGAATCTTGTGGGGGCATTGGATGTGCCACAGATGTGCAAAAGGCCAAGAGAAGAGGACCGGCCTTGTGACGACCAAGATCCAATAGCCAAGAGCCAAGACTCCTGAGGCTGTGATGCCAAGATGGATGAGGTGAGGTAAGGTGAGGTGTACAAGGTCATGAGTTAGCCCCACATCACCTAGAGAGAAGGAGATCCTGAGCTACTTATATAATTTTCCCTCCCAAACATAGAAGACGTGTTTTTAAATCGTGCGCCGCTACAGATTTCGTAAGAACTCTGTAGTTAAGTGTGCTCGGGCGAGAGTAGTACTAGGATGGGTGACCATCCTGAGAAGTTCTTGTGCGAGCACGCGCAAAGCGGATAATATCTTGTGTGTTTGGGGTGGATGTTACAAAATGGTATCATAGTCGGTTCTCCTCGGGATGAGGTGGTCTAACCCTACATGAGGACGTGTAGCCTTTAAGGGGGGTGGATTGTGATGACTAAGATCCAATAGGCCAAGAGCCAAGACTCCTGAGGCTGGGATGCCAAGATGGATGAGGTGAGGTGTACAAGGTCACGAGTTAGCCCCACATCGCCTGGAAAGAAAGAGATCCTGAGCTACTTATATAATTTCTTCTCCCAAACATAGAAGACGTGTTTTAAAACCGTGCGCAACTACGGATTTCATAAGAACTCCATAGTTACCCTTATAATCTATATATTTATTGATAGGTGACTCTTAACATAAAGTATAAAGTGATATGTTGGTTAGAGTGAGAGTTCTAAAGTTAATTTTTGAGAAGATCATGCGTTCTATTCAGAATCTAGTCTTTTTTACCTCCCCAAGCATTAACCTTAAAACTCTCACTCTAACCAACTTATCACTTTTATACTTTATGTTAAGGGTCATCTATCAATAAATATATAAATTATAAAGGTATATCAGAACTGACAATAAAAAATAAATTTATCATTTTACCTCTAAGAAAAAATGATCATAACTTTTTCATTGGAACTTGGAATTGAGTTCCGTCTATGACCACATGTGCGTAGTTACAATTCGGAACCATCAATATTATAAAACTCAAAACCAGGGCCCTAGATAAAGACTATTTTACCTTTATATCATATTTAGACTATAAATTTACTAATTTGACTTGGAACTTGATTCCTGTTGCTGCCACATACTTGTGGCATCGAGGCTATATTTTGGTCAGGAAATTATAGGATATTATAATAAATATTAATTACTATATTTGGTATTTCAGGATAATCAAATTGACGAACCATCTTCGAGGAAAGTCAACGGTCTCTTGAAACCAAGTAGGGGAGTAGAACTGGGATTTTCCTACAATAAATTTGTCTTAGAATTTCAATTATGTTAGTAATAATGAGTAATTGTTATTGTATTGATGTGGAAAATTATTAATCAATTAAGGGTGTGGAGCTTGCCCGGCTATGTAGCCAAAATGTCATTAGGTGTGGGGCTTGCCTAGTGTGACCTTAAAGACCCTAGGTGTGGAGCGTACCTGGTAAACGTATCTGGGTGTGGAGTTTGCCCGGAAAGACTCTGGGTCTGACACTTTATCCCAGGTCGAGGCCCAAAAGAGTGTCCAGTTGATTAATGTTTGCACATATGATAATAATTCTCTTTATTTTGTATAATTATATTTTCTAGCACTCATTTGCCATGAGAATATCCCTAGAATCATATCCTCTACTGGGCCTATATTGTGTTAAGGCTCATACCCCTACAGATGATTTGGTTACAGACCCTAACACTGCAAGGGAGGCATTTGAGACTGAAGAAAATTTAGAATATATTATAGATCCGATGTACGAACCGTACATGGAACTTGAGCTGGAAGAAGAGTAATAGTTATCAGCAAGCTAGAAGGAACAATCTTAGATAAAGTTATGTTTTTGAAGCAAGTATTGTAATGAATTAATGATATTAATAATAGTGGCTCTCTTTTCCTTACGTCTCTTAGTGGGATTGGTCAAACTAAGTTATCTTCTAACTCCCTATCTATTTTTGCGGTTAGAATAAAATCGAAAAAATATTAGGGTGTTACAGGGACCATACATGATCAACCATTTGGTGTGGTAGGAAACCTTAATTCAACTAGGGTTCCCTTGCACACTAATGGTCAACCTATAAAAGGTGCCTTTAGTATTTCCACTAGTATGCCTAGTAAAAACATTGGGTACCCAAAAAAAACTACTAGCCCACTTTTACCATGCTCTAGTGCTACGCACACATAGAGTGGGGCTCGTTTTAGGGTTTTCGAGAATGATATTCCTTTCTAGTGTTTCATAAGATAAGTTAAGGTAATAAATCCAAATACATATGAATAAAGTAGAACCTTCAGAAACTGGGTTCATGGCTTATAATCGAACTCGACTAACATACTACTCGAGTGTACCATTAGTCCTTCAAGCCCGATTAGCATGTGTAGCCACCAAGAGTGCGATGCAAGCTGCGCTCCAATCCATCCAGATATTTTACTCCCTCGTATACCCATGTTATTCACTCAATAGTAGTAATGTGACGTCCCTACACATGATTCCATGATTTAACTCGAGCGGTGGGAAGCATTGTCAAACTTGAGTGATCTTATACCTTAGTTCCATCCAGGTTAACTTATTACAACGCATCTTCAGTCGCTTTGGTCAAGCAACCGAATATGGTCAACAGTTAAAGCAAGGAATCCACCTCCCAGTAGGAATGTGGATGGCCTGTAGGAGTAGCATACTGATGCAATGCTAGCCGGATAACCCAACACATCATGGTATTGGATCGTAAGAGCATCCCTTACACGTTGGTGCACCAAAGCACCACGCAACCGGTTAGTCCAACAAACATGACTTCTAAGGGTTAAAGACCAATTATCATAAGCAAAAATACAGCTTAATACATCGATGTGTACTCATTGATCTGTGCACCATGTTGGTTCAGTTCAACCACAAACACTATGTCTGGTAATGATCTTGGTAAAGATGACAATGCTCTGGCATTTCCAATAACTTATCCTGATGTGGTGACCAATCAGATCAGAGCTGTGAACTATTTAGGTTTACACATGACCAACCTCCTGAGTCTCCTACTTAAGTGGATTACTATATTATATGGCTTTTTGTTCTGTAAGCAAAACACGTAATAAGATACATACCTTTATGCAATTCTAAATAAACTATCAACTATATAAAGGTAAATCTAGAGTTTTACAAGTTATCGATCATATCAAATTCAACACCACACACACAAACACAAAATATTGCCTGTTTTTTTCAAACCACACAATGACTTCATAGGAGGTTACCAATATGTAATTTAGTATTGCCCTCACCCTAGCAAACGTAACTACATAGTTCTGATGGGATCTACAATGGATCACAGTTTTAAAATACGTCTTGTATGTTAGAGATGAAAAGTGTGTGTGTGTATATATATATATATATATATATATATATATATATATATATATATATATATATATATATATATATATATATATATATATATATATATATATATATATATATATATATATATATGGGAAATGAGTTCCTATGACATGTCATAGGGAGTACCCTATGACATATGGTGAGTTAGTAACCCTAGAATATTTAGAATGTTCTGAATTTTTATGAGGATGATCACTCTATCTTAGATAGGATCCCCGCAAAAAATCGGCTCATTCTAAAACTTCTAGAGGCATCAAATATGATTTTCAATTTAACGGTTAAAATGGATGGCCGATAAAGCTTCTAGCATTTGATGCCCCAACAAGTTTTAGAATGCTTTGATTTTTTGTGGACATTCTATCTAAGGTAAGATGATCACCCTCAAAAAAATTCAGCATATTCTAAACATTCTAGCATTACTAATTCATCATATGTCATAGGGTACTCCCTATGACATGTCATAGGAACCCAGCCCTCTATATATATATATATATATATATATATATATATATATATATATATATATATATATATATATATATATATATATATATATATATATATATATATATATATATATATATATATATATATATATATATATATATATATATATATATCTTACCAGGCGATGTGGGACGAATACATGGCATTGGACGTCTCACCTCACCCTATCTATCTTGACTCTTCCCGCCTCAGGAGTCTTGGCTATTGAATCTTGGTCGTCATAGATATATATCATATTAGTGCCAAAAATCCTAATTGATTAGTGGCAAGCACTAACATGCATTATTAGATTTTGGTCTTAATTGTAATATGTTTTGGTCACAAAGAAGTGCTGAATGTTATTTTAGGAAAATATTAGATCAGTAAATGGAAGAAAAATGGGTTTAAAAGTTACATATCCCATCCAATCTATTCACAAACGCATGGAATGATTATCTGAGCTTCGAAATAAGTCGCAATAAGCGAGAAGTATGTCAATTTTTCTTCTTCTTTCAATATATACATATACATATACATATATAAATATATTATATTTCAGAATGAATTGATAGTTTGGATTATAAGTGGCCGTTTAGATTTATCTTGGAGCCCGTGAATAAAAGGGACGATCTAGATTTGCTTGAGTAGTACCCCATCCCCCTCGTATGTCTGTTCACGTGGTTGTCCGTTTCCATCCCTCCCCAAATCCTGCACAGCACCACCCATCTTCCTTAAATGCCAGGCAACGTTGCCATCCATTTCCATCTCTCCCGAAATCTTGCTCAGCACCCCCTCTCATCTCTCTCTCTCTCTCTCTCTCTCTCTCTCTCTCTCTCTCTCTCTCTCTCTCTCTCTCTCTCTCTCTCTCTCTCTCTCTCATCGACCCCAAATACCCTCCCCCAATCCTGCACAACCCCAATTCCCTCCTCACAATCTCAGCAAGGCCATATTAGGCCTTCAGGGACGTCGCACTGAAGGTCTGGATCTCGACGGAGATAATCCGATCAAATTCACCAATGATGACGATCGTCCGGATCTAGATCTCGTCGCGACACGCGACGGAAGAGTGAAGGTGGAGGCCCTGCGGAACGACCGTTGTGGGGGAAAATCTTCGTGCCGACCCGAAGATTCTCGCAGCACCAGTCAATTGGAGTCGAAGTTGATGCTGAAGATCGTTGATCGATCTGTTGATTGAAGTCGAAGCTTTTTGATATGCAAACAGAGGAATGCAATCAGAGAAATTGTGACACGAGATGTGATCTCGGAGTTCAGCCGAAGCCTACGTCTCCGTGCTATAGGGAGCAACCCGAATTCACTAACACTTCAGTTGAAATGACCTCGACAGGCCGAGTGTCACTGAAAGCTCCCTGATCTCTTCGAAAGAGAACAGAAGATCAAAGAGAGATGGTAGATCGGAAGTTAGAAATCCCAGAGCTCTGGTTCTGAAAGTCAGATCACAGAGTGGAAATCAGAATTCCTGATCTTTGATTTCGATCCTTTTACATTCGAAGGCTCTGCTATTTATAGACATTTCGGGTGGCGAATTGCGGTTTTTGCTATCGTATCTGGGGATCCTCCAGGTAAAGTTGTGGGCCCTGTTACCATCTTCTAGGGGATTCCACTGGCTTTTGGTCCCACCAGGCAGGGCCGGTGGGTCCCGCTGTAGTCCTCGTGGGCCCACCAAGCAGGGCCGGTGGGTCCCGCTGTAGCCCTCGTGGGCCCACCAGGCAGGGCCGGTGGGTCCCGCTGTAGCCCTCGTGGGCCCACCAGGCAGGGCCGGTGGGTCCCGTGGTAGTCTTCGTGGGGCCACCAGGCAGGGCCGGTGGGTCCCACTGTAGTCCTCGTGGGCCCACCAGGTAGGGCCGGTGGGTCCCGCTGTAGCCCTCGTGGGCCCACCAGGCAGGGCCGGTGGGTCCCGTGGTAGTCCTCGTGGGGCCACCAGGCAGGGCCGGTGGGTCCCGCTGTAGTCCTCGTGGGCCCACCAGGCAGGGCCGGTGGGTCCCGTGGTAGATTTATGCCAAAATTTGCACCCACAGTTACCCCCTCCAAGTTAGCTAGAGTGCATTCTAGCTGGCTTGGACTTGGTGCAAAAAAATAGCAACTTCCTGTTTGGAAAAACGGACACGAAGAAACTTGTCGTATGTTAGAGAAAAAAGGGACTGATCGGTCAATTTGGACCGATCGGTCAAATTTGACCGATCGGTCAAATTTTGACCGATCGGTCAAATTTTGACCGATCGGTCAAAATTCAACCGGTCAAGAATCGGGTGATCGGTCAAAAAACAGGGTTTTTTGACCGATCCAGTAGTAATTTTGACCGATCAGCTGAAATTTGACCGATCCAGTAGAAATTTTGACCGATCAAATAACTTTCGCCGATCGGACATGTTTGTCCGATCGGTGAAAAAATATCCGGTCAAGGTTCGAGTGATCGGCAAAAACCCTTGGTTTTTTGCCAGATCCAGTAGAAATTTGACCGATCAGATAACTTTCGCCGATCGGACATGTTTGTCCGATCGGTGAAAAAATATCCGGTCAAGGTTCGAGTGATCGGCAAAAGACATTGGTTTTTTGCCAGATCCAGTAGAAATTTGACCGATCAGATAACTTTCGCCGATCGGACATGTTTGTCCGATCGGTGAAAAAATATCCGGTCAAGGTTCGAGTGATCGGCAAAAACCCTTGGTTTTTTGCCAAATCCAGTAGAAATTTGACCGATCAGATAACTTTCGCCGATCGGACATGTTTGTCCGATCGGTGAAAAAATATCCGGTCAAGGTTTGAGTGATCGGCAAAAAACATTGATTTTTTGCCAGATCTAGTACAAATTTGACCGATCAGATAACTTTCGCCGATCGGACATGTTTGTCCGATCGGTGAAAAAATATCCGGTCAAGGTTCGAGTGATCGGCAAAAAACCTTGGTTTTTTGCCAGATCCAGTAGAAATTTGACCGATCAGATAACTTTCGCCGATCGGACATGTTTGTCCGATCGGTGAAAAAATATCCGGTCAAGGTTCGAGTGATCGGCAAAAACCCTTGGTTTTTTGCCAAATCCAGTAGAAATTTGACCGATCAGATAACTTTCGCCGATCGGACATGTTTGTCCGATCGGTGAAAAAATATCCGGTCAAGGTTCGAGTGATCGGCAAAAACCCTTGGTTTTTTGCCAGATCCAGTAGAAATTTGACCGATCAGATAACTTTCGCCGATCGGACATGTTTGTCCGATCGGTGAAAAAATATCCGGTCAAGGTTTGAGTGATCGGCAAAAAACATTGATTTTTTGCCAGATCTAGTACAAATTTGACCGATCAGATAACTTTCGCCGATCGGACATGTTTGTCCGATCGGTGAAAAAATATCCGGTCAAGGTTCGAGTGATCGGCAAAAAACCTTGGTTTTTTGCCAGATCCAGTAGAAATTTGACCGATCAGATAACTTTCGCCGATCGGACATGTTTGTCCGATCGGTAAAAAAATATCCGGTCAAGGTTTGAGTGATCGGCAAAAAACATTGATTTTTTGCCAGATCTAGTACAAATTTGACCGATCAGATAACTTTCGCCGATCGGACATGTTTGTCCGATCGGTGAAAAAATATCCGGTCAAGGTTCGAGTGATCGGCAAATACCCTTGGTTTTTTGCCAAATCCAGTAGAAATTTGACCGATCAGATAACTTTCGCCGATCGGACATGTTTGTCCGATCGGTGAAAAAATATCCGGTCAAGGTTCGAGTGATCGGCAAAAACCCTTGGTTTTTTGCCAGATCCAGTAGAAATTTGACCGATCAGATAACTTTCGCCGATCGGACATGTTTGTCCGATCGGTGAAAAAATATCCGGTCAAGGTTTGAGTGATCGGTAAAAAACATTGATTTTTTGCCAGATCTAGTAGAAATTTGACTGATCGAAGTAAAGTTGTGAACCTGCCCTTCAAAGAATGTTTACTGCTTTGTTCTTCGATACTTTGGCAGAGTTTTGAACATTGATGGAGCTTGATTCTTCTTGTTTTGAATCCTTGGTTGGCTTGATGGTTGCTTTGAACCGGCGGTCCGGTTTACCCAGACCGGTGGCTTGCATGGACCGTTGGTTCATGTGGACCGGTAGGTCCGACGTTTCGCCTGGTCGCGACTGTTCGCCTGATTTTGCGCTTGCTACGGATGGATGCCACGTGTACTTACAAAAACACACGATTTGATATGGTGAAGACACGTGTCTTCTCGATTTGCGCACCTGTTTTATCCTGGGTACAAAAGTTTTCACTGGCTGTCATTTTGCCTCACGCTTCCAAAATTTTTCGAAGTCCAGACCCTTGTTCTCCTGATTTCTGCTCTTGTTCTTGTTCTCGTTCGATCGGTCCAATGGCTTCATCTGGCAGTTCGAAGAAGTCCGGTACAGCTCCCTCGAAGAGAAAGGGGAAGGAAATTGTCGAGGTTCAATCTCCTCCGAGGGGCCGTGGCAAAGGCAAGGCTGCTCTCGCTGAACTTGGCCAACTGGGCAAGTGGCACCAAGGGGTAGGTTTCGCTTCGGCGCCCTCAAGGCCAGAGTTCATTCCCAAAGTGAAGTTTGTTCTGGGTCCGCTCATGCCTCTGACAGAGGAGACAGAGTATATGTACAATACAGGCGGTGAGTTCACGGATACGAAGAGACAGAAATGGCAAGCACTGCTCTCTTTTTTCACAGAAGGGAAGGGGGCACAGCCTTCACTCCCTAGCATCCAGACGGCTTTCGGCATCGACAAGAAGACCGTCTTCACCAGTTTTGCCAGCAACGAGAAGGTCATGGGAACCATCGTGACCATCGGCCAAATGAACTGCGGCCTACGTCTGCCTCTGCCACCCTTCGCTGCCAGATTGCTAAATACTTCTGGCCTTTGCCCGGGACAAGTCACAGGGAATGCTTGGCGAATCATCTATGCATTCTGCCGGGTGGAATCGGATTTCCAGGAGGACTTGAGGGCCTGCTACTCCAGTATCCCGGAAGGTGAACCTGCCCGGATCGAGCTTGGATACTTCTTCTTCCATTACAGATGGGCTTATAGAAGGGACAGCCCATTCTATAATTTGACTGGAGTATCTCCACTGCGCCCGCTCACCGATACAGTCCCTTCGGACAAGTTGTACACGGACTGGCCTATTTCTGTATCTGGCGCCTGGACGTCCATGTCAGTGCCCGACACCCCCCGAGACAGCGTGCACGAGGCGGTGAAAATGTACAGTGAGGGAGGCATCTTCGCCTGGAATTCTGAGAGGGCTGGAGCCATAGATAACTTGTTCCTCGAGCTAACCTGTGGAACCAGGTCGTGGAAACAGTTTTCTAACTGTCCTGTGAGATATGGCAAGGCCAATCTCCTCCACAGATCAAAGGACAGGTACGAGGACAATGAAGTTCTATACTCGGACTACGAGGAGGACCCTCAGTCGGGTAAGATCGTTCGAAAGATTCGGGCCGAGAAGAAGATCTACACTGCGAGGCGCCGATTACCTACCATGGATGAGAAACTGGTGATCCAAAGAGGCCCAGTGAAGAAGAAACGAAAAACTCTCGTCAAGCCTAAGGAAGATGAAGATGAAGGGAAGAAGAACGAAGAGGAAGAAGAAAAGAAGAAGAATGAAGAAGAAGAAGAGACAGAGAATGTCAGCCACGACATCAGTGGCAATGACGAAGACGAGGACGGGGACGGCGAGGACGATCCGTCTTCTACCCCCTCCAGTGGGGATGGTGAGAATGGGGGTGGTGAGGAAGAAATTCCTCCCACCCCCACTGGTGGTGCAACGGGGGAGGACTCGATCCCTATTCCCATTGACGAGGTTAAAGCCCGTCAGATGGAGGAAATTCTCGACACAGAAGGCGACGGCAAAAAGGTGGTTCCCACCTACAAATTTGACGAATTGAAGAGGCCGATGCGCTTCAAAATTAAACTATCGAAGAGTGCTGGGGTTGGAAGCAACCCCACGCCTCTTGATCAAATCCCCCCCGACGCTCTTCGCATTGAGGGAGCAACAATGAGTGGGGGTGTAGAGGTTGAGCAACCCCCTCCCCCCTCTCACTCTCTGCTCAACGAGGTGGAGGCCATGGTGGCCGGGCTCATCCAGCCAGGCGGGTCGCAAGAAGAGAGAGCCTCACCTCCCAGGAATGCTTCCCCCCCTGCTAATTTGGAGAGGGGAAGTCGAGTGGGCGATGGGGCTCCTCAACCTCAACCAGCGCCAACCCCGATTCAGGAGAAATCGACTCCTCAGAGTGGCTCTGATCGTCGGAAGGGCAAAGAGCCGAGGGTCGAAACATCAGGTAATTGAACTTAACTTGCTTTGAATGTCTTGTCTCTGAAGTTCGAAAATAATCTAACACTTTGATTCCCTTTGATTGCAGGTGCGCCTGCTGGATTGACTCCAACAATAAAAAACTTGGGTGACGTTGATATCAACCGCCCCACTGCTGCGATCAGGAAACTCATCAACCTCCCGGGTGCCACTTTGGATGAAGCTTTCGATAGAATTAACCTGTTGGTAGGTGCATCTGCTTGATCGATCATTTGAATCGTATCTTTCTTCAGAATAATTCAACTCTTTTGTTCTTTTGCAGAACTCAGCACTTATGAATGTTGCAACCAAACTCTCCATGAGGGCGGGAGCAAAAGAAGCTGTAGCTGAAATAAATCAGTTGACCGCGGAGAGAGATGAGCTGAGAGAGCTCCTGACTTCGAAGAAAGCCTCTCTCAAAACCAAGATTGAGGAACTTCGCAAGGAAAAGTTGGAGATCAAGGGGCTGAAGGATCGGTGTGAGGCACAGAGTCACGAGCTCGAATCCTTGAAGACTCGACTCTCCAAGGTTGAGGACGTGTCCTGTGGCCGCACCATCGAGATTCAAGAGCTGAAGCAACAACTTGCTACCCAGCACGCTGTCTTCACTGCCAGAGAAGAGACTTCGAAGAAGGCATTGGAGCACGCGTTGTCTGAGTGCAAGGTTTACAAGGAGACAGCAGAGAAGGCGGCAGAAGCGCTCAGGACTCATGTAGGTAGCGTCCGATCTTCGAAGGCATCAGTGGCGAGCAAAGCTCGTCCTGGCTCTGAAGGGGAGAAGTCGCATGCGAAGAGTGTGGCCAAGCCCTGAGACTTTTCTCCTTCTTTGTTGTTGTACTTGTAAATTTTTGAAATGTAACAGCTCCTTGTATCTGACATATTTTGATAATAAAAGATCTTCTTGGAGTTTGAAAATTGAATGTCTCTTGAATTGAATGCCTTTGACTATCATGATCTCAATAGCATTAGAATAGATACAATCTTTTGAATGTAACTTTGAAAATTGGACTTGAATTCGTATAACACTTGAATGTGAGGGGTTGAGTCGCAACTCAAGCACCCAAACATGTTAAACGATGTAGAAATTGATTGAAATTGAATATTGAAATTTGAAAGTCAGTTTAACATTTGCCAGTAAGGGGTTGAGTCGCAACTCTAACACCCAAACTTGTTAAGACTTGGTAACTTGAAGGTGGTCAGTTTTTAACATTTGCTAGTAAGGGGTTGAGTCACAACTCTAACTCCCAAACTTGTTAAAAGACCTGGTAATTTGAATATGGATAACTTGAAACTGCTTCAGAACTTGAATTGAAAAATTGAACAGCTGCACATTCGAACACTTTGAAAGAGAACTTTATTCATCACAAAAATTTACATCATGGGTAGAACATCTTAAGGTGTCTAGAATTCCAAGCTCGAGGCAATCTATCTCCTTCTGGTGTGATCAGTCTGTAAGAACCTTTGCCTCCTACTGATTCAATGATATATGGACCTTCCCAGTTGGGAGCAAGCTTTCCACTGCTGTGCTCTTTGGTATTGTAGAAAACTGCTCTGAGAACTAAACTACCCACTGGGAACTGTCTCTTGTGGACTTTCTTGTCATAGGCTCTTTTGATCTTCTGTTGATACTTGGCTACACGAAGAGAAGCTTGATCTCGTAGTTCTTCAGAGAAGTCTAGATCATTGATACGAAGTTCTTCATTGACTCCTTCTTCAACAGCTCGAGTCTTCAAAGTACTTGATATGTTTTCTGTTGGGAGTATTGCTTCCGATCCATATGTTAGACGGAAGGGTGAGAACCCTGTTGATCTTCTCGGAGTTATGCGATACCCCCAAAGAACTTCAGGTAGGACTTGCTCCCACAATCCTTTCTTGTCGTTGAGTTTCTTCTTGAGTATATCAAGTATAGCTCTGTTTGAGGCTTCAGCTTGACCATTGCATTGAGGATATCTTGGTGTTGAATAGAATAGTTTGATACCGTTGTTCAGACAGAACTCTCGGAATTTGTCTGAGTCAAATTGAGCTCCATTGTCAGCAACAAGAACTTGAGGTGTGCCAAACCTTGAGAAGATGTTGTGCCGAATGAATTTGATCACTTCGTCGTCAGTCTCTCGAAAGAGGGGCACAGCTTCAACCCATTTGGTGAAGTAATCAGTAGGCAGCAGTAGATATTTCTTCTTGCTTGGAGTTGGAGGGAAAGGACCCAAGAAATCTAACCCCCATTGATGGAAAGGCCAAGGACTTGATAATTGATGAAGTTCATCTGCAGGGAGATGGATAGCTCGAGTGTGTCGTTGGCAAGGCTCGCATCTTTGAACGACTTGTTGAGCATCCCTTGCCATTGTTGGCCAGTAATACCCTTGTAGCTTCGTCTTGGCTTCAAGAGATCTTCCTCCCGAATGATTTCCACAAGCTCCAGAGTGGATATCAATCAGGATTGATTGTGCTTGCTCGGGACCAAGGCACTTGAGCAACATCCCGTTGTGAGATTTGAAATATAAATCTTCACCTTGCAAAATGTAGCACGGGAGCTTCCTCTGAAGTCTTCGGGCTTGATTTGGATCTTCCGGCATTTTGCCATGCTTGAAGAAGTCGAAAATTGGTCTTCTCCAGTCTTGAAGTTGATCTCCACCCCTAGATTCTTTTGTAGTAGTAAGGATCTGTTGATCGGGGATGGTCTTGGGCAATTCTTGATAATCAATTTGTATCTGCCTTTCTCCGAGCGAGTCTCCAAGGACGGAGGCAGCATTAGCTAGAGCATCTGCTTCCCGATTCTCTGCCCTTGGAATTTGAATGAATTCAATTGTAGTAAAACGTTGTTGAAGACGTCGTACTAAGGCCAAGTAGAGTTGCATTCTTTCTTCACGAGCTGTGTACTCTCCATTGATTTGCCTTATGATCAACTGGGAGTCGCTATAGATGATGATTCGATCTACCCCCAGAGATTCTGCAATTTCGAGTCCGGAAATGAGTGCTTCATATTCAGCTTCGTTGTTGGTGGCATTAAACCCAAGGAGAGTGGCCTTCTGGAGATGATCAAGTTCGGGGGATATTAAGACTATCCCAGTTCCCGAACCGATCGAACTTGATGCTCCATCAGTATAAAGCTTCCAAGGAGGAGTTGCAGCAATAACTTCAAGACTTGGATCAATTTTTGTTGCAGGATTGATCGGAGGATTATCCTCATCTTCCAAGCGCATGTCGACATCTTCTTCCCAAGTGATGGGGTCTTCAACTGGAAAGTCAGCTAGAAAATCAGCAATTGCTTGACCTTTGATGGAAGTGCGAGATTCGAATTGGATTCCCAGAGAGCTCATTTTGATCACCCATTTGGTCATTCGACCAGCTCGACCAGCTTTGTCAATGATATCTTTGAGCGAGTGTTCTGAAATGACAGTGATCTGGTGAGAGACGAAATATGGTTGGAGACGACGCGATGCAGTGAGCAAGGCCAGGATGACTTTCTCAGTTTTCGAATAGCGAGTTTCAGCCGGAAGAAGAGTATGGCTGATGTAATAGACTGGATGTTCGACGCCTTCTCTTCTACTGACTAAGACCGCGCTGATTGCTTGATCGGTCACGGCTAGATAGAGCCACAAGTCTTCTTTTGTCAATGGAGCAGTCAGGATGGGAGCTTGCACCAGATATTTCTTGATGCTTTGAAATGCCTCTTCACAGATTGGACTCCAGCCGGATGTATCCGCCTTTCGTAATTTGTCGAAGAGGGGCTTGCATTTGTCGGAAGATTTTGAAATGAATCGATTGAGTGCTGCTAACCTTCCAGTGAGGCGTTGAACTTCTTTTCGATTTGTAGGTGAAGGCATATCGATGATGGCTCGAATTTGATCGGGATTGGCTTCAATACCCCTCCTGGTCACAAGATGACCCAGGAATTTACCAGATTGAACTCCGAAAGCGCACTTGGCTGGATTGAGCTTCATTCGATACTTTCGGAGGACTTGGAAGGTTTCAGCCAGATCAGATAGATGTTTGCTCCGAACGGAACTCTTGGTGAGGAGATCATCGACATAGACTTCGACGTTGCGACCGATCTGATCTTCGAACATTTTGGTGACTAGCCTTTGATAGGTGGAACCAGCATTTTTGAGGCCGAATGGCATGACATTGTAGCAATAAAGGCCTCGGCTAGTCACAAAACATGTCTTCTCTTGATCATCAGCGTGGAGTGGAATTTGATTGTATCCGGAATACCCATCCATGAAAGACAATAGCTCGTGGCCAGCAGTGGCGTCGACGAGTCTATCTATCCTTGGCATGGGAAAAGGATCTTTGGGGCAAGCCTTGTTGAGATTGGTAAAGTCGATGCAGACTCTGACTTTCCCATTCTTCTTTGGAACAGCCACTATATTAGAGATCCAAGTTGGATACTCTACTTCTCGGATGAATCCGGCTGCGAGTAGCTTGGTAATTTCTTCTTGAACAGCAATTTGCAGCTCTGGTCGAATGGTGCGAGGCTTTTGCTTGACGGGCTTCACCTCTTCTTTGATCGCAAGTCGGTGACAAGCGTCATCTGGATTGATCCCAGGCATGTCTTCGAAGCACCATGCGAAGACGTCGATATTGGACTGGAGGAAGGATACCATGTCTTGCGCTTCTGCGTCGCTAAGACCGGTACCAATAAATGTTTGTTTAGGGAGATCTCCGCTGCCAATATTGATTGGGATGATTTCTTCAATTGAAGGTGATGCTTCCCATTCGATTGGTGGAGGTTCGGTCAGCGGAATCTCCTTTGATTGCTATTTAGAAGAGGGACCAGCTTCATCTCGTGGCCGCTTTGGAGGAGCAATGTTAATCTTTCGATCTGTCTTTGCCGCAGCAGCTTCACAAGACCTTCCAGCTTGCTGATCGCCTCGAATGCAGACGATGCCTTCTCCAGTTGCAAATTTGAGTAGTTGATGGTAAGAGGAGGAGATGGCATTGATCTGATGGAGGAATGGCCGCCCAAGAATGGCGTTGTAGCTAGACATTCCTTCGACGATTGCAAATCTCACCGAGACTCGAGTCTCTCGGCTGAGGTCGATGGTAAATCTGGATTCGCCCACTGTGATGCTTTGTTCACCATTGAAGCCGGTGATCACAGTCGGGACGACGTCGAGGCTTTGATACTTATGTCCCAGACGTTTGAAACAGTCTGAGAACATAATGTCGATAGAGCTTCCGGTGTCGATGAGGATCCGGTTGACAGTGCTGCCGTCGATGATGAGTTTCAAGACCAGGGGGTCTCGATGTGGAGTATGAACTCCTTGAAGATCGGTGTCGTTGAAGACGATTGATGGCCAAGAAAGACCTTCGATGGGTTTCTCGATCCAGGTATCTTCTTTGCTCGCAGTAGAACGAACGTGGAAGATGCGTCGAACTTGGCGATCCACCTCTTTCCCAGTCAGACTTTGATTGTGCAATGTTCCATGAATACCAAAAACATTGGCATTCACAGAGATAGTTTGCCGGTTAGAGGAGATTTGATGTATCCAACACACTTCTTTCCCCTTGGCAGAGGTTCGACGTTGATCGTGTCCGTTGTTGACGAATTCTTGAAGATGGCCTTCTCGCAATAGGTCTTCAAGATGGAATTTCAGCCGAAAACACCGATCAGTGGAGTGACCGTGACTTCGATGGAAGTCGCAGTAGACTGTCTTGTCTGCTGTGAATTTGGAATTCGGCTGAAGAGGATTAGGCCTCCGAACGAACTCTTCATGTTGAATGCGGTCGAGTATCTGTTCGATCGGCATATTCCACTCGGTGAAAGTGGTCTTTGTTGGAGATCGACGTCCATCATTCTTTGGTCTTTTGTTAGCCGGAGGAGCTGCTGCTTCAGCGTTGTGAGCCTTTGCAGCATACTTAGGAGCTTCTCTTTCAGCAGGCCTTCTCTTAGTTTCACGCCCTTTCCGAGCGACTTGATCGTCTTCCACCTCAATCTCTCTTTGAATTCGGTCAAACATTGCTCCCAGAGAAGGAGGGGGATTGCGGATGAAGTCGTTGTAGATGTGTAGATCGAAGCGGAGAGCGTTCTGGAAAGCCAACATGATGGCTTCATCATCCAGATGTCTTCCAGAGAGAGCAGCATGCTCGTTGCGAAACCTCCTCGTGAAGCTGCGAAGAGTCTCGTCTGCACCCATCCGCAGTCGGTAGAGAGAGTCGAGTTTCTTCTCTGGCTTTAGATTGAGTTGATAGTGCTGCACAAAGAGGTTAGCCAAGACACCGAACTGAGTGATGGACCCAGCTCGGAGATTGTGATACCAGTCGAGTGAAGGCTCATCAAGACTTCCCGCGAAGGTGCGGCAGAGCACATTGTTTTCCTCTTCGTGTGGCGTTAGAGCTTGCTTGAAGGCAAGTATATGGAGGCTTGGATCTCCTCTGATACAGTTGAATTTGGGGAGGATAGGAGTTCTCCATCCTCTTGGAAAGGTGGTATCGAAGAGACTTCGATGTAGAGGTCCGGCAGAGGAATACCCATCCCTACGACCATGTCCTCGACCTAGAGGTGGGTCAAGAGGCAAGATCGCAAGGTCTTGCTCTGGTATTGAAGTGTTTGCCGGTCGAAGTCGATGTCGAAGGTCCGATCCAAGTCCACGTTGGAGTGGAATGGAAGGGGAGACTCTACTCTTTGAAGGAGCGCCTTTCATTTGGTGCTTCCTTGGCAGGTTGAGCTTCGATGGTGCTCTTTTGTCGCAGTTACGACCAGATGAAGATTGGGAGGACTCGTCTTCAAGACGATCCCAGACACTCTGCTTCCAAGGAGCAGCAGAGGGAGTTGGGTCGCGTCGAATCCTCTCGAGAGCATCAGTGCCTATTGACCTCCGTTGTTCGGAGTAAATTGAATGTCGAGGAGGATCAACCCTCTCACTTGCGGAGGGGATCGGAATAGCAATTCCAGCTTCGGAAGCTGCCTTCTTCAGAGCATCCCTCTCAGCAGTGAGGGTGGCGTTTTGCTTCGCCAATTGGAGTAGTTGGAAATCGATTGCAGAGATCTGGTAAGTCGATGGAGGATCTTCAGCAGGAGCAGGGACAGTTTGCCCAATTGATTGATGAGGATGAGGGGCGATCGGTCGATCGACTGATCTCCCGCTTCCTGAGTGAACTCCCATCTCGGGGACAGCAAGGGGCTGCCCGAAGTTGAGCCTTTGACTCATTGAACGAGTCTCAGGACGAGGTTGATGTTGAGTGTTACTTCCTTCTGGTTGGCCCTGGTGTTTGGTTCTCGCCATTCAGAGTGCGAAGGGTACAACGAGATTGCCGACGTCCGATCAGTTGTCTGATCAACCGAGGGGGCGAGGAAGTTTGGCTATTGATCTGGTAGTCGAAGTAAAGAGAGAACACAGCTTCTCGCTCGGATCCCACAGACGGCGCCAAACTGTGGGGGAAAATCTTCGTGCCGACCCGAAGATTCTCGCAGCACCAGTCAATTGGAGTCGAAGTTGATGCTGAAGATCGTTGATCGATCTGTTGATTGAAGTCGAAGCTTTTTGATATGCAAACAGAGGAATGCAATCAGAGAAATTGTGACACGAGATGTGATCTCGGAGTTCAGCCGAAGCCTACGTCTCCGTGCTATAGGGAGCAACCCGAATTCACTAACACTTCAGTTGAAATGACCTCGACAGGCCGAGTGTCACTGAAAGCTCCCTGATCTCTTCGAAAGAGAACAGAAGATCAAAGAGAGATGGTAGATCGGAAGTTAGAAATCCCAGAGCTCTGGTTCTGAAAGTCAGATCACAGAGTGGAAATCAGAATTCCTGATCTTTGATTTCGATCCTTTTACATTCGAAGGCTCTGCTATTTATAGACATTTCGGGTGGCGAATTGCGGTTTTTGCTATCGTATCTGGGGATCCTCCAGGTAAAGTTGTGGGCCCTGTTACCATCTTCTAGGGGATTCCACTGGCTCTTGGTCCCACCAGGCAGGGCCGGTGGGTCCCGCTGTAGTCCTCGTGGGCCCACCAAGCAGGGCCGGTGGGTCCCGCTGTAGCCCTCGTGGGCCCACCAGGCAGGGCCGGTGGGTCCCGCTGTAGCCCTCGTGGGCCCACCAGGCAGGGCCGGTGGGTCCCGTGGTAGTCTTCGTGGGGCCACCAGGCAGGGCCGGTGGGTCCCGCTGTAGTCCTCGTGGGCCCACCAGGTAGGGCCGGTGGGTCCCGCTGTAGCCCTCGTGGGCCCACCAGGCAGGGCCGGTGGGTCCCGTGGTAGTCCTCGTGGGGCCACCAGGCAGGGCCGGTGGGTCCCGCTGTAGTCCTCGTGGGCCCACCAGGCAGGGCCGGTGGGTCCCGTGGTAGATTTATGCCAAAATTTGCACCCACAACCGTGACGTTCTTCAAGATCTCGGGATCTCCCTGGAGCTACCGATCTCGCTGGAGATGATCCTTAAGATCTAGATCTTGGGATCTCCCCGGAGCTGCTAATCACCATAGATAGAAGCTCGCCAATGAAGATGATCCGATGACACCGCCCGGCCTGGATTCACAAGGCCCAGCCACAAGAGAGGGGATGGAGAAGAAGAGAAAGAGAGAGGGCGTGAGGAGTAGGAAGCTAAGGCTGTTACAAAAATTGGTTTTGATAGAGAATGAAAAAACCAGTTTTTGGGTTTAGTCCCATATTGCCTGTGGGGAGATCTTTTAATGCATTTATAATTGAACTCCCTTCATTGGGCTTTGTAGCTTCCCAAGAGCCAAGCCATAGCCCACCACATACGCGCGCGCGCGCCGAATCGAGCCGGGCCGGGTTGGCTCGGGCTCGGGCTGAGGCCACGGTCGTGGCTCGCGAGCCCACGTGGACGCGAATGGGCTTCGGGCTTTGAGCCTTCTTTTACATTGCGTATTAATTTTTTAATGGAGAATTATTCCTTCCGTTACACTCTTCACGAGGCTAAGCTAGGTTCATTGAACCTGGACCTCTGCATTGTCGCATGCAACCATTACACCCGAGAGAGCAGTGAATGCTTAACAGTGCGCTGCATGCAATGGGCTGTGAGTGTGGGAACATTATGGCTAAGGACCTCTATATAAGAGAGGGTCCTGTGAAGCCAGAACACACACCAAGCAAAGAGCTCTCTCCACTCTCTCTATTTCTTTCTCTCTCGTTCGTGATTCAGTTCCTATCTGGAGTACTTTAAGAGTCTCAAAGGGGTTTCCTTCGGTACTGACGAGGAGTTCAGTCATTGCACCCTGGGGAGCGTTCATCGGTAGCCTTGAAGCACCTACCGAGGTGGCGAAATAGCTTTCAGGGCATTGTGCTAGCACAAGCCTCGACTACTGCTAAGTCCACTGTTCTTCTTCCTCCTCTCCACCTCTTTGCCTTATCTGTAAACAACCTTAGGACTCAACCTAAACCTTGCTTGATTGTTGTGCTCGACTTTGCATGCTAAACCCCTCAACTTTTGTTATACTACTATATGTACTAGATTTGTAATCTCTCAATTTTTTGCTAGTCATCGTTTGCATGCCTTAATAGAGTAGAAATCTCAACAACTGAAAACTATTTTTTTTTTCTTTCTATTCTATTTCGTTTAGATCTAGATCCTACACAAGAGTGTTTAGATTTAGTCTCTTGTTAACTGTTAGAATTCCTCTGAATTTTCTTACGTTTGGCGGTGTCAAGGAAAGCTTGACAAACCGGCATTAAATTGCCCTAGGAAGCTTTGTATTTAAGTGAGCCAAGTGCTCCACCTCCTTCCTGGAGCTGACCTGGCCATCAAATGTTAGAAAAGTCAAAAGGAACTCTTCCTAGATGACTACTGAGATGGAAGCCTAGCAAGTCTAGTGAGAAGCCTAAACCATTAGATGGGAAAACTTTAAGAGATGGCAGATGAAACTTAAGTTCTATCTGACTGTCCTTAAGGTTATCGACCTTATCTCTTTGGAGAAGCCTACCCTTACCTCTAAGGATGATGGCTCATCTAACCAAACCGACTTAGACTTTTGGGAGAGGCAGGATTATCTATGTAGGAACTATATCCTCAACTGCCTTATCCCCAACCTCTATGATATCTATTTCACCTGTAAGTCGGCCAAAGACCTGTGGAACTCCTTAGAGAAGGAGTATGCCACAGAGGACACCGGGTTAAAGAAATTCATGGTCGAAAAGCTACTGGAGTTCAAGATGGAAGTTTGAAAATCTGTAGTCTCCCAACTTGAGGAGGTACAGATTATCATCCATGAGGTCCTCGCCGAGGGCTACAAAATCTGTGAGGGATTCCAAGTGACAACCATCATAGAGAAGTTACCTCCCTTGTGGAAGGAGTACAAGAACAGTTTGAAACATAAGAGGAAGGAGATGACCCTGGAAGACCTTGTTGTCCGAATCCGTATAGAGGAGGACAACCGAGTGTTGGAACAAAGGGATTGAGCATCTATGATTAAAGGAAAGGCCAACCTCGTGGAGGAAAAGTCTTCCAAAATGAAGGCTCTTGCTCCTAAGCCCTGGGAGAAAAATAAGCTTTCCAAGCCTCAGTTCAAGAAGAAGCTGAAAGGAGACTGCTTTGTATGCGGCAAGCCAGGACACCTAGCTAAAGAGTATCGCTTCAATGCAGCTAACCGACCAAAGAACAATTCCGAGGTGAACGTGGCTCAAAGTGACTACTTCTCAACAGTGGTTACTGAGGCCAACCTAGTCAGTAACCTTGCAGACTGGTGGGTGGACACAGGAGCTACCCGACATATATGTGGATCGAAGAACTGCTTTTCCACCTACACACCTACAGAAGAAGGAGAGTTGTTATACATGGGGAACTCCACAGTTGCTCAAGTCGCTGGGAAAGGGAATGTGATTCTGAAGTTCACTTCTAAAAATCTTTTGACTCTGAAGGAGGTGCTGCATGTCCCAGACATCTGGAAGAATCTGGTCTCCGGAGCAATGCTGAGCAATAAAGGCTACAAGCTTGTATTCGAGTCGGACAAAATTGTCCTGACAAAGGAAGGGTCTTTTATGGGAAAGGGTTATCTTGATGAGGGCTTGTTTAAGCTGAATGTAACCTCTTTTATTAATGATAATAAAGTATCTTTTTCTGCTTACTTGTGTGATTCTTTTGATCTGTGATATGCTAGACTAGGACACGTTAACTCTAAATCCCTTAAAAGGTTAGTTAACTTAGGTAGTGTATCTAAATGTGTTACATCCTCAAATGGAAAGTGTGGCATATGTGTAGAGACAAAATATGCCAAAAAACCTTGTAAGAGTGTAGAGCGTAGCCTAGAAACCCTAGACTTGATCTACTCAGACGTGTGCGACCTTAATAGTTACACTACGAAATGAGGGAACAAATACTTCATCACTTTTATTGATGATTGTTCCCGACATTGTTCAATCTTTCTCCTTAAAAGTAAGGAAAAGAGCTTATCCATGTTTAAATCCTATACGTCTGAGATAGAAAACCAATTAGGGAAGAGGATCAAAGTCCTTAGGTTGGACAGAGGAGGTGAATATGAGTCCGGAGACGTCACTAAGTTTTGTAAAGATAACGGTGTAATTCATCAGATCACTGCTCCATATTCTCCTCAGTCTAATAAAGTAGCTGAGAGGAAGAATAGGACCTTAAGGGACATGGTCAATGCCATGATGATCAGTTCAGGGGTGCCTACGAACCTATGGGGGGAAGCTATGCTCTCAGCAGCACATGTTCTTAATAGGATCCCATTTAAGAAATCTGAGCAGACTCCTTATGAGATTCTAAGAGGTAGAAAGCCATAATATAAACACCTCAAAGTATAGGGTTGTTTAGCGAAAGTATCCATACCTAACCCTAAGAGGACCAAGTTGGGTCCTAAAATAGTTGACTTTGTGTTCATAGGATATGCCCAGAACAGTAGTGCATATAGGTTTTTAGTAATACATTCCAAAAACCCATACATAAATGATAATACCATCATCGAGTCTAGGATGCTGAATTCTTTGAAAGTTGAATTCCTTATAGAGAGAAATCTGAGAAACATCAGGAGCCCAGTACGCTTGAGAGGCCTGCTCCTAGACGGAGGGATGACTCTTCAGATAATGAAGAGATCGAACCTAGAAGGAGCAAGCGAGCTAGGACTGGTACTTCATTTGGGCCTGACTTCATCACATATCTAATGGAAGAGGATCCAACTAGTTATAAAGAAGCCATGACCTCAGCTGACTCTATATTTTGGAAGGAAGCTATAAATAGTGAACTTGAGTCCATAATATCCAATAACACCTGGGAGCTAGTTGAGCTACCTCCTGGTTACAAAACAGTTGGATGTAAATGGATATTCAAGAAGAAGCTTAGGGCAGATGGATCCATAGAAAGATATAAGGCTAGGTTAGTAGCTAAAGGCTATAAGTAGCGAGAGGGAGTAGACTTCTTTGACACTTACTCGCTAGTGACTAGGATTACATCCATTAGGTTACTTATAGCTATAGTTGCTATCCATAACCTCGAAATTCACCAGATGGATGTAAAAACGACATTTCTAAATGGAGAATTAGAGGAAGAGATCTACATGGATCAGCCCGAAGGCTTCATAGTACAAGGTTTGGAGAAGAAGGTTTATAGATTAAAGAAGTCTCTTTATGGTCTCAAACAGGCTCCAAAATAATGGCCAGAGAAGTTTGACCATGTGTTAACTTCAAGTGGGTTCAGGATTAATGAATCAGATAAATGTGTCTACACTAAGGTCAATAACTTGACCTGTGTGGTCATATATCTCTATGTAAATGATATATTGATCTTGGGAACCAACTTAGAAGTAGTGGTCGAGACCAAAGACTTCTTGGGTAGGCACTTCGATATGAAGAACTTAGGAGCTACAAATGTCATTCTTGGAGTCAAAATTAAGAGAGATTCCAATGGCATAGCTCTATCTCAATCTCACTTTGTTGGAAATCATCCAAACAAACATGCATTGCCCGATCCACTATGGAGTCGAAGTTTATAGCCATAGATAAAACTAGTGAAGAGGGTGAATGGCTAAGGAATTCATTATGGATATTTCCTTTTGGACAAAGCCTATTCCTGCTGTCCCAATTCATTGTGATAGCCAAGCAGCTATAATGAGGACCAGGAATAACTCCTATAATGGAAAGTCACAACATATTCGTCGTATACATAACACTGTTTGATAGATGTTGAAAGATGGGATAATTGATATTGACTATATTAGGTCAAAGGATAATTTAGCAAATCCTTTAACTAAAGGATTAGCTAGAGAGTTAGTTCTAAGTACATCGAGGGGGATGAGGCTGAAGCCTATAAAGTAATAAGTCTTCGATAATGGTAACCCAACCTACGTGACTGGAGATCCAAATATCGAGGTTCAATGGAAAAACAAGTTATTCGAGGAATTTGTGGGGGTGCTATCAAAATTTTACCCTCCCTATGATGTGATAGTACATTCTGTATCGCTGAGAGGCTGAGTTTTAGACTCTTAATGCTAACTATAGTTGGCATACTAGTGGGGTGTATAGATACAGAGCACTCTTGATAGTAAGCACCTATATGAGTGTAGAAGTGTGACTGCTTTTTTGAGAATTGAGGCTAATTCTCTAGAACACTCAAGAAAATTGGGGAAGGCTCATATGGCCATAAAGAGCACAACCGCATGGGACTCTATGATGTATTTGAGAGTATGGGTGAGACTTATCGACTAGACTTACAATATATAGCTGTACAGTTCAAGACGTAAGTTCACTGTCAGCTAGTAAGTCCTGCAGGTCTACACTAAGCAAAGATTCAAGTCGAAAGACACCTTATGTCTATACATACTTCTTATAAGTACTCCATACTACTTCTTTTGATTTGTTTTTCAATATTTTCATTATTGTGGGGGATTGTTATAAAAATTGGTTTTGATAGAGAATGAAAAAACCAGTTTTTGGGTTTAGTCCCATGTTGCCCGTGGGGAGATCTTTTAATGCATTTATAATAGAACTCCCTTCATTGGGCTTTGTAGCTTTCCAAGAGACAAGCCATAGCCCACCACACACGCGTGCACGTGTGCCGAGCCGAGCCGGGCCGGGCCAGGTCGGGCTCGGGCCGAGGCCGCGGCTCGCGAGCCATGTGGACGCGAATGGACTTCGGGCTTTGGGCCTTCTTTTACATTGCATTTTAATTTTTTAATAGAGAATTATTCCTTCTGTTACACGCTTCACGAGGCTGAGCTATGTTCATTGAACTGGGACCTCTGTATTGTCGCATGCAACCGTTACACCCGACAGAGCAGTGAATGCTCATCAGTGCGCTGCATGCAATGGGCTGTGAGTGTGGGAACGTTATGGCTAAGGACCTCTATATAAGAGAGGGTCCTGTGAAGTCAGAACACACACCAAGCAAAGAGCTCCCTCCACTCTCTCTATTTCTTTTTCTCTCGTTCATGATTTGGTTCTTGTCTGGAGTACGCTGAGAGTCCTAAAGGGGTTCCCTTCGGTGCTGAAAAGGAGTCCAGTCGTTGTACCCTGGGGAGCGTTCGTCGAAGGCCTTGAAGCACCAACCGAGATGGCAAAATAGCTTTCAGGACATTGTACTAGTACAAGCCTCGACTACTGCTAAGTCCACTGTTCTTCTTCCTCCCCCCCACCTCTTTGTCTTATCTATAGACAACCTTAGGACTCAACCTAAACGTTGCTTGATTGTTGTGCTCAATTTTGCATGCTAAACCCCTCAACTTTTGTTATACTACTTTATGTACTAGATTTATAATCTCTCAATTTTTTGCTAGTCATCGTTTGCATGCCTTAATAGAGTAGAAATCCCAACAAAGGCCTCTACGACTGTGACCTTCAACAGCGCCTCCGTCATCCTCCACACTTCTCCTCCATCTCCTCCTCTGTCCCCCAATCCAATTGTTGTAGATTGGTTCGATTCTACTCTTCCCCCCCCCCCCAATCGAATTGCTGGAGAGAGAGAGAGAGAGAGAGAGAGAGAGAGAGGGAGAGAGAAGAGAGAGAGAGAGAGAGAGAGAGAGAGATAGAAATTGCATACAGGAGGAAAGAGTAGACAGTGGTTTTTTTTTTTTGTAAGTAAACAGTGGTTTGAATTTGGACTGCATCTCCTATAATATTTTTATAAGTAAATTACACATTGACCCCCTGATGTTTTGCTGATTATCAATTACACCACTTCATGTTTAAAATCCTACGAATGCACTTCTATAGTTTTAAAAACCATACACACTCTCTGGAGGAGTGCAAGTGATGTGTTTTTCAAACAGTAGGGGGCATTTGTAGGATTTAAATATGAGGGGGTGTAAATGATAATCGGTCAAACTATAGGGGTCTATTTGTAATTTACCCTAATTTTATTTATTTGGAACTTTCAATTCCCCTATAATATTTGATAGGTAAATTACACTTTGCCCCCTAAAGTTTAGTTAAAAAAAACTTAACTTCCATGTAGTTAAAAAACTACAATTTGTCCCCATTCAATTGAGTTTTGATATGATAATAATTATCAAATGAGGAAATTAAGAGGTTGACAAAAGGGGAATTGTGCTAATATTTCAAACTTCACGCAGCAATTTGGAACAAAATAAACTAAGTGGGGTTAAGTGTTTTGAGCTTTTTTTTTTTTTTTTTTTTTTTGGGGGGGGGGGGGGGGGGAGGGGAAACAAAGTGTAATTTATAAGGGAATCCTAAAGGGGTTCCCTTCGGTGTTGAAAAGGAGTCCAGTCGTTGTACCCTGGGGAGCGTTCGTCGAAGGCCTTGAAGCACCTACCGAGACGACAAAATAGCTTTCAGGACATTGTACTAGTACAAGCCTCGACTACTGCTAAGTCAACTGTTCTTCTTCCTCCTCCCCACCTCTTTGTCTTATCTATAGACAACCTTAGGACTCAACCTAAACCTTGCTTGATTGTTGTGCTCAATTTTGCATGCTAAACCCCTCAACTTTTGTTATACTACTTTATGCACTAGATTTATAATCTCTCAATTTTTTGCTAGTCATTGTTTGCATGCCTTAATAGAGTAGAAATCCCAACAAAGGCCTCTACGACTGTGACCTTCAACAACGCCTCCGTCATCCTCCACACTTCTCCTCCATCTCCTCCTCTGTCCCCCAATCCAATTGTTGTAGATTGGTTCGATTCTACTCTTGCCCCCCCCCCCCCCCCTCCCCCCAATCAAATTGCTGGAGAGAGAGAGAGAGAGAGAGAGAGAGAGAGAGAGAGAGAAATTGCATACAGGAGGAAAGAGTAGACAGTGGTTTTTTTTTTTTTTGTAAGTAAACAGTGGTTTGAATTTGGACTGCATCTCCTATAATATTTTTATAAGTAAATTACACATTGACCCCCTGATGTTTTGCTGATTATCAATTACACCACTTCATGCTTAAAATCCTACAAATGCACTTCTATAGTTTAAAAAACCATACACACTCTCTGGAGGGGTGCAAGTGATGTGTTTTTCAAACAGTAGGGGGCATTTGTAGGATTTAAATATGAGGGGGTGTAAATGATAATCGGTCAAACTATAGGGGTCTATTTATAATTTATCCTAATTTTATTTATTTGGAACTTTCAATTCTCCTATAATATTTGATAGGTAAATTACACTTTGCCCCCTAAAGTTTAGCTAAAAAAAACTTAACTTCCATGTAGTTAAAAAACTACAATTTGCCCCCATTCAATTGAGTTTTGATATGATAATAATTATCAAATGAGGAAATTAAGAGGTTGACAAAAGGGGAATTGTGCTAATATTTCAAACTTCATGCAGCAATTTGGAACAAAATAAACTAAGTGGGGTTAAGTGTTTTTGAGGTTTTTTTTTTTTTTTTTGAGGGGGGGGGGGGGATGCAGCGGGGAGGGGAAGCAAAGTGTAATTTATATATAGTTTATTGGGTTGATGCTTGCTTAACTCTGACTGTGACTAGTTAAACATCCTACCAAAAAAAACCTAGGGTTTAACCAAGCCGACGCAAAGTGGAAATGGCTAGCTAGATCCTTGAATCTTGGTGGTGACTGGTCGTAGCAATTGGATGATTTTATTTTATTTTATTTGTTTGGTAAGTGGGGTGGTAATTTTGTCCGACACGTCACCTACTCGATACTGTCCGATTTTTTTTTTGTCCAACACAAAGTCCTTCGATATCAACCTCCCCTCCGTCGCCCTCAATGGCGCCTTTGCTAGGTTGGGGCTAACAGTTCTTCCGGCATCGTTCAATGCCATTTCTTTAGGATTAAGGCGAAACTTCGTCGGCTTTGCTCCGATTTGGTTTTTGGTATGGACAATTGTTTTAGTACTCTCAAAATATGTATCTACATCAACATATCATTCATAAATATATAGCAGGAAGAAGTCAACACCAATTGTCAACTTGCCATCATATAATACCATCTATTGACAATATAAGGGAATCCAAACTGCAATAGCATGTGAATCATTAAAGTTTCTCTCTATGCTGTAATTCCACCATTAAAGAATGCTTCCAATCTGGCCTGTACCCAGTGGCGGACCCAGGATTTTTACTCAGGGGGGGCATAATTATTAAACAGTAACAACAGTCGTTGCCTCACAGTTGGAGGCTTCAGCCGGCGGCGTGACAACGTCCCTACCCTTCCTTCGATTGCACATCAAAAGGCCTGTTAGGATTTTGCCTCGAGTGAAGGATTATTTCAGTCCTCGGAGTCCTTCGACAATTATGGGCTATAACTGGTCGACTCAGTCGAGTTGCACGAGCCGTGAATAATAGACTAGATCCTTGTTTTTTAATTTTTTATTTTGAAAATTTTCATACATACCACCGAAATCCTGCAAATATGCTCCGATTCCCACTCGATTCTCATTCACTAAGGGCCACATGGATGAACTCTACAGGGATGTCATTGCACGGGTGGTGGATGATGGTGGTGGGCGTTGACCGGCTAGTGATGGGCATCAATTTCTAGTGGACAGCAGAGCCGGCTGTCGGTCGCCAGTGCGGGCGGCGACGACATGTGGTAGTTGACGGGGGTGGTGGCCGGCGGCAACAGATGACCTATGGGACGGTGGTCGATGACATGGCGGTGGACATTGATTGACGGGGTATTGTAGCCGACCAATGAGCAGCTTCGAATGGACACATCCACGTGAAGTTGGCAACCAAAAGTTAGCAAACAAAATTGCTAGCATTGTTTTTTGGATAAATTACACTTTGCCCCCCTTGAAGTTTAGCTCAAAAACATTTAAGGCCCCTATAGTTAAAAAATCACATTTTGCCCCACTTCAATTCAGTTTCGATCAGATAAAAATACCAAATGAGGAAATCAAGTAATTAACCAAAGGGGTATTGTGCTAACATTTTATACTTTAGAGAGTGATTTGGAACAAAATAAACAACATGGGGTTTAAGGTTTTTGAGCTAAACTTCAAGGGGGGAAAGTATAATTTACCCAGTGTTTTCTTTCCAAAGTGAGGGGGGGCAGCCCCCCCTGGGCCCAATGTAAGTCCGCCCCTGCCTGTACCCAGTACCTTTTGGCATATAATATGAATCCTGAGTATGGCCCAACTATTGAATTTGTAGATAAGTCCAACAGAAGCTACCTTGGTTGTTTTTCTTATTTGGTGAAAGTAATGTATGTCATCTTGGTAAGTATTCTACATGTATTAACTGTATCAAGAGGACCTTCAGTAACATTTGTTAACAATTAGATGGCAAGGTTTTTTGTAAGACTAATGAATACCAGTTTTATATTGTTTGGTAGGTCTGCAACTGCATACACAAAAATTTTTTTACTATAAATGTAGTCATTTTCAAAGTGGTGATTACCGCCGAATATGGCCGCCCCTGCTGAAAATGAGTGTGACGATCAAATGTGTGCATTCCCAATTCAAAATTTTTACGTCTCCTAACAATTCCCCCTTCCTGTCGGCACTGCCGTGGCCGACGAAGGTGACTACTTTAGTGCCAACACGATTGTTTATCCCATATAATGGACCCCCACGCCTTTATGATCAACAACCACTCGATTAAGTTCTATAAATCTCGTGCCCCTCTGATCAACCTGTGCCTATCAGCACTTCTTAATCGCACCCCAAGTCACGCGCCTCTAAACTGTAACCTAATGTGGGTACCCTCATCAAATGTGGATGTCCCCGCCAAATGTGGGTGCCGTCGAACAGATCTTCCCACCCCACTGATTGTGGCGCCTTACAGAATATGGTCATCCCCGTGGAATATGAGTGCCTTCACAAAATGTGCACGCCCCCGTCGAACATGGGAGAATTTACAGAATGTGGGCGCTCTCGCCGAATGTGTGTGCCGCCACGATTATCTTCAAATTTCTTTTATGTTGCCGTCCTCAAAATATTATCACCTCCGTCGAAACGTTATCATCGCTTTTAAATTATTATTGCCACCCTTAAAATATTCTCCTCCCTTAAAATTTTGTCACGCCCTCAAACTTTTGTCTCACTTTCATCGAATGTGTGTGCCGACAGACACTAGCATTACTAGTATATATACAACGCGTGTATCAGACGGCAGCGGTGCGATGCCGCACTTGCCGTATGCCGCATCGACGATCCAGTTGTGAGCTACGGGGGAGAAAATGAGTTGCACTCATTTTGATCCCCATAGGTAGGACGAAACCAGGATTTTATATTGGTAGGGGCCAAAGCATAATAATTTCATCTAAGGGGGGCCAAGCCCAAACAAATAAAATTTTATATACTAAAATTCAAACCTTTTACTATATAAATTTTTAAAAAATAATTTGAGGGTGGGGGGGGGGGGGGGGGGGGGCATGGCCCCCTTTGTTTCATACATAGTTCTGTCCCTGCCCATAGGAGTTTTGGAATTTGCTGAAATTTGGTGAGGGTGTTGTCTAGGGTAAGATGATCATCACGACCAATTTTTATCAAATTTCAAAATTTCTAAGGTCATCAAATAGTAAAAGCTTTTATCTATCGTCAGTAGTCACCATTAATTTTGCTTCTACCTTTTGATGACCCTAGAAGTTTCGGAATTTGATGAAAATTGGCTTCTACCTTTTGATGACCCTAGAAGTTTTGGAATTTGATGAGAATGATTATCTTACACTAGACAACAGCCTCATCAAATTTTATCAAATTACAAAACTCCTAGGGGGATCAAAATGAGCGTAACTCATTTTCTCCACCCGTAGCTCACAACTCTCTCTCTCTCTCTCTCTCTCTCTCTATATATATATATATATATATATATATATATATATATATATATATATATATATATATATATATATATATATATATATATATATATAGGGAAATGAGTTCCTATGACATGTCATAGGGAGTACCCTATGACATATGGTGAGTTAGTAACCCTAGAATATTTAGAATGTTCTGAATTTTCATGAGGATGATCACCCTATCTTAGATAGGACCCCCGCAAAAAATTGGCTCATTCTAAAACTTCTAGAGGCATCAAATATTATTTTTAATTTAACGGTTAAAATGGATGGCCGATAAAGCTTCTAGCATTTGATGCCCCAACAAGTTTTAGAATGCTTTGATTTTTTGTAGACATTCTATCTAAGGTATGGTGATCACCCTCAAAAAAATTCAGCACATTCTAAACATTCTAGCATTACTAATTCACCATATGTCATAGGGTACTCCCTCTGACATGTCATACGAACCCAGCCCTCATATATATATATATATATATATATATATATATATATATATATATATATATATATATATATATATATATATATATATATATATATATATATATATATATATATATATATATATTATGGTCTAGATCTCATAATATTACTAATGGTTTTAGGGTTTTAGACTGGTCGGTTCATTTGTATGACGAAATGATAAGTTTTAGAAATCTGATAACTTACCGTAGACATATCCGTCATTTTACCAACTACCAGACCTCTTGCATTTATATCTTTCAACGTGGATCTTTACTGATATATTGTTTTTGTCAAGACCTACAGTTAATGGGATGTTATTAAATGAATCTTTTCCGCCACGCCAATACCAGACAATTAGAAAGTAATGCCAAAATGTAGGCGAGAAAGAAGACACTAGGAAACTCCACTCCCGATTCAATAATTTAGTATCTAGGTCGATCGATATCGGTAGATGTTACGTGTGAGATATAGCTTCAAATTCATTCACTAGATAGTTGTCCTTATGCTTATTCCAATGGTACGTACAATTTTATTTAAACTAGAGACACTATTATATCTGTCACCAGATATCTCTAGTAGTGAAGTAAACCATTGTGGCCTCTCAAGGGTAAGTAGAGCCACTAGCAGGAAACCTTGATGACTTGGAAGCTGAACATCTTCTTGAAAATCCACCAGTAGTTATCGTACGTGAAGATCAGGTCTTCTCCCGGCTTCATCATCCTGCCTCCCTTGATGAGGCAATCTTTGGGGCCCACCCTCCTGACGATCTGGGGATCGACGTGGTTCCACTTGGGATCATCTATGAAGGCGCCGCACGTGACATGGACGTCCCAAACCGGGACGGGGTTCTTGTTGGTGAAGTTAGCAATCCACAGGGATCGTTCATCGTCGCAGCCAAGGGTGACCTCGATTTTTTCCGCAGAGCACGACGTACCTGAAACACACACAGAAGCAAGTGATGAACATGTATAGTCATAAAGTTCTTCGAATTTCATCAAAATTCATCTAAATTTGGCACGCTAAAGGCCTAAACAATCCTGAAAATCGCAAAATAATCTCAAAAAACTGCTAATAATTCAGAAAAACACTGAAGAAACGTAAACACCCTCCCAAAAATCCTTGAAAATCAATCATAAAAAACACCTGAATTTTTTTCTGAATTTTTTTGAACCGAATTAGTGCTGAATTCAAACTTTGTTACTATGGTGAATTGAAAACCGCCAAGAACTGAGATGGCACAACAAATGAGCAGAATCTTGATACATACACATTGTGGTTCTGAGTGACATGAAGATGAGGAGGGACGAGAGGACAAGCGCGGCTTGGGTTGATGCCATGGCGGTTTTCGGACGATGGGCGGAGGGATGCAATGTGTTGGTAAGTAGGGTAGGAGTGGTCTTGGCTTAATTATATGGACGCACGAGGGGCTGATCGAAGACGCGATTAATGGACGAATGGCTTCCAGCAGCCCTTGGCATCACCATCAACTTTCAGTTCAAGGGGGCGTTCTTCGGTTTCCGAGCAATGGTAGAAGATGCAATGGATGAATGGTTCCAGTAACCCTTTCGCCATCAACTTCCATTGCAAAGCATTCACGACTTTTTGTTTCTGGTTGGAGTCTAGAAATAGAGTGCTTTGTACGAGTGCAGTGATTGACCATAAATTAAAGATCAATGCAATTGAGCCACCCCAGTTTTCGTGCGGGATTGGGCCATCCTGACGTGGCGCCTGATCACGGCCATCCCTTCCCTTGCCATGGCTGGGTGTGATTCACTAGCGGTAGCTGGGTGCCACGGACGAGTGTGATCAGGTGCCACATGAGGATGGCTCCATCTGGGTGGAAAACAGGATGCGTGTTGCTGCCAAAAGATGGCTGCGGTGGCCGCCTAAGAGCTTCTCTAACTGGCTCCTACGATTCTTCCATATTCTTCAAAGCTTATAACTGCCACGTAGGCTGGGAATGGAAGAGCACTCCAACGGGTTCCTCAATCTCTCCCGACTTTTGTGTAAAATGACCAAATTAGAATCCATGAAAACAATATTTACAAGGACTGTTCTAAAATGTAAGAAAATCAACAGGCTTTTACTCAATGCAAACTGATACTCACTATTCTTAGGTTTCTCTATTTCTCTCACCCATCTTAGAAATAGGGAGAAGAGTAGAAAAATATCAAATTAGGGAAATTTGTTGGAGCCATCTTTTTAACTATTTTCTCCATTTTTTTCGGTAAGATCAGAAAGGAAGAAATCCAAAGGAGTCCATTGAAGATGGGCAGGCTGGCACGTGCATTACTAGTGGCTTTATAAAACACGTCACATGTGGAGGGTTACCACTTGAGTTATGAAGTCCGAAGCCTCTCACGTGGGTCTAAGGTCGAACCCCACACTGGCCGTCGAATCCTTCTCGGCCAATCGTTTCCCATCCGAAGGCCCTCGATACCCCTGATTTTGTCACAGTCAAACTCTGGTGGTGGGACCCACCGCGCCGGGGGAACACGAAGATTTTGGGCCCTTCGTTGCTTCTAGCGCGCTCCGATCCCTATCCCATCACCGTCCAATCCAGTATAGCTACACAACAAAAGGTGATCAAGAGAGTGGACCAAAATTGGACACGTAGGAGCCGTGCTGCTCCCGGGATTCATGAGGGTATTACGTCGTGGGACCCACGAGACATGGTTTCTTCGAGTACGATTTTGTTCCCATCTCCTTAAAGAGGTCGGAGCATCCTGCTCTCTCTCATTGGTCCATTCCAAGGGTATGTTTGTCATTTCATACTATTTATCATGGTGAAATGACCAAAAGCCCTCGAGATGGACCAATGAGAGGGAGCATCCCGCTCTCTCTCATTAGTCCATTCCAAGGGTATGTTTGTCATTTCATACTGTTTATTATGGTGAAATGACCAAAAGCCCTCGAGATGGACCAATGAAAGAGAGCGGAATGCTCCAACCTCTTTAAGGAAGTTGGAACAAAATCGTTCTCGGTTTCTTGAGGAGAAATGCTATTCAGCCAAAAGGTTTGTCCCGATTTAGCCAGCCCGATTGACGTGGCAGCGTGCAACTGGTGGCTGAAATCCAATATCGATTTTAAGACTTTAACAGCACCAGTTGCACCCTGCCATGTCAATCGGGCTGACGAAATCGAAAAAACCCTCAGACTGAATAGTATTTCTCATTTTTTCGATTCCGTCAGTCTGATTGACTTGGCAACATATAACTGGTGGCTGAAATCTGTGGGGGAAAAATTTTCGTGCCGATTCGAAGACTTCACCTCACCAGTCAATTGATGTTGATTCGGAGATCGTTGATCGATCCGTTGATTGGAAGGAAGATTTGAAGGTTGATGCTTTGATAGCTTATGGTTAATGCTTTAAGTATGCAAGCAAAGAGAATGACACAAGGTGTGATCTCGGAGTTCAGCCGAAGCCTACGTCTCCGTGCTATAGGGAGCAACCCGAATTCACTAACACTTTGCTTGAAGTGACCTCGACAGGCCGAGTGTCACTGAAGTCTCTCTGATCCCTTTAGAGACAATAAGAAGATCGAGGAGAGGTTGAGGATAGCTGGAATTCTAGAGCTCTGGTTTTTGAAATGGATATCAACTGATGGCACTGATCTATTTTCAGAATTCTGTTTCTGGTTCTGGTTCTGGGATTTTGATCTGGATCCCCCCCTTCTTCAGAAGGCTCTGTTATTTATAGAATTTCTGAGGAGTGTATCTGGGGTAAATGGCGGTTTTTGGTCGTTTCTGAAAGATTCTCCAGGCAGGGCTGGTGGGTCCCGCGGCTGTTTCCTGGGGATTCCACAGGCAGGAACGGTGGGTCTCGCAGTAGTCTTCGTGGGCCCACCAGGCAGGGCCGGTGGGTTCCGCGGTAGTCTTCGTGGGCCCACCAGGCAGGGCCGGTGGGTCCCTGAAGTCATCTATGTGGACCCACCAGGCAGGGCCGGTGGGTCCCGCGGTAGTCTTCGTGGGCCCACTAGGCAGGGCCGGTGGGTTCCGCGGTAGTCTTCGTGGGCCCACCAGGCATGGCCGGTGGATCCCCGAAATCATCTCTGTGGGCCCACCAGGCAGGGCCGATGGGTCCCGCGTATTGTAGACTCCTTGCCAAAATTTGCACCCACAAAATCCACCAGCAATATTTAAATCTTTTACACCACCAGTTGCACACTGCCACGTCAATCAGGCTGAGCGGAATAAAAAAAAACCTTCGAATTGAATAGCATTTATCTTCTTAGAGAAATGTTATTCAGTTCGAAGGTTTTCCTGATTCCACTCAGTACGACTGGCATGTATACAACTGATGGCTGAATTTCACTAGCGACATTTAATACTTTAACATCATCAGTTGAACAGTTGAACGCCGCCGCAAAATCGGGAAATCCTTTGGGCTGAATAGCATTTCTCAGAAAGAACAAAAAAAAAAAACCTTTCCAGCTCTGAAGTCCTTGCCCATGCCAATGTAGGCGGCCGCCGGCGGGCCGTACGATCGCAGCGGAACTGTTGCTGATGGCGGCTGTGGGCATTTGATCTGTGATCCGTGATCGCATCCAACGTATTGGAACGTGCCACGTAGGTGGCCGGGGGGACTACCAGGTTGAGTAGAGATTGGATTCACGGCGTAGTATCAACTCGGTGTCCGCCGCCAAAAAAATATATCTGTGCCCTACCATTATACTCAAGTCACTGTAGCCTGAAGGAGTTGGTCGGTCAGTCGGTGACCATTCCATTGAGTGGGACTATCGAGCACTCAGCCCCTTTGCTACGTAAAGGATAAGATGAACAGTGGGATAAGATGATCGGCTTTGTATCATTGAATTTGGATCGTTTACCCCCACCTCTCTCTCTCTCTCTCTCTCTCTCTCTCTCTCTCTCTCTCTCTCTCTCTCTCTCTCTCTCTCTCTCTCTGTGTGTGTGTGTGTGTGAGTGAAAAAAAGGGTGCTAAGTCCCACAAAACAAATCGAGTGAACGGACAGATTAATTTCATTGAAGTTAGGGTTTCTCGTCGAGCTAAAACTAGAGCACTTGAATCAGACATGCTCCACTGACTACCCCGCCCAAACCCCACTTGCTATAGAGATCAGAACATGCCAATATGCTGGACTCCTATTGAGATTCTTCAGCAATTGGGATGAGACTGTAGCCTCAATATGTCTTAGGGGGACATACTCGAGGTGATGAGACTTGAGAGCATAATGCGGAGAGAAAATGAGCCTCTTATAGGAGAGACGGTCTCTCTTGAGAATCCAGTTTCTTACATGTTTGAGTTTGGGCATTGATCAAGAGACCATGTCCAGGTTTGAAGCTGGGATTTTTTTTCTTACAATTTTATGAGCCTCCGCGGAACTAAATACTCTTGAGTTTTTATGTAACCTACTTATACTTATATTCTAATACACAAGTTGGGGTCCGCCTAACTCCCTTCCAGATATGGATGTCACCTTCGCTCTCAATAAAAAAAAAAGGTCCAAAATATGTTTCTTAATACCGACATGATTTGCCCCCCCCCCCCCCCCTCTTTCTCTACTTCTCTCTCGAGCAGCGTCGGCGACAACAGCTATGGCAAGCAACGGCGGCATTTGACAGGGGGTACAACGAGCAGCAGCGACGTTGGCAGCAGTGGCAGCGATCAGCACGACGCAAGCAGTAGAGACGAGAGACGACGGCGGCGATCGGGTTCGGTTTGGTTCGGATTAGGTTTAGGATTAGATCATGGACTCTAGGGTTTAATCCCATGACATGTAGATCTTAGGTTTTAGAATTTGGATTATGTTTTAGGGTTAGATCTAGGGTTATATTTTAGGATTAGGTCTAGTGTTCGCCCCATGACCTACAGATCTTAGGTTTTATGATTATGTTTAGGTTTTAGTTTTAGTTTAGAGGTGATGGCATGCAAATGAAAATTTGTGTATATGGAGAGGCATTTTCATCCTTTGTCCTTAGGCTTAAACAAAACTTATGTTCGGGACTGTTCACTAAGTCCCCTTTTTTTTTGTTATTAACGTTTGCTCCTTAAAAAGGTTTCTATTGAACATTAAGGATATGTAAAGTTGAACTTAACGTTAAGCCCATGTGATTGGACTTTGGCTAATGCGAGCTCCTTCGCGCACGCACATGTACTAACAAAAAAATTTAAATTATAATTTTACCCCTACAAATAAAGTGCAACAATCATAACAAAATAGTAACAATTGATAAAGAGTAACAATCCGTTAGTTTTAGCTAACGTGAGCTCCTTTTGCCACGCACATGTAATAACAAAATTTTTAAATGATAATTTTCTCCCTATATATAAAGTGTAACAATTGTAGTAAGAGTAACAATTTAACATGAAAAAAAACCTTAAATTTAGATTGATTGTAGCGGTATTTCTAATCATTTGGTCACAATGTGCTTTTTTTGTGACAAAAAATATATTTAATTATGCGAAATCAAGCTTATTCTATCTCGCACATAAAGAGTAACAATTCGGTAAAAAAGAGTAAATATTTGGTCGATTGACAAAAAAAAAATTGATGAAAATATATAGATTTTTTTAAAAGTTGGGTTGTTGTTTTAAATCGACGATCTTGAGTTATTTCAATTGTTTTTCGTTCAAGAAATCGTTCTTGTTCAATTGATGGCAGAAAATATAAATTTAATAAACTTTGACTGGGTATTATTGTCATTTTCTCTACTTGGTTCGGCGGGATTTCAGGAGGGGCCTATTGCAATACAGGACTTAGGAGGAGTTATTGCAAGTCGATTCATTTGTCAAGAAGCTTTCACTAAGTCCCTTTTTTTTTTTTTGCTAGACGAGCCAAGCATTCTGATGATTGGACGCTAGAGCAAGGGCTCAAGCACACATTTTTTTGAGAAAACGAAGTACCGAGCATCACTAACAGCCTGTTTGGTTCCATGCAGTTGGAACTTACGCAATTAATGTTGTTTGTCTCGTCTGTTTGGTTCCGTGTAGTTGCCCAAAATTGACGCAATTGTAACTCCTCGACCGATTGATTTTCTATAGAAAAGTGATAAAACGGTGCAATTTGAACACGTATGGTTTTACTATGTCTTCCAACTGCAACAGTTGAGATCCCACTACACTCAGCTACAGCGAACCAAACACATTATAAACTAGGGGTAATTAGACCTAAATCCCTCCACAGGTCGTTATTTAAGATAAAGGATACAAGTTGTTAGGATATTAGCTAAAGTCCCTCTCGAAGGATACGTTTGTACAACAAGTCTTTAACAAAAAATATTGACTTTTTTTTATCCTTTAAACTACAAAATTGCCCCTCCAACAAGAGTATCCGTTCGTTTCCAATAAGAGTATCCATTAATCTATGGCATAAGTATTCATTCGCCGATTAACACTATACATGTGGTGATTGCTACAGTGATTTCACTGTAGCTACTACAGTTAAAAACACTGTAACAAGAATATAAATTCGTCTCCGGAAAGAGTATCCATTAGTCATCAACAAGAGTATGTACTCACCGGGTGACACTGTACATGTTGCGGTTGTTACAGTGATTTCACTGTAGCAAGAGTATCCATTCGTCTAGAAAGAGTATCCATTCGGCTAATTGATACTCTTACTATAGTGAAATCACTGTAGCAACGAACAATTCGCTAAATTGATAATCTTCCCAAATCGAATTAATACTTTTGCTACAATGATTTCACTATAGCAGCTATAGCTAAATCGCTGTAGTAAATATAGCGAAATCACTATAGCAATCGTTACACGCACAATGTCAACCAGCGAATGGATACTCTTTCTGAAGAAGAATGGATACTCTTTCTATAGCACGCGAGGGGGTAAATAAAGACGAGAGACTTGCTGTAGCATGCAATGTTCGAGAGGGACTTGATGCAATATTGAAACATAATCTGTCCCTTAGCTAATATAGCATTGCTAAAAGGACTTAGGGCCAAGTCTCCCAAACTATGATATCGATCACGATCAGCCTAATCACCAGAAGGTTTGAGGAAGCTCAATGAAGTTGGGTTGCGTGACAGCTTTCGCTAGTCACCATCCACTACGAGAGATCAGATTCCGTAGCCTCATGAAATTCATCTTGATTGGTCTCACAAGTCGAAGAAATTTGTGATGGGTCCACGCCATGGATGACTGCTTCGTCTCTTTCGAATGAAGGGTCAAGAACAAGCCTGGTCCCTCTGGACCCCACCACATGCTTTCCAAAACTCCTTTTTCACTTGAATTTGATTCTTTCTCCTCCATTTCTATGAACCCAAATCGCCTGCCCCATTTCTCGGCCCATCTTCTGTGGACCCCACGGCACAATCGCCCGTTGCACCAATTCTCAACTGATCGTTGGCACTCAGCCCCAACTGAAAGGAAGAGGGACATCAGTGACCAGGTGTCGAGCTGGAACCAATGTCGTTGAACCAATCACAATCGTTCATTTGCTTGTCGATTAAGGCTTGTGCGATGCACCGATTAGATATGGATGCAATGGACAGCATTGAAGTGAAGCACAGACGATGTGCAGAGAAAGGGGGTAAAGGATCTAGGTTCTATTTCTTTTGGATGTTGCTATTTGCACTCACAAAATTACTAACACCCCTAATATCATAAACAAGCCCCCCCCCCCCCCCCCCCTCATATCATGAACAAGTTCGATTTTGATAATATTGTCCCCATTTTGATAAGTACACCCCAAAGACGGTTTGCCTCCTCCTCCCTCTCCTCCCCACTCCGCCCTGATGTCGTGTCTTCCTCCTCCTCTCACTTTCTCTCCTCTTTTTCTTCCTCTTACTCCTCCCCCTCCTCCTCTTCGTCCTCCTTCTTGTTGATGTGTCCGTCTCTCCTAACTGATATAGCTGTCGTTAGTTCCTTACTGACCTGATGTACATGGTTCGTGCATGTCGATCGATCCCAACCAACATGGATCAAGATTGTCGGTTGGGATTCATGTTGGTTGGGATTGATCGACATGATGAGATCCATGTCAACCGACAATCATATTGTATATATGGTTCATCCATTCATCTTTTTTCTTTTTTTTCACCGTCCGATGAACAGTAACTAAGTCGGTAGGAGGAGACTATCTTTACCTCACACGCTTTCTATAAATAGGAGGGAGCCATTGTTACTTTTGAAATGCCCTCCCACCCCCCCCCTCACAGCCCTTTGGGTTTCCCTGAAAGCTTCAGCCTCCCTCATTCCTAGGTTTGAAGGCAGAGGAGGGCATGAGGTGATGCTAGCTGTTGACAGAAGATAGAGAGCACAGAGGGTGACATGCATGGTGCCCTGCATCTCACTCCTCTGTTCTTTCTATCTTCTGCCATCACTTCAACCCCCCTGGCTGCCTCCGTCGTCGCTGTCGTCGTCTTTAAAAGACTAACATCGTCTCGGGGTCGAATCTTTGCAGGTGCAAATGATTACCGAATCCACGATCCGAGGAAGCCGGAGGGACCGCTCCGGCCAACCGTCATGTCGGTCCGGTTTGCCTGACCTAATCTCGGGGTCGAATCTTTGCAGGTGCGAATGATTACCGAATCCACGATCCGAGGAAGCCGGAGGGACCGCTCCGGCCAACCGTCATGTCGGTCCGGTTTGCCTGACCTAACCTCTATGCCTTCAAGAGGTTCATTTCTTCTGTTGGGGATTTTTTTTTTTTTTTTAAGAAACGATATTTGGATGTTATTCTCATGTTTTGTGGCGTAGGAAAGATGACTGGATCGCAGAGCATCTTGCGACAAGTGGGAAGGCCGTGATTGAGAAAGCTTATCCACGATTGGGGAAGGCCGCACAAAATGCGGGATGGGGCCTCGGCGGAGAGGAAGGTAGGGCTGCGATGGGCAGGGTGGGGCTGAGACCGGTGGAGGCGCGATGGCCGCACTACAACAGGAAAGGTCTTTTGTGGCGGCATAATCGGCGGCCATCACCCAACGGCTAGAAAAGTCATCAAATCCGACGGGGTTGGTGAGCCGTCAGAAATGGTCGAGCAAATCCGACGGTCATCATCTATTCGGTCGAAAGTTGTATCAAATCCGGCGGAGTTGGTGGACCGCCGGAAATGGTTGGGTAAATCCGGTGGCCATTATCTTTTCGGCCGAAAAAGGTGTCAAATCCGACAGGGTTGGAGAGCCGGCGGAAATGGTCGAGCAAATCCAACAGCCATCATCTTCTCGAGCAAAAATGGTGTCAAATCCGGCAGGTTTGGTGAGCCTCCGGAAATGGTCGAGCAAATCTGGCGACCATCGTCAACTTCGTCGAAAAAGGTACGAATCAAATATGGCAGGGTTGGTAGGCCGTCGGAAACCTCCGGCCTTCTCCTTCGACTCTAAGACAGGGTTGCTGCATGGACGGTCAAAACCCCGAGATCCATCGTCGACACCTCAGATCCGGTGAGATTGGTTGGACGTCGAAACCTCTTGATCCCTCGTTTGTACCTCAGATCCAGCAAGGGTCGGTGGGCGGTCATCGAAACCTCTGGATCGTCAACACCTCATATGGGCCATCACAAAAGAGGAAACATCACTAGCTATTACATTGCTGAATTGGTCAAATAAGGGCTGTCATCGCAAAATCCAATTAATCAACTTGACATATTAAATAAATCAAAGCAAATGGTTAGAGTAGATGTACTAGGTAGCTGAGTTGGTGAAGCGTTGCGCGAAAAACATACGAGGCCTTGAATCAAATCCTAACGTCGGTATAATATTAACAGTACGCCTGTCAGCTCAGGTTAGATTCTAACCGTGTGGCTGAGGCGCGCATTGGGTTTGTTTACGGCCACTTTAATCGGCTGCCAAACACCTGCAAAAAGATATTTTCAGCTATTTTTGGCCACCGAATTAAACTTGTTTTGCTATAATGCCAGGTTCGTCTTCCACGGATGGATTCGTCGAAATGGTAGTGCCTTCATCATGGCCGAGTATGATTCACGAGTAGGGGTGGCAATCCATGACCCAACCCGCCAACCCGACTGGAACTCGATCGGAAGTTAGCGGGTTTGGGTTTGGCCTAAACGGGTTTGGGTCATAAACGGGTCGATCCGATTGACTTGTTTATTTAATGCATGGGTTGGGTTTGGGTTTGTACTTGTAACCCGATTGACTCGACTTGACCCGTTTGCCAAATGGGTCGTGTCAACCTGACCCAACCCAACACGAGCCAACCCGAACCAACCCAACCCAACCTGATCAAACCCAGCCCAATCGGACCCGTCTTGACCCAACCCAACAGATTAGCATGGGTTCTGTTGACCCAACCCGACCCTACACGACCTGACCCGTTTAGTAAACAGGTTAAACGAGTCTGGTGGGGTCAACCCATTTATTAGACGGGTCGGGTTTGGGTTTAAGTTTTTGACCCATTTATTAAACGTGTCTTGTTCGAGTTGGGTGTTTTGCCCTTATACCTATGTCTCAACCCGACCCGACCCGACCCATTGCCACCCCTATTCACGGGTGCTCGGACCACTTCACACCGAGATGCCTGCTTTTGACTAGAGTGCGATTCAACTTTCGCCTAGTACGCGCTGTGGTAGGGATGCACGATAGTACCACAATTTAGAGAATTAGCTAAAAAAAAAAAAAAACCAACGGGCTCTTGGCCTGGTGGTACTTCCTCTCTCTCCCTTGTTGGAGAGATTCTTTGTTTGACTCCCGATATGAACAAAGTGGAGCGAACTTTTCCTCAAGACCATTGTGTCTTGTTTGCACGTGTGAATCCTGTGGCCTTTGAAGTCATGTTTACGGGATTATGAAATTTAATAAAGTAGTTGCTGTTGTTGCCTAGCCTCTCCCCCGTTTCGATCTCTGAACTTCTTTGAGCCCTTGCTCTAGTGCCCTATCCTAAGACCGCTAAGTCGGTCCAGCAAAAATAAAATAAAATAATTATGAGATTCACCGATGGACCCTAACAGGTGTCATTAAGCTACGTTTCGATATTGTTATTTTTCCGAGACCACAGTTGAACAGGCTAGTAAGATAGAATTAGAAAAGGCTGTGTGCTCGACTCCTCCCCCCTCAATCTACATAGGAGTGCGATGGGCGATTCCAAGTGGGTCAGGTTTCACTCCCGGAGGGATTAGTCCGAGCTTGAAGTAGGCCACTGCTAGAAAGGTTTCGGGACATGCACCTGCCGATCTCGGAAAAAAAAAAAACTAGGAAAACATAAAATGCCCTCTTGTAAGGACATACATGAACCAAGAATCAAACAGAACGAACAAATATCGAATGTTTGAAGGTGCTCATTGCCCGTTCTCACCTTGTTCGTTCCATCAATGAGTTAGCTGAATTTCACTATTAGTCAATAATGCTATTTTTTCTTTGCTCCGGATGCTAAGTCAGGCATATGGACCTTTCATGGAAGAATAGAGAGCTGTCTGATAATTCTTTACCCAGCCACGACTTATGCATCTTATTCATACCTTTTTACATCCAATCATAATGCTCTCTTTTCCTACATATTAGGGCACGGTCCAGAACGCCACGTAGCATCAAGAGTAAAAACCTCTCGAAGTAAAATTGTTCTCTTAGAGCATAATGCGCTAGAGCAATGGCTCAAAGAGGTCCGGAGATCGAAACGGATGAGGTAGCGGCTGCAACTTATTGTTGCAGAACTAACTCGTTAGTGAGAGAGTTATAGCAAAAAAACTATTCTTTTAACGTGATTCACCCACAAGTCGGGCAACATCGCAGCCCGTGCTTTGCGTCCGACGCCTCCTGTGTCCATCACCTCGAAAACACCATAGGTCAATAGTGCTCGGCACTATGCATCTCACCATTGTTGATTGCAGTTATACCCGTATGGCATCTCACCAATGTTAGTTGCAGTTTTGCCCCAGTAACATGTCGGTGACCCCGTCAGGATGCTCGCCAATGCTTGTACTCCTTGTGCTCGTCGACGCTCTCCGCATACCTATAGTGTATGTCGCTGAGTTTGCCGTGAAACCGTGCAACATTTGGCACCTTGGACCGGTGGCACTTCCATGTAGACACCCTTCGGTGCCTCTTGCGCCAGCGGCCGTGTATGCCACAGCTCCCTTGCGTCAGATGACGCCCTCTATACGTCTGTCTTGTGCCATCACAGCTAAGTATTTCGCGGTACTAGACACCCATCAGTGCCTCAGTTATTGTGAATGTTGGCACCATCATGTAGACACTCGTCAGTGCCTCCTCCAGTCACACGCTAATGATCTCATCAGAACCCTCGTCGCGCCTGAGATCCAAGATCTCGTCGATGCTCTCCGCACACATGTTGTCCCGTAGACGTGCTTGCGGCTGAGTCTGTCACGTAACTGCGCACCCGTCGACGCCTCGGCCTGGTGCCTGTCGACACTTCCATGTCACTTGTCGGTGCCTCCTCCACTGTTCGCCGACAACACTCTGGTACGTGTGCAGGCGTGCATGCGGTTGTGCTCGCCGTCACCGCGACCATCGTCGCCTTCATCGTTCGTTGACAACTCTTACAAGTGCCCATCGGTGACTCCCGTAATAACAAGGTGCTCCTTCTCGATCCAATCACCTGCACATGTTCATGCCATTTCAATGCTCCACCACGATACTCTGTGGTCGTTGCTTGTCGCATGAGTCGCCCTCCTTGTCGGTGTCGATCTCCTCAGGTCCAGGGTGGATCCCCGCGACCGCCCTCCATCGATCACCATGAGCCAACCATAGAAAGTGGCGCTGCACCGCATCCTCCCCTAGGATCTCCTCCGACGACCAGAACCAACTCGGGGGAGCAATGCTGTCCGCGGTCTCCCCCAGACTTTCTGCCCTGATTTTGCTTGAGGACAAGCAACACCGGGTGCCCGAGTCATTCGACCAGGCCCCCAGTTTTGTGAACAAGTTCGTCCTGGCGCCACCTGACAGACGCCCAGGAACCGGCCGTGCAGACCCCAGGGTTGCGTCGTCATCGCCTCCGGTGCCAGCGAGGCGGGTCCTCCCCCTCTAGTCTTCATCGCTCCCCGAGGGGAGATGCCACCTGCATCTCCCCCGGGGTTCTTGGATCTTCGATCTGAGCCGCTCCATGGCTCCCCCGATGGGGAGGCTCACCGTGCTTCCATCTGTCTTCCATACTGGCTCTATCGTACTACGGAGTAGGTGTCTTAGCTGCACCTTCCTCCTGGCCTCGCCAGTAACACTCGGGGAGAGGCGATCCCTCACCACCCCCTCGGGCTCTTGATCCTCCTCCGGCGGTGGTGACGCCTAAGGTTTCCTCTGATTCCTAGCCACACCCTCTATCACATTAGCCATCGCACACAACTTCCACCCATTTGTGATGCCCCCTCCCCTCTATATATATAGAGGTGGGCAGCTTCTCCCCCACCAAGTAACCCTATTGGGACATGCCGGAGTTGGGCAGAACTCATGGGCTGCAGAACCCAACATTTATTAATTCCATAATCCCATAATGCTTGGTTAATATCTTAAATGGCTTAAATTCCTTGTGGAGTTAAATTGTTGCTATTATTTCCGATCTAAATATCTATTGAAGTAGAAGTAGGAACACTGCAACATGACTCGGCATCATGAATGTGATTCGTTCAGATATGATTTTATGTAGGGCAAATTATAAAACCTCCCATGAACTATTCACCTTATTTCATATCGATCCTTTTTTTTAAACAATTTGAACCCTGACACAGGCTTCATCCGCATTTAGCCCCCTTCCGCAACTTTTTATTCCAAAAACACCCTTATCAATTTTGACTAAGACTCGTGATAATTAAAAATATTAATTTATGCTAACGAGGACAATCATTTTTTTGGAATTAAAGTTGATGCTGGGGGCTAAATAATGCAGACATAACATAGTTCTGGGTTCAAATTGGTCAAACAAAAAGGTGAGCGACGCCATTGTGGGCTGATGGTGCATTTAGAGACCCTACAAAGATAGCAAGTGGGGCATGGGTGGCTGCGTCATCTGGTGGTCAGATTTGTATGGCGGCTGCACATAGGTGTCGGGTTGGATCTCCTCTTCAGGCAGAGATATGGGCTCTCAAGGGTGCTTTGGAGGAAGTGGTTAAGAGGGATTACCGGAATATTGTCATTCTGATGGATTCATCCAATACCCGAGACGCCATTGTGTTGGGTCGTGGGAATAATGCGGACTTAGGGTCACTTATACGGGTTTGTCAAATGATATGATACCAGTTAGATACTGTGCGGAGACAATGGGTCCCCAGGACTACCAATAGCACTACTCATTGGCTCGCCCAGGAAGCAAGGATTCGTGGTAAAGTAGGTTATTGGGTGAATGATTTTATCGCAAAACTGTCTGATCTTGTGTATGAAGACCTATAGGTCATAATGGAGTGACCCCCATCATATGTATCAAAAAAAAAAAAGGTGAGAGACCAATATGAAACGAGGAGCATAGTTCCGAGGAGGTTTTTATAATATTCCCTATTATATGTATTAAGAAAGAATATAGATAAGCTGTGAATAGAAACTCTCCCTGCTAATTTACCCAGCCAAGCTTTAAGCTCTTGTTTTTTGAGAAATGCTATTCATACCGATAGCTTTTACCAATTCGTTTACACAAAATGATGTGGCGTCCAATCAGAGCGTTCCTTTACCGTTAGTCTGGACTGAGTGTGAATCACCGGTCCAAACTAGATAAAATGGACGGCTGTGATCTCGACACATCATTATGTACGAATAAATCGGCAAGCCCTTTGGAGTAAATAGAAAGCCTGAGCAATGGAGACCTAGCTACTCGCATATAGCAGCTGCAGCTATATGAGAGTTTCAGCCTTGTATGATATTTAAAGGCATCCATTGTTAAAATGTGCATATATAAATTATTTTGATTGATTCTTTCCTTCTCCAAGCTTTCTAGTAATTACTTCACGTTATAACTCACATTTTTCTATTATCTTTACCCCCTCATGCTCCGGTCAAGTAGGTTCGCGGTGCAGCATGCACTAGAGGGCCGAGTCATTAGGGGTGAAACTCGGGCGGGTTGGCTCACTCAACCCAAGCCCAATTCACAGTTACCCTAACCCAACCCAACCCAAAATTGGGTTTGGAAATTGTCAACCCAACCAATACGAGCGGGTTTGATGGGTTGGCCTGATTAATATTTTCTTTATATTACTAAATCTATCATACTAAAGTAATAATTAAAAATTATATATGTTAATTATATACATTTATTATGTAAAAGGTTCGCGACAACTACTTAATTAAAATTCAAAGCACATCAAATTTTCAAAAAGAACTACGAAGAAATAAAGGGTTATTGGCCTAAGGTCATTCTTAGTACCTCTGTAGTTTCTAAACCCCCTCTAAATGTTTTGTAGTGTGTTAGGTCCCTTCCTCACTTATTTTTTTAAAAATCATCATTTTGCCCCCTCTAACTACCTATGTAGATCCGATTTACATTTTTTTTTTAAAAAATGCTTTGTATAGTAAAAACCTCAATAGTAGACCCAAAACATTGTAGCAGTAATCGGATTTACCTTTTCTCAACCAAACCCTCGCCCAAACCGGATTTACCTTTTCTCAACCCAACCCATCCTACAGCTGCTCAATCCAACCCAATGCTGGTTTGAACATGGGTCACCCTGGTTCAACCCATCCAATTTTGAGCAATAGTTACAGTACATCACATAAATGTTGTTCAACTATTCGGGTTCTGCGTAAAGTGACCAAACTAAGCTCTCATCCCATGAATTTATGCCGAACGATTTGATGGAGAAATTCATCTTTGTATAGGATGATTGAAGCATGGCCATCTCATGGACAATATCGATGACCGTTGCTAGAAAAACAATAGGGCACATTGTGCCAAAGGTCTACTTGGCTATGTGGGGAAAATTTTCGTGCCGTCTTAATCGAAAAGCGACCGCCGCATCAAGTAGTCAAATAAGAGTCTATAGCATCTTTCAATCCCTAAGTCCGATTGCTGCATAAGAATGATTATTGGACAGCTTTCGCCTATGTGAGTTCAATGGCATAAGTTTCACCATGATACCATTTGTACCCTGACTATAGCCTAGCTGGGCGAAACCCCGCTATGATACCACGTGTAGATATCTTCATGTCCCAAAACCTGGGTCGTACGGGGAGACCAATCCACAGAGGGTACATGAAGACATCACCGCCTAGTCTCTAGTCGATGTGGGACTAAACCCAACACAATATGCTTTATGGTTACATGCAATTTATCCAGAAAAGGATTTTGAAGAAAAGTATGGTAAAAGAACTAAAACAATAATTAATCCATATTTCCTAACACAGTTGCAACAGAGCACCCCCATCAATTTCAGGGGGATTAAATGCATTCTTAGTGGCTAGCAGCATAGTTTGAATCCTTTGAATGGTAATGATGAGTGGAATAAGTCTTCTAACGAATACTCTGATGCACCTGGCTTTCCAAATAAGCTATAATGTAGTGGCATATAATATGTAATTCCTGTTGGGGGAATTATTACGCATCTACAGTCCAATCCAATCTAAGATAGGGATTGCAATTGCTTGAGAGTCATGGCTAGTGGGAGAACCAAACCAGACCGAAGACGTATAAGGACAATGGAAAAATATGTGAGCATAGGGTTCTTCATTAGCATTACAAAGAAGACAGGTTGTATCAATATATTAATCCTCTTGGCCAAGATGTTCCGAGTTGGAAGAATATTAGACAGCAGGTGCCACATAAAGAAATTGATACACGGCACTATATTCTTGTGTTTTCATATCTTTGACCAAATATCCCTTTGAAGAGTGGAGGTAGGTGATTCTGTTTACTTGTGCTTGTCGCACTAGTGAGTAGGCCGATCTGCTAGTGAATCTGCCACTAGAAGGCGGCCAAATTATCTTATCTTGTATTTCATTCACCGTTAGATTGCTTGGGCCTCGAGCTCCACCCTATCGGCTCGGACCGGTCTGGTTCGGGCCAGGTTTCAGATTAGATTAGTTGCTCAAGCGACTGTTATAAAACCATAGGTTTCGAACCTTGCACCTCAGGTGCTTAAACAATGCACCCAACCACTGCAACAACAAATTTTTATGGTAAATATATCTTTATAAAAAATCTATAGGGCTTCAGACTAGGGGTGGCAATGGGTCGGGTCGGGCCGAGTTCAGATCGGGTTGAGAAATAGGTCTAAGAGCAAAACACCCAACCCGAACCTGACCCGTTTAAAAAACGGGTCAAAAACTTAAACCCAAACTTGACCCGCCTAATAAACGGGTTGACCCGACCCGACCCGACCCATTAAACCCATTTACTAAATAGGTCGGGTCGTGTCAGGTCGGGTTGGCTCAGGCTGGATCAACATAACCCATGAAAACCTGTCGGGTTGGGTCAAGATGGGTTGGATTGGGCCGGGTTGGCTCGGGTCGGGTTAACACGATCCATTTGGTAAACGGGTCAATCGGAACCCGACCCATTAAATAAACGGGTCAATCGGGTCAACCCATTTATGACCCGAACCCGTTTAGGCCAAACCTAAACCCGCTAACTTCGGGTCGGGTTGGCGGGTCGGGTCGAGGATTGCGACCCCTACTTCAGACCCGATTTTCAGCCCAGCTCATCGGGATGAACTACGTTTTGGTCGGGTTCGGGTCGGTTTGTGAGCTTACGGTGGCAGCTCGGCATGTTTGTACGGTTTTCGAGGCAGGCTGGTCGGGACATTTATCGGGCCATGCTCGGACAATGGGCCAAATTTACATGCCTAATATGGGTGAATATAAAAAAGATACTCATATCCTACTATTGAGACTCATATTTCGATTTCATTTACATTGGGTTATCCTTTTTGTGATTTTTCATCTATTAACAACTGCAAAGTTTATTCTTGAATTATATACGTGGATTATTTCTTTTAGGTTGAAGCTTAACGGATCGAAACTCGGATCGGATATCCAGTATGTAAACAAAGCGGATATAGATTCTTTCGTATTTGATTTATCAGATTGGAATTAATATGTATACTTTTTTATTTGGTTATCGGATTAGGATATAGCCTAATCTGGTTCATATAGGATCCTTTGATATGCATCATCAAGAGGTCAAAGTGTAATTTTACAAAAATGTATTAGTGATATTATAGTCTACATCAAAATATTTAATTTTAAGCGCTATGAAACCCTCATAGTCTCTATCCATAACACCCCCAAGTTATTTTAGAATAAACAAAAATTGGTTCGTTTATCTAGGTTTAAAACCTATCTTTAGTATTTTTTATTTACCAACATAGCTCCCTCGTAATATTTTTGCTTATCGTATCAGGAGATCTAGGTTCGAACCCTACCGTTAACACTTTTGATACCAGACTTATTTGGATGTTGTGTTTTTAGCATGTGATTTTGAAAATACATGTGCAAATAGCTTAGTGTGGTTAGGTTAGTAGGGTGTGACGCGTATAACCATATGCACACTTGCTAAATTTGTCCAGTTTTTGCACATAAAATTATGCAAATAAAATTTTACCTAAATATATATAATTTTAATTGCACATGTTACATGTGTAAACAGATATACACGCGTCATTTGCACTGCAACCCAACAACCCCTAGAGATCGGGCATGTGCGTTGCACGTGTGAGAAAAGGACGATGAAAGCAAATCATTAGAAACAGATCGTGGGGGGGTCTTAATCATGTTCCGGTTCAAAATTGGATATCCAAAAAGGCTAAAATATGTTTTAAAATTTTAATTTTTAAAATTTAATATATTTTGGGATTTAGGCAGCATGGGATATTAGTTGGTTTTAGTCTTAAACACAATTCTCTTTATATAGAAGAGATGACATAAAAACTCCGGCTGGAGAGCCGGACCGGCTTGGTCGGATGCCACCCACCTCAGCCCCATCCGGCCCAACACTGTTTGGTCCTGACCAGACCCGACCCGACCCGGCCTGAGTTACAACCCTAGCGTGTATACATCCCACCCGTAAACTGATACGCCACTCTATATCAGCCGTCGATCCCCTCCATGCTTCCAATAAAGGGACGATAGCTCCTCTCATCCCGCCATCTCGCCTCGGGCACCCGGTACCCCCGTCGTCGACTCGGGCCCGTCCCTTCGTCCTCACCCCGCCTCTCCTTTTTTTTTTTTTTTTAATAATATGTTTATCTCTGATTTTACGAGTTTTGATGTGTTTTTATTTTAAGAAATTTATTTGTTCTTAGATCTGCTCGAGAAAATTCTCGAACGCCAATGGGTTCGTGTTTTGCGGTCGATTCGTGCGGGCAAACGGCGATGATGGATGGGTTTCTGCGGATGCCACGGATTGAGGTTCTAATCTCGGATCCCCAGGGCCGGATCAGATCGTGGCGAAAGAAATCTAGGTTGTCGGCCGATCGAAATGGAGATGTATGGTGATCGTGAAGGTTAATGGTGATCTTGTTTGTCATAGCGGACCTTTGCCATGCTGGGTGCGCTCGCATGGCAGGTCACCGAAACCCTAATAAAAATCGGATTTTTTTGTGGGGTTCTACGGGGGGGAGATCGCATAGGGCTGTTTCTGTTGCCCTGGGTTCTCCTCCCTTGTTGTGTGTGTTGCCTTGCTTTCCCTTTCTCGCTTCTTTCTCTATGCGGCCAAAGCATGGCTGTGAGATCCAGATCGAGGGTTCAGAGCCGCAACGCTGAGCATCTCTCTCTGCGGCTAGTGAATTTATATTCTTGGTTTTGGAAAGGAATTACTATGCGTGATGCATCTATGATACATAGGATCAGGGCAGTGATTGGGTCTGTGGATCATCAATTCTGTCTTCGTTTTTCCTTAGTGTCCTGCAATTATGTTTCTTTGTGATACACGAAAATCTCTTGTAAAGGAAAGAAACCCATGTGCCTAATAAGACATAGATTAAAATTTTAAGCTTCTTGTGAACTTTAAATCCCAAGGCAGAGCACAATTTCGCGATCTTCTGTTACTGCTGTGTTGCATTGGAAAAAAATCGCAACTTTCAGGGCCAAATTTCGTTTTGGTGAGAGCAAAGGCCCCATATTTTACAATTTTTTTTTGTAAAATATATTCAGTTTTCATTGCTTCGTTGACTAATTCTTCCCTAGTAATAGTATGTTCATAACTTCATATATTATTTGTTGGACTTGAATTCCATTATAAGTAATCAGTGCATAATTTAGATGGCCATCTGTTTTATTCTTTGAGAACTTTTTTATATCTATATACAACGGCTGTTTTGGTGTTTGGACCAACAAAATAGTTAGTATCACATAGGACCTTCAATATCGGCACCCCAGGGTGGGAAAAAGCCCTGTTTTATGATTGGACTTATAGTGCCGTTTCCGAGAAGCAGCGCAAATCCGTTTGCCGATATTAGTGCGCTGATGCTTGCAAGGAACGGCGCTATAAGTCCCATCATCGCTGCTGCATTTGCATCACTATAAAATAGGGGCTTTTTCCCACCCTGGGGTGCGGATCATGAAGATCCTATGTGATACTAAATATTTTTTTGGCCCAAACACCATAACAACCGTTCGTGTTAATCAAGAGTATGCACAATCTTCATATCCTCATATATATGGATGCAAAATTGATTTTTTTTCCCTTTTTTTTTCTTCTAGTTATTTGGTTCTTCTTTTGTGACTGATAATTTTAAAGGAAAACATGAAATAGAGGAGAGGAGGGAAGTAAAAGGAGGGGGTGAAGTTGAGAATCATTTATGTGACTGCTGTCTGATTCGCTTTAATGATATTGTAGATCCTGAGAAAGATTTTCTCATAGAGATTTGAGCTATGTATTTAGCAGGATTGTCTGAGAGAGATGTATTACGAAGCCTACATGTGAGAGATCTTTTCATGAATTAAGAGAGACATATATCTTGTGACTAGTCATTGGGGTCCTTGAAGCCTTGCTCTTGCGGGTATATCTCATATGCCATGATGAATTGACAACAAACAAGAAGAATTATGCAAATTGTCCATAGTGAAACTTAGGATAGTGTTGGTAATTTTTTATAGTAAAATATTACGTGCAGAGTTGTATTCAGTATGTGCTTCGGTATTTGTTCAAGTGATCGAGTTTGTGTGCTGATGTTGGATCGATCCTTGCAGCCTAAGTGGTGCAATTTTCTGCTGGATGGTGGCATATGTACAAGCCCAGTTGGTTCCATCAGATGGATTGTGGTTGGATCAGACTGTGTTTCCTTTTCTTCGTGGTTTCATTCTTCTATGTTCATATGTGAAATTCCTTGTGTCTGAACTCTGAAGCCCAGGATGTTGGATGGGTTGCACCAAATGTCTCCTGTTTGTCTTATGTCTGTAGTCTATTGATTAAATTGGACATGTGGAGAGGTTGTGGATGCCAGAAAGGGTGAGTTGGATAAGGTAAAGATGTGTTATCAAATTGACCTTTGCTATGTTGGGTGCGCTCGCATGGCAGGTTGACAAAACCTTAATAAAATCCTCTTTTATTGTGCTTTCTAGGGAGATCGCACAGGGTGGCTTTTTGCCCTGGGTTCTCCCTTGATGTTTGTTTTGTTATTTTTCTCTTATTCTTCTTCCTTTGAGCATGCAGAGGCTACCCACTTCTTTCAACTTTTTTTTCACCTGTTTCCACTGCTGGGAAGATTTACCCAATCAGATTTCTGTAATGGTTTCTCTGTAGAAATATCTCACTAGGCATATAGCAAAGGCTAACCTTTCCCAACTGTAGCTCGACGATCAAAAGATTTTTTTTTTTTTTCTTTTTCTTCTCATTGAAAGCATAACCATGCGACGGAAAAGCAAGTAGTCTGAGGTGCTAAGGGAAGTCCCCTTCAACCATACAAAGCCGACTATGAGAGGTATATAAGTGGTAACAATTGTTGGGAGATATCATTCTTTACCATTGCAGTGCAGGGTATAAATCTTCGTGCACCTATGAACTTCATAGATGATAATTTGGATTTTTTCTCTTGCATAGAATGAACTATGTATTGCCGCTCCTGTTCATTGTCATATTTTATGTTCTTGTGCTTGTTTCCATCCAGATGCTTATATAATTTTATTGAAAGTTACTGTTGGATTTGAAAGTTACTGGTGAATCTCCACTCTCTTGCGTCATCTTCATGCATTAGATTTCTTTGTGCCATATGCTTTTGTACTTTTGTTGTCCTATTTGTATAATGTTATATTCATTTTGAATTTGACTGTGAGGATCCATTGTATATTGACTAATAATAATCGTGCCTGTCAGCACTGAGACAACTACCTTCGACGAAAAAACATAGTCGATCATCTTCGGCGACAACACACACCTTGAGAGATGAATGGACATCTCGCCGCCTCCATCGACTACCACCACCACCGTTGGAAAACACACATCTCGCCTAAGAAACCCCCCCACCCCCCCTAGATAATGCTCGAGACTCGCCGCATCTGCCGACCGCCAGCACATCGTCGTCAAACGCTTGCATTACCAAACTCGTTCCTGTTGGCATTGCATTAAAACAATAACAAAGAAGAAAATACAATTGAAGAAATATTGTAGAGAAAGAGGTACCCCTTTATTCCAGTAAACTCCTTTGATTGTTGATGCCCTTTGATTTGGGCTTCCATTCGACCACTGTCGTAGTAGAGGTGAAGCACGAAAGGGCGCACCGCTTGGCTGCGATGGCACACGTGATGGTGATAGAGCAATAAACGATTATTGGATCGCTTCAGAAGGTGGTGGTAAGATCGAAAAAACTAATGCGGCCCTGAATCAATTGGTAGAGGTTCAAAAAGAAACAATTTCAAGAGTTTAATTCAATTGGTTGGTCCGGGCGGTGAAAAGGTCTGGCCGACAGCGTAGTCGACCCACCGCCTTTTCTTCTGATCAAAAAAAGAAAACCTACAACCTGATTTTTAGAAGGAACTTGAAAGGAAAAAAAAAACATCAAAAGAAACACTTTCTCTTGATTGAAAAAGGAAACCTACGATTTGATTTTAAGATCAAAATAAAAAACCTACATTCTGATTATGAGATCAACATAAAAATTAAAAAAAAATCAATGAAATTTGCGATGGCTTGAGAAGAAGGCTGGCAGGGGGTAATCGAAAGCCGAAGTAGAAGGCAGGCAGGGTGGTATCCGGAGACCAGAGAAGAAGGATAGAGGGGGTTGGCCGCCCCTCCCCTCTCCTTCCCTCCCTGTCGTTTGCCATGGTTGGAGGCAAATGAGGGAGAGGGGGGTTGGCCTTCCCTCCCTGCACTGCTGTTTGTGATGGCCGGAGAAGAAGGCTTGGAAGGGGGTAGTCGGAGGCCGAGGAAGAAGGGGGTTGGCAGCCCCTCCCCTTGCTGCCATTTGCAGTGGCTGAAGAAAAACGCAAGGAGGGGGCTAGACGGAGACCGAAGAGAGAGAGAGAGAGAGAGAGAGAGAGAGAGAGAGAGAGAGAGAGAGAGAGAGAGAGAGAGAGAGAGAAGAAAAAAAAAGAAAGATAAATGCTTGCTACTGTTCCGGGTTGAGTGCGATTCACTGGTGTAAATAGTATACTCACCTCACGATCCCAATCGTTTCCTTATTTAAAGGCTTCATTATGAAAGAGAGAGGGATACTCCCAACATTTATGATTGGCCAATGATACCGACTCGGCTGGTATCACTATTACACCAAATATTTTCTGGTCGGAGAGAGGGCGGAGGGAGGTCCACGTGGCCTGCTCTATTGGGTCGAAAGGAATTAACCTCAGTAGGAAAACGTGTGAACAATCATGCTAGTACCAAATGTGTTCCTGTTTTTTTACATCAAAGTCCTCCGATGTATTCTAATTTTTTTTACAATCTGGTACTTCCCTTGTTTGTTTCTTCCCCCCCCCTCTCCTCAATCTCACCCCTTCATCTCCCCTCTCCGGGTGAATCGCACTCACCCTAACCCTCCTTTAAATCTCAGCCTTCCTTCTTTAAATCCCATTCGCTCATATTTGTATTTTTTCCACACCCCAAGTGAATCTCACTCATTCGGGCCGCCAAGATACTTATCAGCTGTCGATTGTGTTACTCCATTTAAAGAAGAAAAAAAGAAGAAAAAACGACAGAAAAAAGGAAATTGTATTCATGGAAGCATAAGAGGAAAATTAGAGTTCTAGAGGTCTTGTTGCATGGTGAGTCGTGAATTGCCACTCTTTTATTGCAATCAATACGACGTTTTCAATATTTGGAGTGCTTTGGAAAATTGTCTTTGGAGACCCACAAAGAGCATTGAAGGTGGAGTTCAATTTATTGTTTTCAATTTTTCAAAGTGGTAAGAAACCTTTTGTATTCGAACTTATTTACTTAGAATGGTAGAAAAGGGTAGAAGAAATCTTACGATGAAAAAAAATTATTAATAGATCATATATGGTTTCTTTTTTATTTGACTATACACAATATAATTTTTGTATAGACCAAAGTTACGTTTGCTTGGAATTGAAAGGGAATATCCTACTATTCTACTCTCTCCCCCCTTCATATCAAATAATCTAATATGTTCTTTATAGGTTTACATATATGTATATACATTTATGTAAATTAACTGTATCTTACGATACACGATACAATACACAATATACAAAAAAGAGACGATACATGATACGATACTCAATACACAAAAAAGAGAAAACGATACATGATACGATACACAATACACAAAAAAGAGAAAACGATACATGATACGATAGACAATATGACAACCTTGAAGATATGTTTACAATAGTGATTATGTTGTCATACTGACCTTTGCCATGTTGGTTGCGCTCGCATGGCAGGTCACATAATCCTTAATAAAATCCGCATTTGTGTTTTTGGGGGAGATCACACGGGGTGGGTTTTTACCTCGGGCCACCAACTGATTCTTCTACCTTTTCCCCTCTGTGTTGTGCCTAAAGAGATTTTTAAAATATTTTCTTTGCAGATATCTCATAAAGCATCTAGCACAGGCCAACCTTTCCGATCCTACTGATGATTTATCCGAGACATAAAAAAGACAAGTAGCGGATCCAGGGGAGTGCCTCTTCCACTGGTAACACAAGAATTTACGAGCTATAGTAGTAGTAACAACTTTTACTATTATTATTATTTTTTCCCATCACAGTACAAGGGAAGAAACACCTCTGAGCTTGTTAGACGTTGATACACTTCCAGTTACAGTTTCTCATATAGAAAGAAACATGTTGCAGTGCTAGATAATCGTGATGTTCTCTAATTCTATATTATGTTTCTTGAACTTGTTTCATCTTCAGATTTTTTATGTTTATATCATTTTTGTGAAAGTTAAGAGTTTGGATCTGATACAGCAATTTGATGCTATTATAGATTACTCTTTTATGTACACTCCTTTCTTTTGGTGTCAGTCTCCTTTTACATGGGAGCTGTTATATACATTTTGAGATCTATTGTGTGGCTCCAATGTACGGTGATAGTTTGGTTATGCTTATTAAAGTTTTAGCAATAAAGCTGAAGATTTGGAAGCAAAATAGGAACCCACCTTCATGGAGGCATTAGAGGAAAATAAAATGAGGTATAGAGGTTGCACTGCATGGTGAATCATAAATTACCAATCATTTACTGCTAAACAGTGTGTATGGATTTTCAAGAATTATCACAGAGGCATGCAAACATTTGAAAATGTGAGTTTCAGGAATCAATCCCGAGATACTTTTTTGGAAGATGCCATTGACCATATCCTTTTTGGCATCTTTCTATTTCGTTTTGGTAATTCTCACCGTTATCATAATTACTTTGTCATCAACCATGAAGTATATACATGTGACATGCGACTACTTATCTTTTTGTTGTTTGTAATCTTACTACCTATAATTTTAAATGAAAAGCTAATTTCTCTTACTTTGCTATCGGACGGGGATATTTGAAAGATAGACAATTGTTTTAATGATCAATTATTTATGAAGTCAATATTTCAAAAATACAATTACTAATATGGAAACTATCTACTTCTAGTATGCCCCATCATATGAAAAATACATTGTGAACCACTTATTGTTATATATTTTGGAGCATTTGTGTTTCCTGGTGGATGAAGCTGTTTTGCTGAACTGCAGTCTTCCTGAAGTTCCAGCTGAATTTGTATTTGATGTGCCTTTCTTTCTATATTGCCTTTGTTTTTTTATGTTATGACCAGCTACCATGGACCGCGGTTCCAACTTTGATCTGTTAGGGTGTAACAAGGTTCTGGTTTTCTTGCCATGCCAGGTATTGTCTTCTCATTTATATTCAATAAGTCTCAAGGATGAGATACATGTCCTGTGTAGATCACATCCGATGTCCTCTGATATGATGCTTAAAATGATGCATGTTTGTTTGTGATTGGCTGTTTGTGAGTTGAAGATGGTAGGAATGTAGGATCAGTTGATCGCATCATCATTGGCTTTTATCATACTGGACCTTCAATGGTGGGAGTGCATGCAGGTCACCAAGACTAACAACATTCTCGTCTCCTTCTTTTTCTTTTGGAGTGAACACCCTAGTGTTCTCCCGTGTTTGATTCCAATTGTCTATATTCCAGTTATTCACTTCTTTGCGCATGGCAATCTTCAATATTTGTGTATCAATCGTTTCGGTATAAATCCACCCAAATCATCTTGGGCTTGGAGAAATATCTTCTTCACGTGTTTCCTGATGGCCACAAAAGGAATAATATAAAAGTTTACTTTGGATCCTTCAATTTTCTACATGACTTGCAATGGGAATGATTGATTCAAGTCTTTTATTGTGTTGCTTAAAACTTTAGTCTTTGCCTTTTGCTCATTAGGAATATCTATGGAGTTTCTTGTTAGTATTAATTTTGGATTCAATCTATTACAAGTGATCAAAAGCATTATAAATTTACATTCCATTTTTTGTAAGATGTTACTCTCTCCTTTTTCCTCCTCTTGGGTTGAGTTTTTATTTGGGGGTAATATAGGCGTTGGGTTCTTGAAACAATTCGTGTTTAACCTTAAGGACAGCTAAAGTATCATGTTTGCATTAAGTCCTCTGACTGAATATGATTAAAGGGGAACTTAGTGATGGGGTCTTTTTAACAGATTCAATTTGTAATAAGGATAAACAATGTTCGGTTTTGCACCAGGTCCCTCTCGAAAGAGGCGTTTAATAAATAGTCCCCCAAAGACAATTGTTGACTTTTCTCTCATTCAAATAAGAAAATTGCCCTTGCATTACTCTTCAGCCTATCCAACTTGTGGCAACTGGTTTCACAACATAACAACAAAGTTTCAGAATTCCAAAACTTTTTTGTAGTGTTGTAATACCCTAATCCTAAAATGTGAACCCAAAACCTAAACCTAATCCCTATTTCTAGCCCTAATCCTAATCTTAAATTTAAAACCCTAACCTTAATTTTATACCCTTAATACTAAATCCTAAGCCTAAGGACTGTATTGTAGCAGTTACTCTAGTACCAAATATTCCTTTTAATTGATCTTCATTTACTTGATCCAAATGTGATACTTTAGCCGTCCTTAACGCTATACACGAACTGTTTTAAGGACCTTAACGCTTATTACCCCTTGATTAAAAGCAAGTCCTAGTAGTGTTAATTGTTAATCAAATCAAATGGTAAATGACTAATCTATCCTATATTATTTATTAGGGTTTAGGAATTAGGGATATTCTTTAGGATTTAGGCTTTAATATGTAAGATTGGGTTTAGAGTTAGTTTTTATGCGTTAATGTAGATGTCATTGTAGCTGCAACAATGAATGTATAATTACTGTAGCAACTACAGAGAAATCACCGTAGTAACTATAGTAATTGTTGCAGTACTGTCATTGTGGTTAGGGTCTACGAATTAGGGTTATGGTTTAGCATTTAGGGTATATAATTAGGGTTAGGGCTAAAGTTTAGAATTTAGGATTAGGGTTAGGTTTAGGGTCAACTTTTAGGATTATGATTATGGTTAGGTTTAGGGTTTCACAACACGACAAAAAAGTTTGAGAATTCTAAAACTATTTTATCGTGTTCTGAAACCGGTTGCCCTAGGTTGATTGGCTGAAGGGTAATAGTAGGTCAATTTTATCATTTGATCCGGGTAAGTCAACAATTACAGTGTAAAATGCATCTTTTAGAAGGAGGGGGGGGGGAGACTTGGTGCAAAACTGATACTTTTCGGTTGTTATTGCAAACTAGATCTGTTGAAAAGGATCTATCACTAAGTCCCTTTTTTTAGGGGTAATATGTCTTAGGTCCTTGCAACGGATGTTGTGTTAGATAAAGGACCGACAACATTTCGGTTTAGTGAAAAGCCCCTCTGTAAGTAATTTATTAAGTACCTGTTTTACCCCGTGCATGTCATCGTACAAGGAAAGCATATAGAATCCAAATGTCAACACAAATCACTGTAGTAATTGTTACTATTTGTGTTGTAGATTGTTACTCTTGCTACAGTAAAATCATTGTAATTCAATGTTTTTTAGAGAAATCTCGCTGTAAAAAAAAGTTACAATATTGTAGCACAAATTGTTATTCTTTGCTATAGTGAAATCACTGTATCAATTTTTTTTGTTTGCTAATTCTTGCTTTAAATTTTTTTACTACAGTGAAATCATTGTAGAAAATAGAAACAATTTGTAAAGTTTGTTACTCTAAAAAATCTGTATAATTTAGCAAATAGGATATGTTTCTTTTTGTTATTTGGATGATTGCAAGTCATACCATTGGTTGGGGGGTTCGCATGCGGCCGGGGTGGGGGGGGGGTTCCTTATATTTGTAAAATGTCCATTTTGCCCCTACATGTAACTGTACAATGAAATCAATTTGAACAGTAACAATTCGGTATGGTATTGTGAAATGTTATTTGACTGTAGCAAAGAGTAACAATATGCAATGCAAAGAGTATTATGTTGATCTTTGCTACAATGATTTTGCTATAGTAAGGAGTAACAATCTGCAACGTAAAGTGTAATGATCTATGTAGATTGGATCTCTTTTCTGCAGTAATTTGACTGTAGCTATTTTTTTTTTCCGGCAATATTCTTGAAAAAAAAAATGCATCAATGGTTTCACTATAGCAAGAGTAATAATCTGCAAAGCAAAAAGTAACAATTGCCACAGTGAGTTGTATCAGTACATCCAGATTTTAAATACTTTTTTCTGGACAGCCGCATGTTGGGGTAAAATGGGTACTGAGTAAATTTATTAGTCCTAAGCCACATTACCCAAAATTTTGTTTCAGAAATTCCCATTGAACCTGCTTTTTTTTTTTTGAAAATCTCGTTTTTTAAAAAATAGCTACAGTACTTGCAGATTGTCACTATTCGATGTTGTGACCTAACCAATTCGGAAGGCAAGGACCTTAGGCTAATTGAAGCTTTAAGATGTCATGTTCACAGGATGGATCTGTTGTCAATGACCTCTCGCACATTAATCCTTTATTTTAAATAGGCTATAATTTATAAGTGAAGGTGGAGAATGTTGATATTGGGCTCTAAATTTTAATGTGAATCATGTTGTAGGGGCCATTGTGGAAAGTAGAGTCAATTAGAGATGGGATTAATCTGGGTTAGAAACTCAGTGGAATATGACAAATAGAAGTGAAGGTTTTTCTTAATGCTATTCAAACATCCTGACATGGCATTAGATCACAACCATCTGACGCCTGATGGCTGGTGCGTGATTCACAGTCGAGCTGTGTTGCTGTGATGGTGCCTTGCCATGATCTTACTGTGTTGCTGTGACCGGTGCCTTGCCATGATCTTAGTGTGTTGCTGTGATCGGTGCCTTGCCATGATCTTAGTGTGATGCTGAGATCGATGCCTTGCTGTGATTCACAGCCTTTGTATTAGTTGTACTTAGGCGAAGCGTCATTTTAGTCAAACCTACATATGAGGAACGTAGTTTTGTACTGTTGCAGGTTATTAGCTCATGTCACAATCTGAACCGAATTAACTGTAGTTTTGAATGCTGGTTGATCGTGGGAAGAACATGTGCAATCAAATTAGTCTTGCCTTCGATCGACGGTTGAATACTCAGACAATCTGCAATGCTGAAGGATGCGCGAGGGTTGGTTGTCTTCAAACCCTCTGTTACCAGTTGAATCTTTAGGGGGGTCTTTTGTTTCGAACATCACTCTCGATGCAGGGATCAGGAGGATGGTTTAGAATTAAAAGGTTTGAGGCCATCGAGAGGTGTCGATGGATTATCTGGAAGAAGTAGGGGACAAGTCGTGCGATCTTTGGATGTTTGCTCTGTCATCGATGCCAGTGGTAGACATCGGAGGATTCGACCCTAATGTCTGAACGTTTTGATTTAGGTAACTTCCTTCTGACAGATCCATGGGTCGTATCTTTGCCATTCTGATAGCAATGAAGAAAGATGGATTACTCAGGCAATTGGTGGTTGCTGTTTGACCAAAGGAGATGGGAAGTATGGGGTTCGCAAATTGATAGGGAAAGATCTCGTGACTTATGCATGAATTACCTCGATCTTGAGCCTGGGAATTATTTACCTTCTTTTGGCAAGTAAAGTAGTGTATTGGGCACATGCAACAGTTGCTGATCTATGGAACTTTTTACACGTATACAAATTAGAAAGTCTTTATTATAGGGTATGGATACATGTAATAATGATAGGTGCATATTGGTAATTTTTGTAGGGCCACAATGGGAAGTGCAAGAATGCAACACTTCCATCTTTCCTTTTGTTTTAATGACATCGGATCCAATTATGGTGGGCGGGCGTGTGTGCGTGTGTATATATATATATATATATATATATATATATATATATATATATATATATATATATATATATATATATATATATATATATATATATATATATATAAAGAGAGAGAAGAGAAAGAGGGGGATGCTTAGGTGCGGTTTGTGGGCCGTGCGATCTGCAGCTATTCGATGCACCACTTCATGTATCGGATGTACGCGGCGGGTGAATCGGACGGTTGTGGACCGCAGACATTTCTCTCTCTCTCTCTCTCTCTTTATATAAAAATGTCTGAATAAAAATTCATCATCTTTATGATAAGTTTTTAAATGAATTTAAAAGAGCGTTCACACACGGAAGAAAAATTAGGGCTCTTCAAAAGACGTCCTCATGTGTCATAACATGAGAGCGAGGCTTCCATTTTAGTATAGTTACTAATAAGAAACTCGAGCAATGCCCGAATGTGCTTGATGCATGCCATTTGGCAAAGGCGAAACTACAACCGTTCAAAGAAGTGTGAAATTGGACGTAAGTGTGATTCACTTGTAAGAGAGAGAGAGAGAGAGAGAGAGAGAGAGAGAGAGAGAGAGAGAGAGAGAGAGAGAGAGAGAGAGAGAGAGAGAGAGAGAGAGAGAGAGAGAGAGAGAGAGAGAGAGAGAGAGAGAGAGAGAGAGAGAGAGAGAGAGAGAGAGAGAGAGAGAGAGAGAGAGAGAGAGAGAGAGTGTGATTAACATCTAATGACAATTAAATATCATTAAATGAAAATTTATCATCTTTATGATATGTTTTAAATGGATTTAAAAGAGAGTTGTGTTCACACACGGAAGAGGAATTCTTGCTCTTTAAAAGATGTCCACGTGTCAAAACACGGGAGAGACATCCATTTTAGTATGGATACTAGTAAGAAACCCGGGCAATGCCCGAATGTGCTTGATGCACACCATTTGGTAAAGATGACATCATAACTGTTCGAAGAAGTGTATAATCTAAAGTGGATGTGATTCACTTGTTAAAGAGAGTGAGGGAAAGAGAGGTAAATTAATATCAAATGACCATTAAATGTCATTGAATGAAAATTTATTATCTTTATGATAGGTTTTTAAATGGATTTAAAAGAGAGCCGCGTTCACACACAGAAGAAGAATACAGGCTTTTTAAAAGACATCGACATGTCACGACACGAGAGAGACTTTCATTTTAGTGTGTATATATATATATATATATATATATATATATATATATATATATATATATATATATATATATATATATATATATATATAGGATCATGATCGGATGACCCAGCACCCTTTGAGATACCTAGAGGTTTTAGAATGGGCTGATTTTTTGTAGAGATGTTGTCTATGGTATGTTGATCATCCTCACAAAAGATTAGCCCATTCTAAAACTTCTAGGTGCATCAAATGCGATCTTCAAATCAACGGTTAAAATTGACAGTCAAAAACCGTTGATTTGAAGAGCACATTTGATGCACCTAGAGGTTTTAGAATGGACTGTTTTTTTGTGAGGATGATCAACATACCATAGACGACATGCCTACAAAAAATCAGCCCATTCTATAACCTCTAAGTGCATCAAAGGGTGCTGGGTTATTGATGGGTCAAAATTTGCTGGGTCATCCGATCCTATATATATATATATATATATATATATATATATATATATATATATATATATATATATATATATATATATATATATATATATATATATATAGGGAAATGAGTTCCTATGACATGTCATAGGGAATACCCTATGACATATGGTGAGTTAGTAACCCTAGAATATTTAGAATGTTATGAAGGTTTATGAGGATGATCACCCTATCTTAGACAGGACCCCCGCAAAAAATAGGCTCATTCTAAAACTTCTAGAGGCATCAAATATGATATTCAATTTAACGGTTAAAATGGATGGCCGATAAAGCTTCTAGCATTTGATGCCCCAACAAGTTTTAGAAAGCTTTGATGTTTTGTGAACATTCTATCTAAGGTAAGGTGATCACCCTTAAAAAAATTCAGCACATTCTAAACATTCTAGCATTACTAATTCACCATATGTCATAGGGTACTCCCTATGACATGTCTTAGGAACCCAGCCCTCATATATATATATATATATATATATATTTTGGGAGCATGCTATGCTGCAGCATGCGGTGCGTGTGGTAATTCACCGTAGCCGTCTGATTCACGCGCTGCGTGGATCACATGCACACAGCAATGCATCAGACGGCTGCGGTACAGTGCCGCACTTACCGGATATATATATATATATATATATATATGGGTAAGGTTCAATGGACACTGTTTTTGCACTCAATTTTTTACACCGATTTTCAAACCATAAGATAGAGGTTTCATAATTTTTTGATTTTTTGTGAGCATAATCATGTTGTCTTAGATAACACATCTAAAAAAAATCAGCACATTCTAAAGCCTTTAGACTTATTAAATGTGCTCTTCAAATTAACGATTAAAATGGACGGTTGATAAAGCATGTTTGTTTTGATGTGCTTGGAGGCTTTAGAATGTGCTGATTTTTTATGGAAGTGCTATCTAAGTCAAAGTGATTATGCTCACAAAAAATCAAGAAATTCCGAAACCTCTATCTAATTGATCGGACGGCCCGTACAACCCCCGGCTCACCGCACGGAATCCACGCGATCGCAATCGGACGGCTGAAATTTTATCCCGCAGGATAACGCTGCGGGACGTCCCGCAGGTGATCCGTCCTCTCTCTCTCTCTCTCTCTCTCTCTATATATATATATATATATATATATATATATATATATATATATATATATATATATATATATATATATATATATATATATATATATATATATATATATATAAAAGATACTATTAGACTATTTGATTATAGATGCCTTTGTTGATTATTATGGTTATGGCTTTGCATCCCTGATGGGGATTTTTGCATACAATAGTGATATTATGAATAGCCCTCTTATATTTTAAGGTTTATTAATAAGGGTTAGGGTAATGTGTCTTAAGTTTTTGCCCTCAATTTTTATTTGATGCCCTTGAGTGTTTAGATTTTGTTGATTTTTTGTGGATGTAACATTCTACCTTAGCTAGAACATGTCACGCTTCAGAAATTTGAAGATCGATCATTTGGGTGTGAAATGAGAAAACGATGAGATTTTGGGCTAGGTCAATTAATTAGACCAATTTGGGTTCTCGCAGGGCTTCTTCTACGCTCTCTAATATGAAAAACAAAGAGGAGGGAGACACAAGAGGGGAATTATTTAAATTTGATTTCTCAAAAATATTTTTATTAAAAAGCAAAGAAATAGAATTGTCAATAGAGAGAAGACATTATCTAGTCCGGCTCGACCTTCAAAAGTCCTATTCTCTCAATATGTGTGACATGTCGGTGCCACTATATACTGACAGGAGTCTATCTGAGGGAGCACGAAGCTCAAGCCTCCTACGGCTAGCTAAGTAGTCTCATCCACTTCCTAACACTCAGGTGCACCAGTCTAGAGTTCCTATCTACAAGGTTAATCAATTTAGTCATTTATATGCACTTATATTTTCATCATGATCTATCCTAGGCTTGGGGCCTTGAGGAGAGCCTATCCAAAAGAATTCAGTTGGAATCATTGCAATTACAATTATAGAATACTAACTAATAAAAACTCTTATTCTAATACAATTACAATGTCTGAAGAGAAAAGACTACAAGTTTAACGTACTAAGTAGAAAGGTAACACTGCAACTCTAATTCCGCCTCTGAACTCCTACTGCTACTCCTGAGCCTCCGGACCTGCAACTGAGCATACTCGTGGGAAAGAGTAGCCTCCAATAGGAAATTGAAAGATTAGCCAAATTAATGGCTAGTGACATCTTAATAGTTTTTAATAATATGAGACAACTAATCTTAATAAATTAAGATAAGATCTATCAGTTCTAGGAGGATCAATGTTTGCGGAATGATACCTAAACCTATCAGTAGTTTATATTCACATGCAATTCCTACTGTCACTAGGTTATCTAACATAAAGTCCATTCAATGTTCTACAGCAAATTAAATAAGACGTTTCTCTAAAGTCACTTGGTTATCATGTAAACAGTCATATAATTCTAAATTTATATATAGATAAAACACACACTATCAAAATGTGAACCCCGGATATTTTGTTCATCCTGACTCCGGTCGGGCATTACTATAGGGCATTTTATTTCGCTGTAGAGGGTCAACTCTCACGCCGTGCATCCACCAACACCATGCACTAGTCACCCAGATGATCATAAGGGTTTCCCGTCTTTTACGGTGGAGCTCTACCGCCCAACTTGATTTGCTATGGGGACTTCAAATCCCCGGGACAGGGTTGCTAGGCCAATCCATACTCCAGGGCACCTCCTATTGGCTTTACCACAACCCTTGCCCGTGATCCCTAATCTACTTAACTTCGGCTGTACGCAGGGTGGTTCACGGCCCTTGCGCGCACGGGGTTCCTACCCTCTAGCTATGTAGATTCTCATATAACATCTTTCAATAAATACACTGAAGTTACAAAAAGTCTATTTAATGGTTAACATTTTTCAACAAATTATCCCTGGTTCCGTACTGCTCTCGCAACCCATGCGACATAATAAATCAATAAAGTAAGACACTCATCCCAGTGACCCGTGTGTTAGGGTTGCCATACTTCCCTCAAGAGGGTGGGCTCCGATAATTATTAGTTATTCAATTTAAGGGAATCCTAATTACGGTATCCATACAATCAAAAGCAATCATTATTATTATTTTATTAATGTTTTAAGCATGTGTCGTTGGACTCGTGACTCCGCATGTAAGGCGGGGTCCATTTGACCACATGCGACGATGCCCAGGGGGACCTGTATGCAGTGTCATGGGCATCTACCCTTAGTCATTCTCATTTTTCACTATTAAAGACCACGCATGGGTAGTAGATGTCACATATCTGTCGATCACACACGACTCTTGCTAGTTACCTCTGATTCGTCTCCGTTGGATTATCATAATCATGGTCTAATAACAAACACAGATCTATATCACAACTCCATCAATTAAAACAAAATAATCTACGATGAGGGTTCTATGCCAAGGATAATTGGGCACCCTCAATAGGGGACCAACATTGAGTCGACAGCATTCAAATCCGTGAGACTGAAGAACTCGAACCTAAACAATACTAGGTCAATCAAGTAATTAGAAGTTAAACCTACTCATCGGATCGGGCTCGAAGAACCCTCTCCGATGGTTCCGGTTTTGCTGGAATCCGACTTCGGTCGGATGGTTTCGGGTCAAACCATGTAGAATCGGTGAAATCGATCGCATGGCTGGGTTGCTAGGGTAGAAGGGGTTCTAGGGTTATCTTCTAGGTTTAATAAGTAGGACTCAATATTCTGAGCACAATGCCGCTGGTTTCGTCTGAATCCAAGTTCAGACGGTGAAACAGCGGTCAAACCACGGTACCATGATAAGATCGGGTCCAAGGATAAAACATGATATTAAATGTATAATTACTATGCTAAACTATGGTCAATAGGTAGGACTTTCCGAGCCGGTCGAAATAACGTTGGTTTCGTCCAATTCCGAGTTTGGACGGAGAAATGGCAGTCGAACCAAAATCGACTGGTTCACGGGTCTGGTTCAGGTGAACCAGACCAGTTCACTGTGTGGGTCGGGTCAGGTCTGCAGTAGGTCTGTCGGGTTGGGTTCAGGGTTAACCGGGTCGGGTCTGGGGTTAAGCTTCTAAACAACCTGGGGCAAACTCGTTATTTACGGATCTGCCCCCGACCTTCTTCTCCATGAGAGCCAGCCGGGTGCTGGTTTCTGCGCGACGACGGTCGACGGGAGGGGTGGCCTTTAGCGCCGGCGATCGTCGGGAGGGGCTCAGGTGCGGCGGCGGTGTCCGCCCGTGTGGGTCGCAGCAAGGGAGGAGGAAGGGGGTCGCAGAGGAAGATGGGAGGAGGAGGGTGGCTGACCTGGGGGAGCCGGCACGCTCGCCGATGCTCCGGCGAGGGGTGGCTCGGGATGCTCGATCCTCTCCCTTGATCTCTTCCCCTTCTCCCTTTCTGTCTCTCGTTCTCTCTCTATATATGTATATATATCTCTCTCTAGGTCGGTAAAGAGATGGGGGGGGATAGGTTCGGTTAAGGCCTTCCGAATAAGGGGGAGGGGATTATTATGGAGGAAAGATTCGGCTCGATCCTCTCGAATCAAGCCCGATTCTCCCATCCGAATTTTGGATTTTAAATTACTGGGGAGGGAGGTCAAGAGAGCTTAAACTATGCTAGGAGATCGGGAGGCAGGCTTTAGGGCTGGTCGGGCTCAGTCCCGTGCCCTGAACTAGGCTCAGTTGGAATCTGGGTGCGATTCGTCCACTAACCGAGTTGAAAAGAATAATCACTTGTAACTATCTAATCGGAAGTCGGAATAGAGCTCAAGAGGATTCATTGGAAAAGTCTCGTCAATGCGAACGCGTCAGCGCTTGGTAAATAGTTTTCTGACCTCTGATGTCTCGAAAAGAAGAAAAGACTCCAAAATTTAAAATAGCAATAACTATTCACACGGGTGTCGGATCGACCCTAACTCAGGCTCATTGGAAGGCTCTCTCAGAGTCTCATCTAACGTATCCTGTTTCGTTATGATTCGATCACCCGATCTCTTGTGAAAAACAAAACGGCTATAACTATCAACTAATTATCGCTTTTCTAGGGTTTATCTGTCGGGCTGCCGAAACTGACTGCGCATACACCTGATCGTTGCACGTAACGCACCATCGTGACATGCTCGAAGTTACGGAGAATGTGAACGTAAAACATCCCATAGGTTTACGATCCATTTATTTGGAAAAAGCCCAAAGAAAATGTCTAGTTGTAAAAAGACGAAACTAGCGATGGAGGATTTTTATTATTCTCAAATCTAACACCACAGGTGTTACAGAACATCAATAAAAAATTAGCATATTTTAAAACTTCTAGGGTCATCAATATATAATAAAAGATAGCAGATAAAAACGGACGATGGATAAAACTTATTATATTTGATGCCTCTAGAAATTTTAGAATGCGCTAATTTTTTTGTGGATGTTCTATCTAAGGTGGGATGATTACATTCGAAAAAATAGCAAATTCTAAATCCTCTAGAGCATCAAATAACCTTGAAAGCAAGAAAGAATGGCAAAAATTGAAGGCACAGGATCCTGACCCTATTAATAATCCCCTGGCAATGGTATATCTCAAGTTTTGCAAAGAAAACATTGTAGCTATTTTTCAACCATTTTACCCTTAGACTACTTGGTCTTTGGGTAATGTACATGTCGTCGCCCCTAGTTTGATTCTCCTCGTCATCGTCATCCCCTCTCCTTCATCCTCCCATGCCCCAAGCACCGACCACAGCTAAGGGTAAAATGATCATAAAGTTGTGCATATATATATATATATATATATATATATATATATATATATATATATATATATATATATATATATATATATATATATATGTTTTTGTAAAAATTAAAAGTGAGGAAGCTTTTTGTAAATCTTAAAAGGTAAAGGTGTTATTTTTAATATCAATATTTGTAGGGGGTGTATGCAAAAAATCCCCTGTGGAAGTGGAGGTGACACGCTTTCTAAGGGTGTGTTAGTCAATTGAGATTTTAAAATTATTATTCAGGAGTTCTTGGACTTGCGGTCTTTGAAAGTCCGCAAATTTTTTTTAAAGAGTCTTTGGGTTTTTTTAGGAGTCTGCAGACTTTTTTGTGAAGTCCATGGTCTCATAAATTTATTTTTTAGGAGTTCACTTGGGATTTTTGTTGTGGACTTGGACATAAAATCCCATTTGACTAACACATTTGAAGAACAATTTTGATGAATTTTGAAGGCCTAATACGAAAAATATTAATACGTTCATTAAAAAAATGTATAAGAACAATGAATCAAAATTAAACTCGATTTAATCAATTTTACCTTTGTCATCCAAGATTACCTCACCACGTTGGATAAATAGTTTGACAAATTTTTTCATAAGTCAAATGGTAAAAAAAATTAATATCAAAGATTTTAGTAATTTTACATATAGAAATTGATAATTTTTTTTTATAGATAAGATCATATTTCAAACAAGATTATTAATTGTATCATGCCAAAAGACTTTAGCATACCATCAATCAAGGAGGTCATTTCCACAAATAACATACAAATTGGAAGTAGCATACTAATTACAATAATGAGTCCAATATATGATCGAGGAGGCAGGCGTTACGACAGAGCCGGATGGGCGTCGCGATCGGCACCGGACGGGCGTTACGATTAGAGCCGGACGGGCGTCGTGATCGGAACCGGACGGATTTAGAGGGTCTCTCTCTCTACTGTATTTTGTTCTGACCCGGTGGGGGGAGGGGGGGCGAAGGGAGAGGAAGATAGAGAGATGCCTGGAAGAGGAGAATGAGGATTGCTGGGGATCCGATGTTGGCTTCCACGATCACGAGCACGGGTGCTAGGGTTCTGGGAGATGCCGATGATACCTTTCAAAGAGAAAGTCTCACGTAGGGGATTTAAAATTCTACCTTTGAGGTGGAACTTTTGATGGGCAAAAAATATATATACTTGGATTTGTAAATACATTTTGTTATGAAGTCATGGACTTGTACCATGATTATTGACTAACGCCTAACTTAGGTGTCCAAGGTCATATAAAATATTGACTAACGCCTGGATCATGAGTTCACGTTGTGGACTCCGCAACCACTAACACTTAAATCTATAATACCACAAAGAAGTTCAGAACCACTACTGATGTAATCCTAAATACAAAGAACTATTCACCAAATCCTAATTGACTAACACCCCCTAAGGGAGTTCGGAACTCCTCCCATTGATCGTCGCTCCGTCGGTGGGCGTGCGCACATCAGAACCGCATGATGGCAGACAACCCCATGCATGCGGCTGTGTCGGTTGTGATGTGCGTCGGTCCCACCAACCAGGGTGACTGACTGGAGGAGATCTGTACTCTTTAGAGGTATATTTTAGCTTTACTCTTGGCTCTGGTTCTTAAGTTAATTTGGAAGGACGAAGGAGGAAGAACCTCAATTATAAATTTAGGGTAAATTATACCTTGCCCCCTAAAGTTTTGTACAAAAACACTTAACCTCTGTGTAGTATATTTTATTCCAAATCGCTCCCTAAAGGTTGAAATGTTAGTACCTTACCTAGATATTACATATACCAGATTTAAAACCCTATATACTTCTTAATCCAGGACGATCTGGAAAAATATATATATTCAAGAATTTTCTCCTCATTGGTCTCCTTTGTCGATCTTTGAAAAAGGTGCAAAACTTCTAACCCATGAATTGCACACATCGTTGATAGAAATTCGTCTGTGAATGCCACGTCTGCCGTAGCTCCTGCCATCTCAGCCCGCCCATCACATCGTGGTCTAGTCCCGCTACTGGAGCCGTCATCCCCGAAGGTGATTTGCAAACGAAAGGTATCTCCGCTAACGTTAGGTCCCTGATTATTTCTAAAAATATGAAATCACCCTCACACTTGGCCTCTCCTTCCATCAATCAGGAGAGCACGAGCAAGAAAGGTGGCAGCCAGTGGTGGCGGAGGCGAGCTTGAGCAGTAGAGTTGGCAGCTACAGCAGGCGCGAGCGACCTCAAGTTGCAACTGCTCGGGCGGCGATGAGCAGCATAGACGAGAAGGAACCGGGGACGGAGGGGTTCGGCTAGAATTGGGATTCCTAGGTCTAGGGTTTATTCTATTGCCTATAGATCTTAGGTTTAGTGTTAGGTTTAGATTTGGTTCGACAGTGGCGAGCAGCTCCGACTGCGAAGGTTCAAGTACTTGCAGAGAAAACTATGACATTCAAAGTGAAAATTTTAATTGTTGTGAAGGGTATTATTGTCTATATCATTTATTTGTACTTTAGTTAGAACTGATCAGACCGTTCACCAACTCTCTCTCTCTCTCTCTCTCTCTCTCTCTCTCTCCATACAACATTACAACCGCGGGGCCCCCTACTATTCAAGAGGTCCCAGCACTCCGAGCGTGCTATGAAAGGCTCTGGGGACAGTGGGAGTACAATGGTTGTGCTGAAAATTTTGAAAGACTGTGTAAAACCTCTTTTAAGGAGATGCTTTTAAGCTTGAGTCTCGATATCTTGTGCATTTAAGCTCAATCGCCTCCCAAACAGAGAATTTTATATTATGCCATTGTTCAGTCCCGATCAAAAAATAAAAATGACCTTTCAATTAATCCATATTTTGCTATAATGATTTCACTGTAGAAATGATTTCAATTGGTTGCTATAGTGATTGTTACTTTGCCAACCCAAATTGTTACTCTCTATATGTAGTAACAGTTCAGGTTTTAGAGTAACAATTCGGGTTACTATAGTGATTTCACTGTAGCAATCGAATTGAAATCACTGTAGTATGTAGTGAAATACTGTAATGGCACTCTATAGCAGTATTGTTGAAATCCCATAGCGAGTACTACAGGAGTATTTAGAAGGGTCTTAGGCTAATTACCCCAAAAATTTTCCCCAGAAGATGAGATCAATGCGACAGGTAGTGCTGAACATTGAGTATGCACGTCGATCAAGAACATCCTGACATTGCATTGGATCATAGTAGGCTGATGCCTGACGGTTAGGTTGAGTGTGCTTCACTGTTATGAGGGAGTGGCTGTGATACGGAGCCAGTATGTTTCTGAATAGCATTTTGCGGGTGTTGGCTCTTATGCCTTACTAGTAAGAAACCTGGGCAAGGCCCGAATGAACTTGATGCATGCCACTTGGCACAAATAACATCAAAGCCATATGAAGAAATGTACAATATGGAGTGAGTGCGATTCACTTGTTAGAGAGAGAGAGAGAGAGAGAGAGAGAGAGAGAGAGAGAGAGAGAGAGAGAGAGAGAGAGAGAGAGAGAGAGAGAGTACTAACGATTTTTCTAATTAACATCAAATGACCATTAAATGCTATTGAATGGATATTTATCATCTTTATAGCATATTTTTAAGACTACATTCTTTTGCACAGCAAAGGGTGGAGAATGGGTTGTTTTTTCCACCGCTCTCCGTTGTTCTTTTGTATCTCAATGGGTTGGAAACGAATCCACCCGACGATTTCATTTTCTCATTTTGGGAGGATATGAAGTCCGAGCAAAACAGGAGGAAAACGACATTTCCATCCAATAAAGAAAATCTGAGAGGGGCGAGAGACAATCCGATGACTAGGGCTCTCATTTATTTTTCTTCAATTTCCTCACTTTATTACCTTTCTCCCACAGGACCAGGTCAAATATAATTTGTGAAAATGAAAGCAGTGAAAACATAAGTTAGCGGACTTCGTTTCCATTTCCTTAAGTGAGTGGAATGACAAAAAAAACGCAACCTAATAGGATTTATGATAGAGAGCTGTGTTTACATACAAAAGGAATCCAACCCTTCAAATGATTTTTGAAGGCTAATAACAAGGGGCATAGGGCTCCGCTTCAGTTGATATTAGATGCCTTGTTTATTGTTATGGTTATGGCTATGGCTTTGCATGTCTGATGCAAATAGAGTTATTATGAATAACCCTCTTACATTTTAAGATTTATTAATAATCCCATGGCAATGGCATATCTTGATTTTTGCAAAGAAAACATTATAGCTATTTTTTGACCATTTTACCCTTGGACTACTTAGTCTTTGGGCATGTTGTCGCCCTTGTCCTTCCTTCCCCGCGTCATCCTCATCCCCTCTCCTTCCTCCTCCCACCAACGACGGTGACTGCACAAGCACCGACACCAGCAAAGAGTAAAATGATCATAAAGTTGTGCATATATGTGCTTTTGTAAAAATTATAATATACAAGAAAGTTATTTGTAAAACTTTAAAAATAAATATCAATATTTGTTAGGGTGGTGTCTGCAAAAATCCCATGTGGAAGTGGAGGTGGCACGCCTCAAGGAGCAAGAATCAAAGTAGGGCGGCAATTACGTGGACGCTTAGCCAATATCTACCATTCTCTGTGGGTCCGAGGAAGGACTGTGGGTCTCACTGTCATCTCCGTGGGTCCCAAGCAGGGCTGCGGATCTTACTGTCGGACGTTAGCCATATTTTGCACCCACAACGGTTTTTTATTTGGGTAAACAAAAACTACATCATACAGTGCGGTGTACCGTAGTTTTCGGTTTTAAACCACATTGCTGTCATATCTAGCCACGACGTGGAGTGAGATTCAATGCATCTAGTAGCATCACTGCAGTTTGTGCATTGCATGGGATTAATTATAGTTTTTAAAAATATTTTTATGCTTATTTTCAGCTTAATATAGTAATCCAGATCAGCTATGTGCCACTCAAAAGTTTATTGTTCCCTATTTGGATGAAATCAAAACTGAAAACATGAACCTTCTCCACAATGTCACAAACTATCCCATGTGATTTCTTTTTTTTTTCCTTCATCCCATTGTTTGTGTGTGTGTGTGTGTGTATGTGTGTGTGTGAGAGAGAGAGAGAGAGAGAGAGAGAGAGAGAGATGGAGCCACCACCTTCTCAAGAAATCTCAAGTGCAGATGACACACAGGATGCGATCATCGATGCATGGCAAGCATCCCTCTTTGTACACAGACCTTGATCTCTTTTATCTTTCTCCCCTCTTCGTGTTGAATCAAATACTTTCTTTGATCACCGTCTGATCTCCTCTGCAGCTGTTCTTGCTGCTACGATTGCACCTGGTGCTGCCTTGAGAGCCTCTGCTGCTCCTGAAGCTGTGCTCGCTAAGGATTACCGATGTGCACGCCATGTGTTTGTGTTATTTCCCAAATGGTCTTTGAGATATGGGTTATATCACACGGTGAAAAAGAGCGAATGGTTTTTTTTTTTTTCTTCATCCTTTGTTTCCTACTAGTGCATGCTCGTGCCTGTCGGCACTCCAGCGGGCCGCCTTCGGCGGCAACACACCTCGTATGGAGGATGCACAACTTGTTTGGAGGTTTTTTAAAAACAAATAAAAAAAAAAATTTGTTGAATTCGATCAAGAAATGAAATCATCGGATCAGCGCATCGCATGATTCGAACCAGAGGAGAACCTCGAACGTTCTATGGAGCTTAACGGAGTATGATGGTGGCTTGCGAATGTGGCACGGAGAACACCCAAACCTGCCACCATCTCTCTCTCCTCTATTTCTTCCGTTTCTTTTTCTTTTCTTTCGATCTCTTCTCTTCTCTTTATTTTATCTTTTTGTTTTTTATTCCTTTTGCCCATCGCACCCGACTTAACCCATTTCAACCTTGCGCGACTCGCATGCAAACCAACCGTCCAAACCCAACCAGCCATACATGTCCAAAAATTTCACACAACTCAACCCATGTGTGTGAATCTAAGAACCCAAGTCCCTCACATCCAGCTCTCATCCGAGACCCCCTTGGGATTCTCTCTCTAGTCCGAGCCGATACCCGGTCAGCAAGAAAATTTTCAGCACAACCTGCGTACGCTAGCTACACCGTTACCCAGAGCCTAGCAGCATACTCAAAGTACTGGGGGCCACTACCCCCATGTGTTGGGGCCGACTATATCACGTCTCTTGAATCGTAGTGGGCCCCGCAGTTGTAGCGTACGCAGGATGTGCTAAAAATTCCTCCTCCCCCAGATCAGCAGCCCACTCATCCCCATCTTTGAGCCATGCATGCAGACATGTCCCTTCTCCCGTCCAAATCTTTCTCTCCTTCCTTATTAGATAGAGAGATCGGGGGAAGAGAGACGAAGAGAGAGAGAGATCGGGGGAAGATAGAGACAGAGTGTTTTGTCTAGTCAGCGTTCCTTTTTATCTAGTCAGTTTTTTGTTCCATTTTATCCTAGTCAGCATATAGACCGCCGTCCTTTGTCATGTAGACAGTCTATTGGGATGTTGTCGTTTACCGGTACTTTCTTCGTGTGTGGTTGTAGACCTTGTGATGCTGGACGATTTGGATGTTGCCACGTAACCGTCCCCTTGTGCGATCGTACGGCGGGACTGTCGGTGATCTCTGTCCAGTTGAGTATAAATTTGCATGTGGTCATTGGTAATGAATAACGTGACTTCACTGCGACGAATAAATAATCGATTCCAGGACCTCGCAAAAACTCGAAGCGCGGTGTGGATCATCATTCCATTGATACAAATGGACGGTGGATATCGAAGCCGGGGAGAAGATTAGCGTTGGTCGCTTTCTCTGAAGTCGACAACCACGGTTGGATCGATGGGTTGATTGATGTGGTTTCTGCATATAAGTAAGCACAATCGGACGACTGTCATCATACCATTGGGTTGTTAGGAGCTAATATGGTTTGCATGACCAAGAGATTTATGGGATTCTCTCTCTCTCTCTCATCCCTTTTTTGACCTTATTTGCTAGTATGCTAATATGGTATTAATGAGATTTATGCACCACAAAAAAAGGGAGTTAATATGCTAATAATTATTTAATATGAGATACTCTCTCTCTCTCTCTTTCTCTCATCCCTCTTTATGATCTTCCTTTTTTTCTAAAATTATAAAATTTTAAAAATATACAAGTGAATAATTGAATCTTGATCGACGACTGGATTTGCCTATTTTTGTCTAGTCAGCTTATGGTTCAATATTGTCCTAGTCAGCACAAAACCGCCGTGCCATTTTATATAGATGATTTCACATTGTTAACATCGAATTGTTCTTCGGCTTACCTCTGCCTCGGTTCTGAGCGGCTCTATGCTTCGACCACTACAGCGGTTGCCCATAACCATTCGACGATGGACCCACTTCGGGCTCGGACGAATCCCTCCGGGAACTCACACTGACCATTCAAAAACTTCTAGGGTAATCAAACGGTAGAAGTTTTGTCGACCGTCCCGGCCCGTCCATAGTAATCATTACTTTTTCTTAGTATGTTTGATGATCTTAAAAGTTTTAGAATTTATTAAAATTTGATGATGGTCATCATTTTATCCTAAATAGCACACCCATCAAATTTCAACACATTATAAAACTTATAGGATGATCATGAAGTCTCAAATAAGCTCACACCTCACCGAAATAGCTCGATTGGGTTGGTTTTATCATTTTAACCCAACATGTCCTCTATATTAACCCAAACCAATCCAACTTGGATTATATACATCAGTTTGCAACATACATAGGTACTAAAATGCTAATGCGGAATTCTCTTTGATGGAAACAATAATGCATGTATGATTGATTCAAAGTATCATTCACAATATTTTCAATTAGACATGATTTAATTGAACAACTCAGCAGAGGTAGGGGTGGCAATTTGTCGGGTTCGGGTTGGACCCTACCCCTATCTATACCCATACCTATTCGTGTATGGTTGGGTCCATACCCGATCCATACCCATTCGGTTAGAAGAATTGGGTATGATTTTGTCTTTCTTTTTCCATCACATATTCACTTATTTGAGGAGAAAAATCAGGGTATCACAATGCAGCTCTTTTGGGTTTTTATTACAATGGTTTTAGTTGAACTGTATTATCTAGTATACATAAGTTAGAGGGACAATCGAGTTTCGGGTATGGGCATTGAGATATCCATACCCAAAATTAAACAGGGTAGAGTTCTTATACCCATACCCTACCCAAACAGTATTTTCACTACAAAAAAAGTATTGCCACCTCTAGGTAGAGGCTTTCCGACTCTCTCAGACCCTGTGAGGCTCTTCTCTATCGAACCGTCTGAATCGACCTAATCTCCCCTGACTAGGGGTGGCAATGGGTCGGGTCGCGTCGGGTTCGTGTCGTGTCCAAAACCCCTAGACCCGGACCCGACCCCGTTTAACTAATCGTGTCTAGATCCTAAACCCGTACCCGACCCGCTAATAAACGGGTAGATCCGATAAAACCCGGTAAGACCCGTTTACCACCCTGGTCTATTTAGTTGACCCGATTCGACCCAATCCGACTCGAACCGACCTGACCCGAAAGACCCATTGGTATTATATATTATAGTATCGGATTGCGGGTAGACTCGACCCGACCCGTTGAATACTAAATGGGTCTTCCCGGGTCTACCGTGTCCAGACCCTAAACCCGGACCCGACCTGTTTATTAAACGGGTCTATCATGTCGACCCGAACCCGTTTAGCCCTGACCCAGACGTGCTAACTTCGTGTCGGGTCTGCCGTGTCGGGTCCGAAATTGCCAGCCCTACCCCTGACCCAAAACCTATGTAGAATATGAATCCAGTGGTCGGTTTGGTTTGGTTTGGCTCGGTTCGGTTCCACACCCCTCTAATCCATACCCAAACAAAATTGGTCGGGTTTGCGAGACCCGGAACTGGACCCGACCCATACTCGTTAAAAATCCAAACCCAACTCAACCCATTGGTGCAACGGCATTTACCGCCGTTGGATGAAAGGCTGATCGACGTCTGTGAGCCATGCTTATTAAATCTCGCAGGCGGCTCTTCACAACGAAGGACTGATCAAAGGCCATCCCTTGAGAATCGTAAGGATGTAAATCACGGCAAGGTTGTTCTCAAAAGTGGTTCGGATGGTTTAGTCCCACATCGGCCAGAGACAAAGAAATCTTCTCCTCATATAGCCTCGTCGAAGTCAGGCTGTTGTCTCTTCGGAGACATCCGATAAAATTGGAACGATACAGAGAAGATTAGCATGGCCCCTGCGCAAGGATGACACGCACAAATCGAGAAATGGTCCAAATTTTTTTTAATTTCATTCCTACCCCCCTCCTCTCCTCCCTCCTGCTGTTCTTCCCCCTTTTTGCTCTGCTCTGCCCTGCCGTTCTTCAAGATTTCCCTGAAATGAATCCCTAACATTGTTTTTTTCCCTGCACCATCTGTTTCTCCTGCTGTGATCGAGATGCTTCCGACCATCTTCAATTCTCAGTGCTGCTATGGTGTCTGCTGACTGCTGAAGCTTTGCAATTCTAGGGCTACAACTTCTATTTGGGTAAATTTGTAATTTTTTTTTCTCCCCCTTTGCCCTTCATATCAGTGCTGTTTTAGTAAAGATTCGGTTTCTCTGTTTTTTTTGCCCTTCAATGATCTTTTCTTTTCTTGGTTAACTGGAACCTCGTGATTTTTCTGATTGGATTCTGTGTATTAGTTGCATTTACACCAACTTTGGAGTTCACTGCTGAAGCTTTGCAATTCTAGGGCTACAACTTCGATTTGGGTAAATTTTTAATTTTTTTTCCCCTTTGCCCTTCATATCAGTGCTGTGATGTTAGTAAAGATTCGGTCTCTGTTTTTTTGCCCTTCAATGACCTTTTTTTTTCTTGGTTAACTGGAACCTCGAGATTTTTCTGATTGGATTCTATGTATTAGTTGCATTTACACCAACTTTGGAGCTTTATGAAATGGACCCACTTCAGGATCGGACTAATCCCTCCGGAATACGCACCGATCCAATTGGGAGTTTTCCTACGCGCTCTTGGGTAAATCGAGGGGGAAGGAATTGATCCCACAACTTCCTCAACAGAAGCATTAGTTGCTTACCAACTCCCCTGGGTATGCCATAATTCTTCATGAGTTGTTGATTATCTCTTACTTCCCCACAATTTGAGCTACTTGTAATCTGAGCATAATTCATGTCTTCATTGGATATCTAACTTCTTGTGAATAATTTTATGAAGTTTCGGTTTCTAGTATATTGGATTCTAACATGCACTTAAATGGCTCTTGAATATGCTCTTAGAGTTGGTAGTCTTTGTTGCTGATCTTTTGTCTTCGGTCACAAGTTTTTTAGACGACTGTTAATATTCCCGCAAGGCTGCAAGTGTTGGTAAATGTTTTTACTTTGTGATGCTGCAAGTGTTGGTAAATGTTTTTACTTTGTGATGCAAAGTGTCCGGCTATCATGTCAACAAAACTGCATTTAACCATGTTATGGGTACAAATTCTTCTAGAGTATTCACTTACCGCAAGAATTGGTTGCTCAATGACTTATTTTTAATGCAAAGATAATATAGAAAAGGGATCAATATGTAGTAGAGTAAGTAGCTTGGTAGACGCCTTTTTGTTCTTAGCCATTTAGTGGCATACGAATGTTAGGCTACAATGTGCCTAGTTATTGTGTGATGGATATCCTATTTATCGTTCCAGGTATATGGCTAATGTCGTAGTAGGCTAATAGGGACCATAGTAACAAAGTTAGACGTTTTTCTTTTTTTTTTGGAAAAAACGTGTTTAAAACGCGACTTAATGAGCAGCCGATTTGTTATCGTTTTTTTCAGTGTTCTAAAAAGCGGTCTAGGCGGCCGCCTAGGCGGCGCTTAGGCGCTAGGCGGCCCCCCACCGCCTCGCCTAGGCCCTAGGCGCTCCAGAAAAGCGGCCAAACTCCCAGGCGGAGCTAGGCGGCCGCCTAGGCGATCTAGGCGGGCTGAGGCGGACCAGGCGGGCTGAGGCTGACCAGGCGGGCCGAGGCTGGCCAGGCGGACCAGGCGGGCTAAGGCTGGCCAGGCGGACCATGTTTGCTTTTGTTTTTGTTAATCACTCAATCTTGAATAATGGTCATATACTTGTTCTTTAAAATAATGGTTTGGAATAATCTTGAACTTATATTAATTTATATATATATATATATATATATTATCTAATATCAAAATAATAATTAAAATAATTTAAAAAAAGGCAAAACGCCTAGGCGCCGCCTAGGCCGCCTAGGCACTAGGCGGCTCCCCACCGCCCGACTAGCGCCTAGCGCTTTTTAGAACCTTGGTTTTTTTTCCCCGATTTTTATAGGTTACCAATTCCCCGTTTTTTTGTTGTTTTTATTGGAAAAAATATTTAAAAATATGTTTTTTTGCCGAACTTTGTGACTGTATCAATGATGAGTTCGATGACATTGAAATTCAACTTTCTTCCGATGATCAGTCCGATGACATTGAATTCATGGAGTATGAAGAGAATGAAGGAAGTTTGGCATTGGATGCTCTCGACGACACGATGGATGCTTAGTTTTTATTTTCTATTCTATTTTGATTAGTGACTATTGGACAATGGACATCGTAAGTTTTGTAATAATTTTTTTTGGGATGTCGTTATCAACTTATCATGATGTTCGTAACTTAGAATGTTACTTTGTCGGGTTGTTATTTTGTTTGTATACTACTGGATATAATTTGATATAGAATAATCCAAAAGCATCATTAAACTATTCTTACTCATATACTTGGATTTGGATAAGTGAAATTGAGTTCATTATTAATGTTACTATTACGGCCCAGATTTTAATGAATGAGAAAGAGGGCCAAAACAAGAGGGTAAATAAGGAAGAGACTGAGGATAACGAAGAGGGCTATGGTTGTTCTTTTATTTATAAAAAAAAATATAATGAAGAACATGCATATGAAATTACACTAAGCTTATCCATTATATTTTTTAAAAAATTATTTATTTATCAGCACTGAGGTGGAAACCATTCTAAGGAACATCATGCTAATTTTGAAAACTGTTACATTGTAAACTATTGCTAAAAACTACTCTACACCTTACCTTTTCCACTCATAATACGATGTTATGATATAAGAGAGCCTCAAAGAGATAAATAGATAGAAAGAAGAGAGATAGTACAAAGCTAAAACTACCACTTCAATATGAACTTCAAATGAAAAATTATAAAAATACAATCTTCACCAAACAACATCCAACAACCTCCATCAATAGGTACATCAATTCCACTATAAGATCTGAAATACATCAATAGAATCTTTACATACGTACATAATAAACAAAATCCCATCTTGATCGATCTTTGTCACCACACTTAGTTCTCCATCATAACTTGAGGTATTTTTATATTAAAAAAAAGAAAAATACCTAAAATTTTTTACGATTTTGTATGGTTTTCTATTATATCATAAATAATATTTTAAGTTATCATAGGGAGTCTCAACATAATAAGGTTATGCACAAAAGAAAAATTATATCCTAAATAAGTAAGTACGAGCTTCTACGATTTAGTAAAAGAAAGATGATTGAGTTGCTATAGATAGCCAGTAAAAAACTCGGACAATGCTCGGATGAGCTTGATGTACGCCATTTGGCACATACGACATCGCAACTGTTGAAAGAAGTGTGAAATCTCAAAGGAGTGTGATTCACTTGTTAGAGAGAGGGATATTAATATCAAATGATTATTAAATGGAATTGAATAAGTATTTTCAATCCAACTATTCGAAGAAATGTGAAATCTAAAGTGAGTTTGATGCACTTGTAGAGAGAGTGATTAACATCAAATGATCATTAAATATCATTGAATGGATATTTATCATCTTAATGATATAATTTAAAAGAGAGCCGCGTTCATACACGGAAGAAGGATTATAGCTCCTTAAAAGATATCCATATGTCACAACACAGGAAAGAGGCTTCCATTTTAGTATAGAATATACATATAGATCCCAAAGAAGGAGGCTACCATAAATAAGAACTATTATAAATTATATTAACAACTAATGATGAGCACATGCATCGAGTTACCTTTATCTTTAAATTTAGACAAATATATTAGAAAGCTGTAATCAAATCTATAATTCAACAAACGAGATGAAACCTGTATATATAAAAAGGGATGACTTAGCTGGAGATGATATCCAAACTTGTATTAATGTCAGCAATAGGGTCAAAAAGCCTGCATTAATACAATAGTCCATGTACGTCCTGATACAATTTAATTTATTAGATTTGTAATTCATTTTAAGTATAAGAAGGAAGAGGAAAAAAATTAGATTTTATAGGGCTATACATCTTTGTAACAATAGTAACCGATTCTTCAGTTTATGTTTCTAAGCCAATTATAATCGGACATATGACCTACACAAAACATGATCACTTGTGCACAAAAAAAAACTTTTAATTGATTTGTTGTTGACCTATTATCTTATAAGTCATGTTAGAAATATCTTAGTTGTTTAAATGTAGGCTAAAAACTTGACTTTTGAAGGCCCCGAACTTACCAATTTTTTTCAAATTTCACCCTCGCCGATTAAAACCCGAATCCATTTTTTCTCCCAACTTTTACCATTTTTTTTTCCGAACTTTCCGATTTTGGCCGAACTTTTCCGAGTTTTACCCTTGCCGACTTATTGCCAAACCTGAACTTGGTGACTATATAGGAACAATGAGGAGGATTACGTTGTTCATGTACATTAATTAGATGTAGTTGGTTGGTTAGACCGTAAATTGGAGAAGATCAAGTCTATAGCTTGCGAGTCCTCTCCTCCAGAAGAATAGTCATACAACTACGGAAATGACCTGGCTCGTCTTCATTTCAATAAATATTTCATCGATCGAGCCTTAGCAGTTGCGAGGAAGATAATCCTGAAAGGCTTCGCCGATAACGGAATCGACAAAATATTCAGGAAGTTGCATTGGAGGATAATGTTTACTCGAAATGGGAAGGCTCATCCTTGGGTTGTGCGATGTTTCTACTCCAATATGTATCAATTGAACCCTGATGAATCATCCTTCATGAGTTTCATGTAAGACAAAGAGATTAGTGACTCCACAAACTCTTGGGGATACACACTTGGACTTCCTTGCCGAAAGGATGCAGCTCAATTCTGAAGTTATCCATCTACACATTTCTGTGACGAAGGTCTAGACACCTTGTCTAGCCTGACAGAGCGATTGCAGGGAGCTGTCTTAGAAAATGAGCTCTGTGGCAGAGAAAGCACTGGATTTGGAACCAAATCAAGACATCCCAGCTGAAGAGGAAGTTCAAGATTCTATTGATATAATTTTATGCGTTATCTGGGAAACAAGAAACTAGTGTGAGCTGAACCTGCATAATGCCTTTACCTTTTGGGAACTGGACAGAAGGTCGATATTAAGGCAATGGTGATTCTATGGATAATCCAAGTCTTCCTAGATTGCAGCAAGGCCATTCTTGCATATTCCATGATGATACAAGTGTTCCTTGATGCACACCAGATATACATGGATGATTGAACCTATTGATGAAACTTATGAGACTATCTGCATCAAGTATCAGACAAAGAGCAAAACAGCTACAAGGAGAAATTGAAGGTGAAGAAGGAGATGGTACCAAACATGACGAGGAAGGGAGAGAAGATAAAAACATTGAGGAGCTTCTGGAATTTGAAGCACCCTCTCAAGATACTTCTAGAGAATAATTTCAAAAGGAAAATCAGAGAGAAAGCAGCATGGTCTGAGTATGAGCAGTGCGAGGATGAAGAGACAACATCAGATGCATAGAATTAGTGTTCTTCAAGTCTAGGATATCTAGAACTCTTTGTCCCTGTGTCTGTATTGTTTTGTCTCTTTGCGTTTTTGGATTGCCTATGTCGGTATCTTAGTTTGTCACTCATTTTGATTCTCTTATGCCTTTTGATTCAATGTGATGTGAATGTTTAACTTGTCTGAAATGTGCTTGCTTTGAGATCTTTTTATATAAGTTTGGATTGCTATATCTCATTACTTGACTATATTAATTCATTGCATATCTTCTAGAACGTTAATTTATTTTTAATTCATTGCAAATTTCTCAAGTGGATGTAGTCAGTATTGATTAACATCTTCTTAAGTTTATCTCATACCTGATTTTAACTGTTTAAACCCAATTAATTTGCGTAAATTTTATGCCAGAATGGGAGAAAGATTTGCATAAACTTATTTTTATGCATTTGTTTGAATCTAATAACTTATTTTATGTGCTTGTATTTCTTCAGTTGGATTTCGATTTCCTTCTACCTGCAAGAAATCCCCTCAAACTCCATTGAATACTAGCCGTTGAGGTAGGTTTGTAATGATTTTGACTTGTTTTGGGTCTAAATTTTTTTGTTCTGTTCTTGTTTTTATACATTTGGATTTAGATTTAGATTTCTTTTCATCTGCAAAATTTTCCCCAAATTCCCATTCAATACTAGTCCTTTATGTTTTTTTAAAAGGACCCATCCGTTATTAGGGGTGTCCTTGATGTTTTGAACCGATGCACACCTCTAATAACAGATAGGTCCTTCAAAAAAAAACCAAGGACTAATATTCAATGATAATTGAGGGGAATTCTTGCAGTTGGAATGAAATCTAAATCTAAATCTAAATCCAAATGTATAAAAACAAGAACAAAGCAAAAAAATTAGATCTAAAACAAGTCAAAATCATTACAAACATACCTCAACGGCTAGTATCCAATGGGGTTTCATGGGATTTTTTTACCGATAGAAGGAAATCGAAATCCAATCGAAGAAAACCATGAACATAAAATAAGTTATTATATTCAAACAAATGCATAAAAATAAGTCTATGCACAACTGTCTATCTTTCATTAAATAGGGAGATGTTGCATTGAGGATCATTGGGTATATGTTTCCACTATGGGAGTGGATAAGTTTTCATGCTCTATTTGCGGGTATCATCCCTAGGGTGTTGGGGCGAGTGAGGTGTCTAGCAAACCCTTATGAAAACAATTGTTTAATTGGTACTGAGGCTCATGGTAACTATTAAATGCACACATGCTTTACATACATGTTCATGCTTTCCTGTCGTTTTGATTTTGGATTAACACTTTTGTACAGGGAATTTGACATAGTTGTTAAGTGTGCAGGATACAGTTTCCTGCAAAAAAAAAGAGAGGAAGATATAGTTTACAACTAGACAAAGCTTTGAATCGAAGATCAAAACCTCCGGCTTTAATGTCTTTGTGAAATTTCCTCAACTTCGTGGATACTTTTACAAGTGTAACTTGATCTTTATGTTTGATCAGCTCATGCATGAAATGGTAGTGAACAATGTAGGCCTGGGTTTCCCATGAAAACTAGATTCTTGGCAATAGCTATATTCAGGCATGTCATAGGAAATCTTTGTCAATCCCTGTTGTTGATAGAAAGCTTCAAGTGGTCTTCTTGACCATATGGCTTAAGTAAAACAAGTTGCAGCAATGTACTTTTCTTTGCCTGTTGAGAGGAGAAATATGCTTTATTTTTAAGACAATGTGTTTTTCTTTTCACCAATAGCATATCACTATAGCATATCCTTCCATCAATAGCATATCCATCCACCAATAGCATATCACTATGTAGTAGTCATTCGGATTATCCGCTACCTCCGAGGTACCATCACCCGCTCATTACTTTTTTCCCTCCATCTCTCCATTGGTGTTGCGTGTCTACTCCGATGCAGATTGGGCAGGAGATGTAACTTGCCGTTCTACTACCGGATACTGTGTGTTTCTTGGTGATTCTCTTATTTCTTGGCGAAATAAGAAACATGAGTTTGTTGCTCGCTCCAGTACTGAAGCCGATTATAGGGATATATGATGCAAAACAATGCAGGGAAGAGATAATGTTATTAATTAATTGAGCAGGCAGGGTTTACTATTAATTTTGATACCAAGCGGAAAAATTAATTCAAACAAATAACACGGGCAGATGCGTTGGGAACTACTGTAACACTACCGATCGCTTTCGATATCAGGTGATAAAGAACAATCCTAATAGTCCTACTTGCAATATTTAGATTAGCAGCGCTACAGGCATGTGGACACTCAACCTCACAACAGGGGCAGCAGTTGGCAATGATAATATACCAGAGATCCAATAGGTGAAACACGATGATACCTGATCGAGTAGGAGAATCCTTACTGAGGAGGGACCGAAGGTGGCGTAGGGACGTTCTCCGGAGTCGGCAGGACTTCCGGGCGAGGCGATGGTGGTGCTGGGGCCTCCGGGGTTGCGCTCGGCTCGGGGCGAGGATTTGCAAGCAGGTGGAGGCACACTATGTTCCGATGCACCGGCGCGTCAGGGTGCCAGCGACGATGCCACTCGCTGATGCCGAGGCGGGCTTCAGCGTCACAAACCACGGTATAGCGGATCCGTTCCACGTATTCCTCCACGCTCTCTCCTTCCGAGAATTGAAAGTCGAGGAAGGGGGAGTTGATGTCGAGGTACCCGTCTTCGTCTTCGATCATTCCATGGTCCACGTCGGGGTCCGCCATGGGAGCATGCCGGAGCGATGAGAGGAGGGTGGTTCGTGTGTGCTGCAGGGAAGGGAAGGGGAGGGGTTGAGGTGAGGCCGATCGGGTAGGAGGGAGGGAGGGGCTAGGGGGTGGCCGGCTGCACAGGGTCGAGGTCGGTTCGGGCCGGCAGTGCCGAGGAAGGGAAGGGGGTGGCCGGGTGGTCCAGCCAAGGGGGCAAAGGGGAGGGGCTGCAGCACCGGGTGGAGGGGAGGGGATAGGGGTCGGGTTGGGTGTTGGGCAGGGACCGGGTGGCCAGCAGCAGCAGGAGGGGAAAGGAAGAGGAAGGAGGGGTTTCGGGCGGTTGGGGGCCGGGCCGGTGGCGCCAAGGGTGGGAAGGGGTGGCCGGGTCGGATGGGAAGGAAGGAGGGGGGGATCGGGCCGGGGTTTGGCAGGAGGAGGGGGAATCGGGTGGGGCCGGCGTCGGGTAGGGAGGGTCGGATGGGGGCCGGTCGGGTGAGAGGAGAGGAGAGAGAGGGGCGGCGGCTAGGCTAGGGAAAGGAAAGATGGAAAGCAAATTAGGGTTTCAGGTTAGGGTTTCACACACCTAGGGTTTGGGTTTGGGGTTTCACACGCCTCACCCTGGTTCTCTCAACACACAAGTGGAGGAAAACGGAAATTTTATTCATTCAATTAATGCCCTTACATGTTCCATGGGCAGACCTATATAAAGGCCTGCGATAACAAATGAAAACCCCTGAAAGTCGAGGTGGGACTAAATAACACAATGCAGAAAATAAAACAAATGCAAACATCCACGATGGTGCAGGCTGTCTGATCAGAGCCATAGGCTCAGGTGGCGCCTCCTGCGCTCGTACACGCGCCATGGCCGCTGCTCGATGCCCCCATCACTATAGCTTTCACCAACGTAGAGATTGTTTGATTTCGTTGCCTTCTACATAACCTGGGAGTTGTGATATCCAAGTCCACGCCTCTCTTTTGTGACAACCGGAGTGCTATTTAGATTGCTAGCAATTCGATCTTTCATGAGCGGACAAAATACATTGAGGTTGATTGTCACTATATTCGCTAGAAGTTTCTCAACCATACCATTTCCTTGCCATTCATTCCATCATCGGAGCAGACTGCTGATTTTCTGACGAAGCCCCTTACGATTGCTCGCTTTCGGCATTTTATCGGCAAACTCTCGGTTCACGATCCACCATGAGTTTGAGGGTGAGTGTTAATGTATTGAGATGGGTTGAGTTATATGTACAGTCGGGTCGGGTTGTGTTTGTATACATGTATATTGGGCTTCAGTCCCTAAATGAGATGCATTCCATTCTCTCTAAACCCTAGTCGTCATCTCCTAACAACAACTATGATTGTATCCCAGTGGCTAGCCCCATTGTTTCCCTCCAGATCGTCGCGGGAACGAATCTCGGGCTTGTCTTACGTCATATAAATAAAATGGTGCACTTGTGGGCAAAAACATCGCTCGGTCTTTGGTGAGGAAAAAAAACTTTGCGCTCTTGCAGTTGGTAGGCTGCAAATCGTGGTCTCTCTTGTGCAATGGTACTCATAGGCGTCGCTCAAACCAGGACAGGTATGTCCTCGTCCAAAACAAAAATACTTGATCACTATAGATAAAGCTAACAAATATATAATCACTAAGACGGGGGGGGGGGGGGGGGGGGGGGGGGGAGAGAGAGAGAGAGAGAGAGAGAGAGAGAGGAGAGAGAGAGAGAGAGAGAGAGAGAGAGAGAGAGAGAGAGAGAGAGAGAGTTAGTTGTAGTTCACTTGTTGATTATATAATATGTGATATATATCCAAGCACAGAGAGAGAGAGAGATTTGTAGTTTACTTGTTGATTGTTGATTATATAATAAGTGATATATATCCAAGGAAGCATCAACAACTGCACAAGTTCCATCACTTGGTATTCAGCTGGCATCTGTAATATCCATGAAATTAGGGTTTACTTTTTCTTTTTCTTACTGGACAAATTAGGGTTTACTTAATTACGAAAACAGAACACTTAACAAGTGCTTATATTCACCCAATTCATACATGAAGGTAAGTTTAAGTATCATTGAATATGATATTGCTATGGCACAACACAACCTCAACATGATTAAAAAAAAGTGAAGGTAGATAAAGAAAATTCGAAGAGACTTACAGGGGGTGTTTGGCATGAGGAACAACTGTTCCGCTTAAACCTCATCCATAAGAGGGTAATCTTATCAATTACTATTTCTAATGTTATTTGATGGTTCAGCATTCTAGTTAGCATAGAAACACACGGAGTGATATATTATCATTCCCAACTCCTTCATTCCATCGAAACAGATACTACCCATTAGTTTTAAAATATGGAACTAGGAATAGAAAAGAACAGTTCCGGAATAATGCCAAACACCCCTATAGTTAATAGAGTTCCCTCTCATCCTCATACATATAAATTCCCAAAAAGTTGATTACATGCAAATTAGATGACCTGTCAGGGTGTGTCTGGTTGGTGTTTGGTTGCTGGGAAAGTTTTTGCAAGAAAGGAATTCATCCGAATGGAAAGAGAAAGAAAGGAAATGACATGAAACGTAACTTTTCTTGCTATTGTTTGGTTGTCGGGAAAAAAAGGAAAGTGACTTTTCTATGCTTTTGGCAGGAAAATTGTTATGGCCTTTTATCGTAAAACTGATTTCTGTAGAAAAATTATTTTTTTGGGGGGACCATATTTTCCCGTCAACCAAACATATTGTTTGAAAAAACTAGTATTTTCTTTTGAGAGTTACTATTTTGCACCCACAAAATTACCAACACCCCCCCATATCATGCACGCAGCCCAACCAGTTTTTAATTTTTACTGTTAACCCTATTTTGATAGTGCACCCCACAGATGGGTTTACCTCCCCCTCCCTTTCCTCCCTGATACGCCCTCTATCACCGCTCCTCCTCCCCTTCCTCCTCCTCCTCTTCCTCCTCCCTACTCCAATTGCCTCATTGGAGCTATCGGTTACATGCACCTCACCGTCACCTCCTCTAGTCCTCCCCCTCCCTCCTCAACACCCCGTCCCCTCTTCCTCGTCCTCCTCCCTCTCCCTTCTCATTTTTCTCGACACAGACGTGTCGGTCGCTCCTGATCAACGTGGTTGTTGGTTTCTCCTGACTAACATGGTGTAGTATATGCTAGTCAATCCCGACAGACATGGACCACACCATGTTAAACAGGAGCAACCGACAACATATCGGTCGGGAGCAACCGACGACATGTCCGTCGAGAATGACCGACACTGTATGCATATCAATATGCCTGGGATGTTGCAAGGACACATCCAACATTTCATTATTTATTAAGTTGGGCATGCTAGTAATTTATGGGGGTGCAATTAGCAACACCCTTTCTTTTTCTTTCGTGTGCTTTTACCTTAACCAAACACACCCTTATGTCGAGAATGCCCCTGCTATCCGTAGGCTGCCGACCTGATTCAACTCCAAGTCCCTCTATGACCAAGGAGAAATGATGAGCACGCTTTGGGGTGGATAAGCAAATGCCATTCTTCCAAACATTGGATTGGCTTCTCTCAGTAGAGCAGTGGAAGGTGTGGATCAACTCTGTGTTCTACACGATGGGTGCGAGTGCCATGTGAGGATTTTGCTTGGCGGTGTTGTACCTCAGGGGGTGATGTGTTTATATTCTACTAGTAATGCATGTGCCTGTCGGCACCCAGACGGTCGCTTTCGGTTGCCATCGCGGCTGTCTTTGGCGGCGACACACACCTAGAGCGATACCCGGATGCCTTGCCCCCTCTGTCGACTACACTGTGAAAACCCGTGCATGTCGGCACTCTCATGCCGCCTGTGGCGTCACACGACCCACCCCTCGACATCAAATCCCCCCCCCCCCCCCCCCCCCCCTCTCTGTGCCCATCGGCACTGCCCTGCCTTTGACGGTTCAGTGGCCTGTTGGGTGGAGAGAAGGTGGTTCGGTGACCTATCAGGAGAGAGGAGAGAGAGAGAGAGAGAGAGAGAGAGAGAGAGAGAGAGAGAGAGAGAGAGAGAGAGAGAGAGAGAGAGAGAGAGAGAGAGAGAGAGAGAGAGAGAGAGATTATGTTGTCCCATGGTAACTTCGGCCCTATATCTATGCAACCTTTTACACGTACACAAATTAAAAATAGTTATTTTAGTATAGGGTATGAACACATGGAATAATGATAGGTGCATATTGCTAATTTTTGTAGGGCCAAAATGGGAAGTGCAAGAATGCGACACTTCTTTTCTTGCTTTTTATTTAATGACATTGGATCCAAGTATGGGGTATATGTACAATATATATACACACACACACACACACTAGTGTATGTCCGTACCTGTCGGCACTGTAGCGGGCCGCCTTCGGCGGCAACACACCTGAATGCTTTCGGCAACAAAACACTTTCGACGACAACACCGGCATTCAAAGGGACAACCATTTCCTCTCCCGTACCGATTGGCACGAAGCGGGCACCTTTGGCGCGACCAACTCCCCCTCCTCCTATAATCGATCAATCACAGCTGTTCCTATTCGAATGGATTCCTTGAGATCGACCCGATGGTTTGGGACGGCCGAAATTTCAGCATGCGGGTTTATAGCCGTTGATGCGAACATCGATCACGGGATGAACGGTCAGGTTTAGTGCAGTTTAATTGGGCCGGGATTTTAATGTTTAGTGTAGTTTAAATTGGGTCGGGATTTAAAACAAAGGGGAGGGAGTTGGTTGACGGCAACACATGCTGTCGGCACTGCAGCGGGCCGCTGTTGGCGGGCAACAAACCTGAACGCCTTCGGCAACAAAAAGCTTTCGATGATAATACCGGCATTCATAGGGACAACCATTTCCTCACCCGTGGCGATTGGCATGAAGCGGGCGCCTTCGGCGTGACCAACTCCCCCTCCCCCTATAATCAATAACAGCTATTTCTATTCGAATAGATTCCCCGAGATCGACTCGATGGTTTGGGGACGGCCAAAATTTCAGCAGGCGGGGTTTATGCGTTGATGCGAACAACGATCATGGGATGAACAATCAGGTTTAGTGCAATTTAAATAGGCCGGGGATTTTAATGTTTAGTATTGTTTAAATGGGTTGGGATTTGAAACCAAGGGGAGGGAGTTGGTTGATGGGGAAATAGAGATTGTGCATTGATTTTGAACAAATTGGTTAGATCTATTCGAGTTCATTTTTGTCCAGTCGGCTAGACCTAGTCAGCTTCCCGTTTTTGTCTAGTCAGCACAAAACCGACGTGCCCATGTTATATACTAGTGCATGTCGGCACAGCAGTGGGCCGCCTTCAGCGGCAACACATATGTCGGCATAGCATCGGGGCCGCCTTTGGCGGCAAGACACCCACCGAGGCATTACCACCCCCACTCACACTATCGTATTCGGCAGCAACACACCTGATCGTCTTTGGCAACAAAACACTTTCGAATGTAACACCGGCCTACAGCAGCCCCGCCTCGACTGACCGACGGCCCCGACACCGCCAACGATTATTGCGAGTTGTTGCTACTGGTGTAGAGGGACGTTGAGCGGTGGTGCTGCCGGGTGTAGGGGGACGATGAGTCGGAGAAGAGAGAGGAGAACCCGGGGTTGGGGGGGGGGGGGGGGGGGGGGGTAGCGTGTATAAAGGGAGATCGGTTTTTTTTTTTGTTGTGTCTGTGTGTGTGTGTGTGGGGGGGGGGGAGATAATGTGAGATCGTGTACGGAGAGTTTGTTAAGGGGGGGATAACGTGCAGCCAGGGAGATCGTGTAAGGAGAGTTTGTTAGGTTTTTTTTTTTATATCCATTGAATTTGAGGGGGATATGGTGGGTGGGTTTTGATAAGTACAATTAAAGACAATTAGATCAGAGAGACAACTTGTCTCTGTGTGATTTTGAGGATGACAGTGTTGTAATTAACCCGAACTGCCTTAACATGTTATATAGATGGAACGAAGAGGGTGCCTTCGGCCACGACCAACTCACCTCCCCCTAGAATCGATCAATCACAGTTGTATATTCGAACAGATTCCTCGAGATAGACCCGATGGTTTGGGGCAGCCAAAATTTCAGCAGGTGGATTTGTAGCCGTTGATACGAACAACGATCATGGGATAAACGGTCAGGTTTAGTGCAGTTTAAATGGGCCAGGATTTTAGGGATTTAGTAGTAGTTTAAATGGGGCCAGGATTTTAGGGATTTAGTGTAGTTTAAATGGGTCGGGATTTGAAACCAAGGGGGAGGGAGTTCGTTGACGGGGAAAAATAGATCGTGCGTTGATTTTTGAATGAATGGTTAGATCTATTTTATTCATTTTTGTCCAATCAGCTTGTCCTAGTCAGTTTTCGTTTTGTCTAGTCAGTACAAAACCGACGTACCATGTTATATAGATATACTAGTGCATGCCCGTGCCTGTCGGCACTGCAGCGGGCCGCCTTCAGCGGCAACACACTTGTCAGCACTGCAACGAGCCGCCTTCGGATGGCAAGACACCCCCCACTTTTTTTTTTGGTTGAGTATTCATTCGTCCCATGTGACATCTTGGTTGAGTGTTCATTTGTCCCATGTGACAGATGTTCTGCATACCAAACAGCCCCTAAGTGGTCAAATATTTTTCCAACATCATAGGATATCACTGTTTAAGGGCCTTCTAGTGATTAGATAATATTTGGGTTGGAATATGCAATGGGATTGTAAGTACTCAATTGTTAAGAAAATCTGAGTTGCGAAAAATAATATCATTGGAAGTTTGGAAAGGCATGCTAGCTTTCACATGAAGTAACAGGTGTAGTATCTTTCTTATTGGAAGTCATCTTCTCTATTATGTAAAGAGAATCCCTCTTACTTGCATAAAAAATTCATTACCCACTCTGCCCCAAATGATAAGAATTGATTGAACAATCCAGCACAAGCTTAGTAAGGTTTCAATTTGTCACGACACCAAACCGACCAAATCCGCACCTAAGTCTGAGTTCATCTCGGGTATCTTGGATGATTGTAGAATCGAACATCGACCCCAACCACGTCGAGTCTCGACAAGGCCTACTATTACTAGGCTAGACCCCGACATTCGCACTGATTCCTATGCCTATGGCACGCAACAGACACTTTGGAACCTTCGGGTCAAATCGATCATAGGACCCGCTTTAATTACTCAAATTAGTAACGCATGATTATGCGTGTCTTGTCAAACCTGTTCGTGTCGACACAGAGGAGTAGGACCTAGCAGCAGCTCGTGCCCGTCAACCAGATGACATCTACTTCCCTTGTCGTGGTCTTTGATAGTGGAAAATGAGAACAACTAGGGTAGGTGTCCCACGACACTGCATGCGAGTCCTGCCGGGCATCGTCGCATGTGGTCAAGTGGACCCTCCTTGCATGTGGAGTCGCGAGTCTAGCGATATATGCTTTAACATATTAATAAAATAATCATAATTATTGCATGGACACCGTAATAAGTCATTTTCTTAAATTAAACTATAATTTAAATAAAATAATAATTAATGGTAAGTATGGCCCCCACCCTTTCGGTAAGAGTGTGGGGATCATACCTAAACTGGGTCATAGGAGAGTATTTATTTAATTATATATCATGTGATGCATGGGCTGTGAGTGTAGTGCGAATCTCGGTGTAAAACGTCGAAACTGATTAATTACTGTTTAACCTTTTCGGTAACTGTGTGATAATTTACTTTGTAAAAAGATTGGGATCTTGTGCGCGCAAGGGTCATGAACTACCCTGCGCGCACAACTGAAGATCAGTAGGCTAAGGGGTCACAAGCAAGGGTTGTGGTAAAGCCAATAGGAGTAGCCCTCTAGTAGGGATTGGCCTAGCAATTCCTGTCCCAAGGTAGTTGAAGACTCCAAAGAAAGCAAGTTGGGTGGTAGAGCTCCACCGTGAAAGACGGATAACCCCTTATGATCATTTGGGTGATTTTGTGCATGGTGTTAATGGATGCACGGTGAGAGAGTTGACCCCCTACATCGAAATAAAATGCCCCATAGTGATGCCCAACCGGAGGCAGGATGAACAAAATATCTGAGGTTTACATTAGGATAAATGTTTTGTATAATTGCTACTTAACAACTATGAAAACTTAGTATGGATAATGAAATTGTAGAGCGTGATAATCTAGTGACATTTAGATGGTCGTTTTATTTAATTTGTTCATTAATATTGTAGAATAATTAACGAATTTTATGTTAGACAACTTAGTGGCAGTAGGTATTGCATGAGAACGTGGACTGCTAGTAGGCTTAGGGTATCTATCTGTGAACTTTGACTTATTTGGTTGTCTTATATTATTAAAGACTACTAGGATGTCACTAGCCATTAATTTGGCTAATATCCCAATTTTTTATTGGGGGCTACTCTTTCCCACGAGTAGACTCTTCTGCAGATACGGAGGTTCAAGAGTAGCAGTGGGAGGCCAGAGGCAGATTTAGGGTTACAATAGTGTTTTATTTTGAGTATGTAGTTTCTTAGTTTTCTAGCATTGTAATCGATTGGATTGGAATAATGATTCTTTAGTCTAGTCAGTGTTCTGTGATTGTTAGTGGTGATGATCCAGCTGAATTCTTTTGGATAAGCCTCTCCTCAAGGCCCCAAGCCTTGGATAGCTCACGATAAAAACATAAGTCTCTAAATGACCTAATTAACTAGCGCAGTAGATAGAACATTTGTACTAATGTACTGAGTGTAGGGAGTGGATGAGATTCCTAGCTCGCCGTCGGAGGCTTGAGCCTCGTGCTCCCTTAGAGGGACTTCTGTCAGCAGGGCAGTGGCGTCGACTTGCCACATATGCTGAGGGATAGCCCTGTTGAAGGTCGAGCTTGATCTTGTCTATATCAACAAAATTTAAACCCAATCCCAACCCGTCTAATAAATGGGGTTGACCCAACTCGACCCGTTTAACTCGTTAATTAAACGGGGTCGGGTTGGGTTTGGCTCGGCTTGGGGTCAACAGAACCCATGTAAACATGTCGGGTTTGGGTCAAGTCAGGTCGGATTGGGCCGGGTTTGATCGGATTGGTTTGGGTTGGGTCGGATCAGGTCGGGTCAATCAGGTTATAAGTATAAACCCAAACCCAACCATTAAATAAACAAATCAATCGGGTCGATCCGCTTATGACACGAACCCGTTTTAGGCCAAATCCAACGCCGCTAAGTTTCGGGTCGGGTTAAGGATTGCCACCCCCTATCGGTCGGAAAAGAGCAGCCCGCAGCTGCGATCAGGTGCCATGTCAGTTTGGTTTTAAAAGGAAGTGGTCAAACAATTTGGCAGAGAGCCCGAATGACTTAAAAAAAAAAAAAACTCCAAGCCCGAATGACTTAAAAATAGTCGGCCCCAAAATCACCCATGGTTCGGGGTCCAACCATGAACGTCTATTCCCACTCATTACCCTGCCCTTATGATGGGAGCCCTCCTGGGGTTTACTCGGTGCCCTGTAGTTCTCAACAATCTAGAACCATTCATAAGGGACGAAAATAACAGGTGTCGATGGCTAGACCCGGAATGACTAAGTTAAGGGCTTTAAACTCCAATAGACAAGGCCGTGCCTATTGAAAAAAAAAAAAGAATAAAATTATACTTTGACCCTCTTTGAAGTCTAGTTCAAAACCACTTAAGTACTTAACCCCATGTAGTTTATTTTGTTCAAAATCTCTCCTCAAATTTTGAAGTGTTAGCACAATATCCATTTTCTCAATTACTTAATTTTCCCATTTATTAGGTTTTATCTGAACAAAACTGAGACTTGAAAGGGGCAAGATGTAGTTTTTTTTAACCATAGGAGGAGCAAAGTGTAATTTATCCAAAAAAAAAACAGACATGCATCTACATTCTATAACCATCAGTGCGGACTGAGTGCCATTCACCTACATGGTTGCCTTTCATCTGATGCCTGTGATGAATCAGGGCCAGCCACCTTATGTACGGTACGTCATTTTGGATCATTTCTCAATTTGATGAGAGAGAGAGAGAGAGAGAGAGAGAGAGAGAGAGAGAGAGAGAGAGAGAGAGAGAGCGAGAGAGAGAGAGAGAGAGAGAGAGAGGCAGTGGGTCAGTCATTAGTGCGTCCCATTGAGTCCGTGACTTAAGCCTTGAGCCTTGAGCTGCCTGTTTGAGCCCAGCTTGTGCTTGGAGATTAATTAGCAATCAAACAAATTCCAACAAAGCCCTTGCTGAGTTGATCCTTTAATGCGTACAGGTTGGATCGATGCAGACTTCTGGAGGAGGAATCCAAAAAAGTTGAAATTGTGGGCAGTGTTTTTAAAACCGGACCGGAAGGCGAACCAAAAAGGCATCCGGTTCAGTCTAAATCGGTTCAAACCGGTGGTTCAACCGATTGAACCGTATGAAAATATGTTTTTTTTTAATAGATATTTACTAAATTCTTCAATGACAAGGATTGTTTCCTGGGTTAACATACAAACATGTTTAATCAAAGACCGAACCGAAAACATGTTCCGATTTCGGTCCAAACCGGTTGAATCGCCCGGTCCGGTCTGGTTTTCAAAACACTGATTGTGGGACGTTCAGCCGCAACATGTGTTTTGAGAAGCAAATGAGGTAGCACACCTGATTGTTGTCCACACTCTTGCTCGAAATACTGATTTTACTGCCAGATCAATTTCAGAGTTTATTGTTGCGTCTGTCTCTAAGGATGCTAGACGGTCTTGTACTAAGAAAGAGTCTTCCTCTATCTATTTGAATCAAGATTTTGGTCTATGTAATTACTGATTTTCTTTGGGCACGGCGTGCCATTAATAGAACCTGCTTGCATTCCCTTCTCTCTTAGTACTCCATTTCAAGGGCATGTATGTCATTTCACAATATTAATTATGGTGAAATTACCAAAAAAAACTCTTGAAATGGACCAATGAGAAAGAGGGGAATGCTCCAAGGTTGGAGCAAAATCGTTCTCTTCATTGAAGGGATGAGTGTGATGCACCATCCAACGCCTCCTTGCATCAGATAGTTGTCAGTGCATTTGAACCTGTCATCATTAGGGCTGACAATGAACCGGGCGTCAAGGCCCAACTCATTCAAGCCCGGATCCAGGCCCATATTTTGTTTTTCGGCCCAAATTTAGTCCGTTTTATAACGGATTATAAAGATAACACGCGATCTAGTGTTGACTAACTTCCCACAGTAGAGTTATTTGGCTTTACCACGGCACCGCGGCGGCGAGTTGCGGGTGTCGATCTGCACATGGCTGGCGATGATCGAAGCAGAGAGAGGAGGGATGAAATTGTGACATGTTGGATATTTTTTTCAAATTTAAGTTAGAAATGTTGCTGGTATTTCGTGAGTTGTATTTAGATTCATAATAATGACCATAATAAACTCCAATATTTTATCTCACGCAAATAGAAAATGCTCATTAATAGATATATATTTTTCTCTTTCAAACAAAAAAGATGTGTTTTAAAATCATGTGCCGCTACGGATTTCATAAGAACTTTGTAGTTAAGCGTGCTTGAATGAGTATAGTACTTGGATGGGTGACCCTCTGGAAAGTTCTGGTGCGGGCACGTGCAAAGCAAACAATATTTTGTGTGTTTGGAACGGATGTTACATTTTCCATTACGGCCCTCCCAAAGTTCTCTTTTATAAACCCATTAGTACCCCATCACTTTACATTTTTTCCCTAGCCCGCCTCTCTCATGATTTCTATGTTTATCTCTAGATTTTTCTCTTTATAGTAATCAATCTATTTAATTTTATTTTCTATTTAAATTATTTTGTAAATCTAAAATTAGGAATTTTTTGGTGTGCCTTCCATGTATTAGGAGTCGGTTCGAATTCGCAAGCCGGGGAGTCATCAACCATATCTAACACCGTGGTGGGATTGATCTTCATACAAGGTGACAAGATTCGGTCTTAGAACATTTTTATTTTATTGATTTCAATGTGAAATTACATATGCTATATCATTAGATATGATAGGGGTAATGAAAGCAAATTAATATATATTCATGAGTTGCTCTCTAGTTTCGCTTATCCTTCTAATTTGAAATAACTCATATTGCACTTGTTAGGATCTTGGTAGAGGATTGGTTTATGGCTTTGTTAAATAGATCAATGTTATCTTGTTTAGTTTTGTAAATTTTCGGTTCAAGTGGGCATATATAGAACATTGAAGGCTAACGCTATGGGGAATTATGGACTCTTACACAGTTGGTAGCTAAGGGTGTTAACAACCCCCTGATGTTCATATTAAATCACTTAATAATTTTGAAACATAATCTAAGCATAACAAGGGGTTGATCAATATCCTGGAGTTCACATTGTGTTCTCCCGAAGCGAGAGACATTTTGGAATACCGTAGGGTATGTGCAGGTTGTCCTGTTAAGAAAGAATATTGAAAAGAAAAAAACAAGATGGGCAATGAAAGCTTCTCCGTGAAAGACGAAAAAACTTAGTTTGGCCCAAATAGGGCTGGGTACTCTGTAACTCTGTACTGTGTGGCATCTCACCCTTTACCAGGTATGTTAGTTGGCGGGTTCCTTGCCTCTTTGTTAGGGGAATAACACCAACATGTCCACAAAATTCAAAATAAAGTATATAGATTGAATTAATCAGGTTTTAACACTGTTCATTATTGTGGAGGTATATTTTGAATAATCCATTTGTTACACTTGGCTTTATTTATCGTTTTATCGTTATTATTTCATTACGTTAAAATACATCTTTTCATAGAATCACTAATACCTTCATATATAAAATACTAGCAAGTTTTATCATCATTTTTAACGCCTCTATGGTATGTGAGGCTCAAGTGCTCTCCGGGAGTAGACTTGGTGGCGTTTCATTGGTCGAGTAGCTCCGTTGCTGTCCGCTCTGAGTATAGTAGTCTTTTATGTAGTTCTGTTTCTCTCTTTTATGTCTCTCTATTGGACTTGATTCAGATACTCTGTAAGGGATTTTATGTTATTTGGTTTAATAAATGATTTAATTATTTCTTATTGTACTTTTCTCTATGATCTTTGTAATTATTATAATTTTTTTAAAAAAATTCACCCTAACACCCTATGTTTAAGATTATCTTATTAAATTAAGTTGATCTGAAAAACGAGGCGTTACAAATCATGTGCTCCCTCAAAATCGGTTGTGAAGGGGAGAGGGCAACAAGTATATCAAGATGTGGAACTCCCACCCTTTTGGCGATGTGGGACTATCCGCTCAACATTAGCACATGCACGCGTACGTGCGCACACACAGACACACATAATATGTTGCTAAGTTTGTTTCCTTATTCAAAAGCTCATTCCATATGTAAGTCATCCTTCCCAAGAGTGCATTTCATTGCAAAAATTGCCATGAAAATTAGGAGTTGAAGATATCTTGATGGCTTTGCAGCCCGAGAGTAATGAAAGTGTACTTTTGTTATTTGATAGGGATTGAAAAGTCAACAAGGGTTTAATGTAAATGTGTTTTTTCGGAAGTGGTTTGAGATCAAATAAACACATGGTCGGGACTGGAGGTTAAAAACATCTCCTTAAAAGGGACTTTTACTAAGTCCCCTTTTTTTTTTTCCACAAAGCACATACATCTTAACTCTTTTAACAAAAGTAGAAGGGAAAAAACTCTTCGTCTCTATATATTGTTTGGATGCTTGCTCAGATTATTATTACATGCACAACCACACGTACGCATGCGCACACACAGACACACATAGGATGTTGCTAACTTCATTGCCTTATTGAAAAGTTCCATTCCATATGTAAGCCGCCCTCCCGAAGAGTGCATTTCACTGCAAACATTGCCATAAAAATTAGCTGTTGAAGATACATTGATGGCCTTGCAGTGCGTGCACGCATAAGAGAAAGAGAGAATATGAAGGGTATTTTAGTCATTTTATGTTAAGAAATCCCTCTCGTGTGGAGCGGGGTCGTATTTATTATGTTACACATGGAGAAGAGAATAATATAGAATTTTACGATCACTTCTATTGTAAAAGATTTCTCTTCATCTAATACCATTCAAATTTTAATATTTTCCAATACATTTATATTGTTGAGTTTTTTCTAGGCAATTGTTGGATTATCCTCCTATTTTTCTATCAAGAAAAGATAGTTTTCGATCAGGAAAAGAAAATAAAAAAAAGAAAAAGAAAGGGAGTACCTCCACTTCATCTATTTTGACGTTTTTTATCAAGAAATCAAGAATATCTGCATGGACTATAGCGTTGGCAATATCGCTTCTCAGCATTGTTTGCCTCCTCTGCTCTTCAACATGTAGCCATGACCTCAGTGTGAGCTCTAAGATGAACAGCTCGCATGCTTTTGAGAGAAGAATGGGTGATTCGGCACTAACCATCTGTTAGCAACAATAGGATATGCATGATTAGCATTGGTTTTGAAATTTTACGGTTTTGATTTTGGGCAAAACCAGTCTTAACTTATCAAGAACCAGTTCTAGAATTATCGACATTAGAACATTTGGTAATAAAATCAGTTTTGAACCCAAGACTAGTTTTGCAGTTATTTCATTTCATGAGACTATGGCCCATGAAATTAATGAACCCCAAGGCGATGCCACCACCAACGGCCTCTGTCCACCACCGGCTTCGACCACCGTTGGCCCTTCACCACTGGCGGCCACCACCGGCGGCAACCCGCCTGATGCGACAATCGTCGGTCACCACTAATGATGGGTGGTGGCGGGTCACGGTGGCTTAGCGGTGGCGGGTGGTGGTTGATGGTGATCGGCTGCAAGTGGTGGGTGGAGCCTGGTGGTGGTGACACTCCTCTGGGGTTTATTCCATGGCCCATAGTTTCGCCAATCAGGGGATGCCACCTATCAAGCTTGGTGATGGGGTTGGTTAAATAGCATTACTCAAAAGTTAATGGGTGGAAAGTCTGCTGTACAAGAAGACAGTTGAGAATGGCCAACCTTTTGTCTTCACCAACCCTTTGGTCATAATGCCTTGTATGAAAATTGGGGAGAGAGAGAGAGAGAGAGAGAGAGAGAGAGAGAGAGAGAGAGGAGAGAGAGAACCAACCTTCACGTTTGCATTTAATTTCATGGTCTTCTTGATCCTTGCAAGAGGAAGTTGGTGGTGTTCATACACTGCCATGCAAGCACAAGAAATTTGTCAAATGGCAATAATATGTAGATTTACTTATCTTTCAGCCCTTACTAGCTAGCTTTAACTATATTATTAATTTGGCACGGTATCCTATAAGGTCATAACCTTATAGGATCAAGATTGGTTAAGGTCGAAACTGAATCACAATCGCCCGTTACACCCAGCCCGACCGATGAATAGCACTCAACTCCTAACTTCAGATAAAAGGACAAGCACTCAGCCCCAAATGAACAGCTAGGCCTTTAACCTATCTAAGGGGATCCGCGCCCTATTAATTTTCACAAGCTTAACTTTTTTTTTTTAGCAAGTCAAAACCAACCTCCTACTACTCTCTATCACACTCTATCCTGACACTGGGTACCAATCCCAACGGATTGCCCAGGGCCAATAGGCCGAGATGAAGAGTGAAGAGAGCAATGGATTGGTGGATCAATTTCATTAATGAACTTCCATAATATACTTACAGAGCAACTCTTCAAAAAGAGAGTAGTGGGATCAAGAGCTTAACTTGTTCTTTGGAATAATTCCTCAAAAAATTGATATATCGACGGAACAATTAATTTAACCCCGACAGTCGGTAATAAGTAATCACGGAAACATTTTAATTGCCAAAAAAAAAAAAAATCATGGAAACATTTTACTAGCTACTTAATTTCCTGGTAATTAATTATGACAATAATTCGCAAGAACTCAAACCTGCAGGATGGCCCATTTCAAGCATTTGTTCTCGCCAGAAGCACTGCAAGTGCTGCCGCTGCAGCTGCATGAAATCAGGACAGCAATGCATGGTTGGTTCTGCAGCCACCTGCGCGCAGCGAAGAGAAGTAAGCAGTGTTTACGATGATTGTGTAGATACCCTCACGTCCCAAAACCTAAGCCGATGTGGGACTAAATCCCAACAAATCTTCCCCTCCCACTAAGGCCTGCATGGGGGGTGAAGCCAACTCTCCCCCCCCCCCCCCCCCCCTCTCTCTGCGAGAAGGCCTGGGGTGCGGAAGCAAACACGCCCCTCCTCCACCAAATCATCATGAACAATTGAGCCAACTTGGGCTCTGACGCTATTTGTAGATACCCTCATGCCCCAAAACCCGGGTTGTAAGGGGGGAGGTCGGGTATATGAGGACGATCGTTTGTCCATCACAGCCGATGTGGGACTAAATCCCAACGGATTGATCTCGTATGAAAGAAGGCATGCATTAGCTGGCATGGGAATCTTGTCACCTGAAGAATTGGGTTGGGATGAAGAGGGGAAATGGGGGAGGAGACATCCAAGAAATTGTACATGAGAGTGGGGAGTGTTGAGGATGGGGCATGCAATGGGTAGTTTGCAGGATCCATGGACCCAAAGGGAAGCAAAAGTAAGATCCCCGGAAAGCAGTTTGCAGGATCTCACAAGGAACTGAGAGAGAGAGAGAGAGAGAGAGAGAGAGAGAGAGAGAGAGAGAGAGAGAGAGAGAGAGAGCTACATGCTGAAATAGGCAAGGGCATTACAGAGAAGTGGCCACTTGTAGAGGGAGTCAGCCTCCCCCTTTGGATGTTACCTTCCTCTAATGTCTGTTTGCGTTGCCTTAAATGTTGGCTAGAGCTCACAATCCTAAACCCTCGATTTGGTCGTACATTTGTCCGTGCATTTTCTCTTTTTTCTTTCTTTTTTCGGTGAACAAAATAATATATATACTTAGGGCAATGCTACTCAGCATGAAGGTTTTCTCGATTTCGCCTGCCCGATTGACATGGCAGCATGCAACTGGTGGCTGAAACCCATTAGCGACATTTAAGTCCTTTACACCTCTAGTCGCATGCTGACACGTCAATCGGGCTGAGCGGAATTGGAAAAACCTTTGGGATGAATAGTATTGCTCATGTACTTATATAAAGCGCGGTTGGGCATTGGCGTTTCTATCCATGTCTACAAAATCCTGAAACTTTTTAGGTAATGGATTGACTAGAACAAAAGGCGTGGGACGGAAATCATGGAATCTGGCTTCCGACAAAATCCAATCAGTTGCTTGTTTCCCTTCTCGGTAAAGATGCGAGATACGACAAGACATGGTCGTGCCCTTCTTGGCCTGAATGTCGTGAGCCATGCGGGGTTTCCTCACATCAACAAGCCATAACCAATGGTGGGTAACAATAACAAAGGGAAGAGTTTGGAACTCTCTTACCAAAGGAAACACCGAGAATGAAACCTGATGGGTGAATTTGATGTCACGATCCTGGAATCGGAAACCTCTTTGATGAACAACAACTTTGCCAACTCTCTTTCTTCTCTCTCCACAAAGTTGGAACTTTTCTCTCTCAAAGCATGAACGAGGATTCGATTGAATCTATACTATATACTAAAACGGAAGCCTCTCACTGTGGTTGTGACACGTGTAACCTTATTGAATAAGGTTACGTGTGGAGCCTTTATGAAGAGCGTCCATCTTTCGACCGCTGTGTGAACGTGACTCTTTCCTTTTATGTGAATACCCAAAATGGCAACTAGCTGTACTCAACTAAATCTCAATCATCCTGAACCGGCAGGCTAAGGGAACTCTCTCTCTCTCTCTTTCTCTCTCTCTCTCTCTCTCTCTCTCTCTCTCTCTCTCTCTCTCTCTCTCTCTCTCTCTCTCTCTCTCTCTCTCCTCTCTCTCTCTCTCTCTCTCCAACGTTACAACAGTACTAAAAACAACATTCAACAACCCTACTCATCCATTAAATCCCACCGCTCTCTACTCGGAGTGCAACTCCATGCAACTGTTGCGGGAGATGAGCCGATTCTCCTTCTCCTACCGTTGACAACTCCTCCTCCCCTACATAACCCAATCAGACTCACCATCTTGAGCAGAACTAATTAAGACAGCTATTTGACGAGTCTCTCTCTCTCTCTCTCTCTCACTCTCTCTCTCTCTCTCTCTCTCTCTCTCTCTCTCTCTCTCTCTCTCTCTCCATTAGTTTCCATTGCTTCATTACCTCGCGATTGACCTTCACTGATGCCACTCTGTTAGCTATCGTTATTGTGCCGGCGTTGCCGCCCAAAAGATTTTGAGGTCGAACGGGATCCACGGCTTCATAGGTCTAGGTTTTAGATCCATAGATATAGGTTTTTATGATGCTCATGTTCAAGGTTAAGGTTGTCAATGCAAGATTTTGGTATACTATATTCTTTGGTTTCCTTTCAGATTTTGGTGAGTAGCGATTGCATCAAGCCCTCCAATCCCTCCCAGGAGTGCTTGGATCGAGATCAAATGTTGGTACCGCAGCTCTAATGCTCCTCTTCAGCAAAGTGATAGAATGAATTCTTGATTCTCAATTAATACTATATATATATATATATATATATATATATATATATATATATATATATTCAAAAGTTTCGAATTTACAGTAAAATTTTGGAATCTAAAATTCATCGATTCAGATTCTTAAGACGGAAATACAAATCTTTATCAAAATATCTCAACTCAATTTAGACGGAAGAAGCACTCTCATCGAGTCTTACCCCCCTCTGATTGAATTGCTCGCTGAATGAAACGGTGGTGGTAACGACAAAGACGACGACAAAGACCTAAAAATACTATTCATGCCACACAAAGATTTTTAGTAATGGGATGGACACTATTTTTTTCTTTTTGGTAAAGTAGATAGAGCTTGACAAATTTTGAGACCTTTCGTATTAATCGCTCTCCAGGCATCGCCTAGGTTTGAGACTAGTCGATGAATCAGGGCTAGGTTTTCTTCCATTTCCTTCTATATGTCTCAAGATGAGCCCTCATTAAAGCCCCAAACAAGTGGGCCCCCAATAAGGTGTGAACACAATATTTATTCTCAAGATATTGTTTTGGATGCCATTAAAATGAAATGGATGAATCTTTTAAATGGGCCTCATATAAAGGGGGCGTTTGGTTCGGCTATTTGCTTATAAGTAGAGCTGTTTCTATAAGAGCTTATTAAAAAGTTTTGCTGAAAAAAACTCTTATAATAAGTAAAGTCGTTTGGCAACTGTTTAGATAAGCTCTTAAAATAAAAAAGTGTGTTTGGTTAACCCCTCTTTTTTAACGCTTATTTTATGGTAGTATTGTCATAATTTTTAGGAAGAGGAGGTCTTGTTTCAAATCTCACGGCAAACGAGAGGCAAAGGAGGTTTGCAGAGGAGGCGAACGAGGGGCAGACTGCGAAGGAGGGCGGACTGCGGTGGAGGTGCAGAGAGCGGACGAGGGGTGAAGGAGGGCTGACGAGGGGCGGAGGAGGTGCAGACGAGGGGCGGACTGTCGATGCCTCGCTGCATATCGCGAGTGAGAGGAGCGATATATTTTTTCTACTGAGCAGCTGCGAAGCGGATAGGTCAAAGGTAAAAACAATTTGTACCCTATGTAATTTTCTGATAAGTGAGGGGCTCAATAGTCCAAAAAAACGCTGAGCGAATAAGTGCAAAAAGTCCTTTTAAAAAATACTTCATTCCGGTTGCTTTTGAAATAAGAGAAAAATGACCCTAAATCTTAAAATAAGCACTACAAAAAAGTACTTGACCAAACATGTTTTTTGGATAAAAAAATCCTTATTTATCAAATAAGTCCAATAAGCACTTAAAATTAGCCGAACCATATGCCCCCTAAGTATCAACCAATAAGCGCATATATCGGCTGGTACGACTCTTACTGGCACTATATTGGCTGCATATGCACATAGAGATGGGTTGTTATAGATGCTTTTGAACGCAACACCCCCCCCCCCCCCCCCTCCAAAATAAATAGTTACTAAATTCTCTAATGAAAAGGTATAAGGTTTTGGTTAGCGAGTCATGTGCTAAGGTCTTTTTTTTTTTGGTAATACATTATATAAGGATGCTGCATAATACAAAAAACTCGATGTCATGAGCACGTACCGCAGGTCAGAAAAACCACTATCTAGGATCATGTACAAGCCTCGGATAGCACCAAAAACTCATTTCCCTTCGAGATGCTTCCATGAATGTGCTGGGGAAATTTGACCAAAAAAGCCTCGGCTGAGCGAACGTCCTTCCCAGGTTTGCGAGGAAGTCGACCGGTCCATTGGCTTCCCGATAGATATGAGACCATTGCACCGAGGGAGAATACAAGGCCATCCGTTGGCAATCTTCAATGATGGAGTCAAAAGGCAGACTAACTCCGAGTTGTTGAATGATGTGTGAAAAATCTCCTTCAATCCATAATGGGACCTATGAAAAAAATGTTGAAACAAAACGCATGCCCCAAAAAAGAGCCATTTTTCAGCATAGTCAATTGAAGTGCATAAAACAAGATAAGCAGCACCAAAAATCACACAACCTCGCTAGTCACGAATAAGGAAGCCACTCCCTGCTGACCCACTAGCAAGATCCACCGATCCATCAAAATTTAATTTCAATTCCCCCTGAGAGGGAGGAACCCACTGCACCGAGATAACCGAAGATGGCCGAAGTGGTGTGGAAAGACAACCTGCTAACTAAAGTTCCCGATATAAAGAAAGGATGCGAGCAACCACGTACAGTAGGAGGGATTTCATATACTTACTGAAAAACTTCTAGGTTACGGGATTTTCAAAGTTGCCAAAAGACTTGTAGCATCAGAGTAGGCAGAAAGCGAAAAAGCCTAGGTAGGCAGTTGTCCCCCCTTTCAAAACTAGTAAGAAATCACAAACATCAGATATATGCAACCCCTGGATATGTTAGCCCGTGTGTATACCTCATCCCAAATGGCAATGGAATGAGGGCAATCACGTAGGGCATGATTTATGTCTCCAAAGACGCAAAACACCGGTCTGTTGCAGCCAATAGCTAGACTCAGACCCCTATGTACCAAGAAATGGCTAGAAGGCAAAACGTCATGTAAATGCTTCTATCCAAAACAAAGAGCCCGGGGCGACAGATAATTTCCATAGAAGCAGTCATGGGTTGCAAGGAACTACCGTCCCAGGTTGCTTAGAAGAGATGGCATTGTAGGCACTCGAAGGGGTCATCATCGTCCAACCAGAAACTTCCCACATGAAAGGATGATCCAGATGGTGGGACATGATAGGAATCAAAACAATACTGTTGCACCAAAAAGGAGGGAGGATTTGAGTCAACAAATCAATATTCCAGTCCACTCCCACATGAGTAATGTGGAAGAAATATGCAATAGAGGTGATGTGCTCGCACACCCTCGAGTCAAAACATAAAGGAAGTTGATTGAAAGGAGTGGTAGAAGTCCACGAGATCTCCCAATGATTGAAGTTGGCCGACTCCCAAACAGCATAAATACAATTATCCCGCATGGAGGGAATCCCTAATTTGATGGTGCGCAATGCCCAAAATAATTTGGAAGGTGAGGGCCAATGCCAGGGGGTAAGGATCGGACCATATTTAGTAAGACAGAAGGACCTCCGAGCCGACTGATAAGAATTGATAAGACCGAAACCCCTCTTGACCAAGAGTGCTTCACAAATCTGCCGCAGTGGTCGGATGCCCAAAACACCCATCTGTATAGGGGTGCAAAGTCTATCCCAATTTAATAAATGCAAACCGACGGAGGAATAAGAAGAGACCCAAAGAAATCTTCTCATCTCCTTGTCGAGTTGATCCAAAATATTGTTAGGAACATACCCACCGATGAGCAAGATTATAAATCGGCAATGAAGAAATGATAGATTTAAGTAAGAGAAGGGGACCAGTGAATGATAGATGTGAGGCCTTCCAACCCTCCAGCTTAGACAAGAGCTTTGAGGTGAGGCACCCCTAGTCTCTAGTTAAAATACATTTGTCGGAGACAGGCTCCCCCAAATACATGAAAGGTTCGTGTTGCTCCGAGAAACCAAGATAAGTCATGAAGTAATACTTGGCAGCCGGAGCGACCGTAGGTCCAAAAATGATCGAAGATTTGGATAGATTGAGGCGTTAACCGGAGCATTCGCCGTAGGTGTGAAGAAGATCCATCACAAGAGAGATTTGCAAATAGGAATTTTGGACGAACATCAAGGTATCGCCTGCATAAGCGAGCAAGGTCGTGGAAGGTCCCTGTGGTGAGGGACACGCACCCCACAAGGCACCCTAATCTCTTAAAGCCGCCAAATTACGGTTCAGAACCTCAGAGCCCAAAATGAACAAAAAGGGAGACAGGGGATCTCCCAGCTTTAAACCACGAGAATCAGTAAACCAAGAAGTGGGGGATCCATTAAGAAGGATAGAGAAAGAGGGGTGTTCGATGCAGGTACATACCCAATGAGTTTAGAATGGGGAGAAACAAAATCAGACCGAAACCTTACAAAGAAAATCTCATTCCAAAGGTCATACGCCTGAGCCATGTCCAATTTGAGATCAATAGTATCCACATTCCACGACTGAGAGCTAATGGAGTGCAAGGCCTCTTGAGCCAACAGGATGAAGTCCGCGATATTGCGTCCCCTAAGAAACACCACCTGATCAGGAAAAATAATTTTGGCCAAGATGTCATTGAAACGATTGACGAGAATACGGGAGATGAGCTTGTAAACCACCAAACATAGACTACTAGGCCGAAATTGGGTCGGATGAGTAGGATCTGGATACTTAGGAATATGTGCTAAGGACTTTCTAACCATAGGTCTTGTGTTAAAAACACATCAACAACATTTTTCTAAAAATAGCACGTAGGGGGTGTTAGTCAATTAGGATTTGGTGAAGAGTTCCTTGTATTTAGGATTACATCAGTAGTGGTTCTGAACTTCTTTGTGGTATTGTAGATTTAAGCGTTAGTGGTTGTGGAGTCCACAACGTGAACTTCTGATTCAGGCGTTAGTCAATATTTTATATGACCTTGGACTCCTAAGTTAGGCGTTAGTCAATAATCATGGTACAAGTCCATGACTTCATAACAAAAGGGATTTACAAACCCTAGTATATATACTTTTTGCCCTTCAAAAGTTCCACCTCAAAGGTGGAATTTTAAATCCCCTACGTGAGACTCTCTTTGAAAGGTATTATCGGCATCTCCCGGAACCCTAGAACCCGTGCTCATGATCGTGTAAGCCAACGTCGGATCCCCATCAACCCTCATTCTCCTTTTCCAGGTACCTCTCTATCTCCCTCCTTCCTCTTCTTTGGGTATACCCAACCCCTCTCGACCGCCCTCTCCCTTCGCCCCCCCCCCCCCTCGGAACAAAATACAGTAGAGAGAGAGAGAGATGCCCTCTGGATTCGTTCGGTTCCAATCACGACGCCCGTCCAGCTCCGATCGTAACGCCTATCCGGTGCCAATCACGATGCCCATCCGACTTTGTCGTGACGCCTACCTCCTCGATCATATATTGGATTCATTATTTTAATTAGTATACTACTTCCAATTTGTATGTTATTTATGGAAATGACCTTCTTGGTTGTTGGTATGCTAAAGTCTTTTGGCATGATACAATTGATAATCTTGTTTGAAATATGATCTTATTTATAAAAAAATTATCAATTTCTATATGTAAAATTACTAAAATCTTTAATATTAATTTTTTTTACCATTTGACTTATGTAAAAATTGGCAAAACTATCTATCCAACGTGGTGAGGCAATCTTGGATGGCAGAGGCAATGTTGATTAAATTGATCTTAATTTTGATTCATTGTTCTTGTACATTTTTTTAATGAACATATTAATACTTTTCGTAGTAGGTCTTTAAAATTCATCAAAATTGTTCTTCAAATGTGTTAGTCAAATGGGATTTTATGTCCAAGTACACAACAAAAATCCCATGTGAACTCCTAAAAAAGGGATTTATGAGACTGTGGACTTCTCAAAAAAGTTCGCAGACTCCTAAAAAAACCTACTCTTTAAAAAAAGTCCGCGGACTCTCAAAGATCGCAAGTCCACGGACTCCTGAATAATGATTTTAAAATCTTAATTGACTAACACCTCCGTAACCTTTTTTCTTATGGAATTTTACAACCGAATTGATTTATTCAAAGACCAAAGCGGAACATGCTCCGGGTCTAGTCCAAACCGATCGAATCGCTCGGTCCGATTTGGTTTCAAGACACAGGAAGAAACTACACTTATCATTTACCATTAGTCCAATGAGCATTTTGGAACAATGTGTGTCTAATTTCGTTGTTGGGACTCAGACCATCCTAATGAAATCTCATCAAAACAAAGGGTAAACAAACACATGTTTCCTTGAGTGATTTTCCTTCCTTTATGATAGTTGATTTATACCGGGTTTAGATGGATTCTATTCCAATCAAGAATTTGAATTATCTCCAGAAATTTTTCCATTCACTCTTTCCACACTTAGATTTTGTGTAAATTACACATTGTCCCCCTGAAGTTTAGCACAAAAACTCTTAATGCCCTATAGTTTCAAGACTATATTTCGCCCCTTTCAATTCAGTTATGATCTTGAATCAAGCATGCGTACCCGCCCTCCCCGTCCGAAGCATGGAGATTCTCTGATTCCGAATTTTCGAGATCAATTATCAACGTTCGACGGCGCGGTGTCGAACCATCTCCCAACTCGATGGAGGACAGCACACTTCTCGGTTTAGCTTTAGCTATGGGGTTCTCTATCGAAGGAGGGAGTTCGAAGTCCTTTCTTGATCAGATCCGTGAGCTAGAGAGGTCGAATGCTTTAGAGTCTTGAGACCATGGTGTTTTGGCTTTTAATTTGGCCGTTCGGGCTTCTGGATTGATTGTCTTGGTCGGGTTTCCAGTTAGTGTACTCAATGTCTTTGAGCATTAGTTGTTTTTTTTCTTAATTTAATAAACCGGTAGGGGTCTAGGCCGAACCCCCCCTCATCTCTGAGAGGGATTTCTCAAAAAACAATTCAGTTCTGATCAGATAAAAATTACCAAATGAGGAAATTACGTAGTTGACGAAAGGGGTACGTAGTCTCCTCATTTGATAATTTTTATCTGATCAGAGCTGAATTGAAGGGGGCAAAATATAGTTTTAAAACTATAGAGGGGTTAAGTGTATTTGAGATAAAGTTCGGGGGGCAAAGTGTAATTTATCCTAGCTTTTTTAACAGGGCTTGCACTGAAGAGAGCTATAAACAATTTCTAGGACATTACCAGCAGAATCCACAGCTTGATTCAATGCTCGAGGGGATTGCATTTTAACCGATATAGCATTGCCCTCAGCAGACTTCTCAAAAGAACTATTTTCTTTGTGATGATGACCTTTAGAGCCATTCTCTGTGTTGAGATGCTCCACTGGTAGTAGTAGGGCTGGCAATTTCGGACCCGACTCGACCCGACACGAAGTTAGCGGGTCTGGGTCAGGGCTAAACGGGTTCGGGTCGTAAACGGGTCGACACGATAGACCCGTTTAATAGACGGGTCGAGTCTGGGTTTAGGGTCTGGACACGGTAGACCTAGGAAGACCAGTTTAAAATTCAACGGATCGTGTTGGGTCGGGTCTACCCGTAATCCGATACTGTAATATGATGTACCAGCGGGTCTATCGGGTCAGGTTGGGTCGAGTCGGACTGGGTCGGATCGGGTCAACTGAATAGACCTGTGTGGCAAACGGGTCTAATGGGTCTACCGTTTATAAACGGGTCGGGTATGGGTTTAAGATCTAGACACGATTAGTCAAACGGGTCGGGTCCAGGTCTAGGGGTTTTGGACACGACCCGAAACTAGACACGACACAAACCCGACACGACCCGACCCGTTGCCACCCTAGGTAGTAGTCCCATTTGCTCTCCTACCATCAAAAGGTTGGTCTTTTGAAGTACTCTGGATGTTATCACAAGGTATCAGAACTGAGCCAGCTCCCCACGTGTCTCTGGACTAGAGAAATCTTTGGTGTAACTGTGATACCGGCTGAGTTGGTATCACGGGCCAACCACAAATGCTTGAGTGTCCCTCTCTCATCATAATGAAGCATTTAAATCGGAAAACGAATGGACCCACAACAATAATACAACAATAATAATACCCCATTTCGCTTGAATCGCAGTGTAATTGTGGTTGAGTGTGATACGCCTGTCATTGTGCATGTCATCTCACGGTTATGATGCATTTGTGATTGTCTCCGGCGTTTATCATTGGTCCGTGATGCCAGCTGGGCTGGTATCATGGTTATACCAAAGTTGTTCACCCAAATGTGCCTATACCTGTTGTACTCTTCTTCTTTCAAAAGGTCAGTCTTTTTAAAGAACTCCTAATGTTGTCACACTCTGTATTATTTTAACATGTAATTTTTTCATTACCCAAGAGGCCATTATGGGACGTCCACGTGTAGGGTGACCAAAGGACGCAATACAACTTCAACGATAAAGAAAAATTATCATCTAATCTGATCAGAAAAAATAGGACCATGTTTCGAATCTTTCACCGAATTAGCTTTTAAACGACTTGAGAACTGTATGTTGGTGGAGAAATTATCCGGTGGAATAGGGACACCACGTCACCGATGATCGTGTGATGCACCATTTCACTGCGTGACAAAGAGAGAGGGAGAGGGAGACTAGGGTTTGGAGAGAAAACTCTTTGTATTGATTGATGATATTATATAAGACTACCTCTTCTTATATAAAGAGAGAACGCACATCATTACAATACCACAACTAAGGTGGGACTACTTGTAACTCTACATCTAATACCCCTCGTCAAACTGATGTAAGGTATAAACCGACATCAGTTTGTTTAATAAAATAAAGGAAAGAAAAAAAAAATACATCAAATACCCCATTTTTATGTTGTAAAGTAAAAATAGTGCCAGAGCGACATGTACACAAGTCGTCCTGGGAACTTGATTGACCTGCAAGCAAAACAACCGGAAAAACCCAGCCAACCTATATGCAGGTCAACCAGGGAACTGACAATAATCGATCACTAATGATCGGAGCGGAAGAAACCTGCGGTGATGGAAGCCGGCAATAACGGAGGCCGAAAGTGGGTAGAGGAAAATAGTCGATGGTGAACAGGTGAAGTGGGGCCTCCAAACTAGTCTTGGCACTCAAATGCAAAGTTTGAGACGCCATCGCTGTCTCAGCATGCAACAATAAGTTCAAGGAGACAGCCTTGGTAGTTGAAGACAAAGTCTGAGGCAGGCTCCGTCGACTCGGCACTCAATAAGTCCAAGCTAACTGCCTTGGCACGAGACGGCAAAGTCCGAGACTTAGGTCTCAGCATTCTACCAAAGTCTGAACTCACAGTCTCAATATGCCTCAACAAGATGACCTAAGCCTGACCATTTGACACTCAACACCATTTGCACAGTTACCCCTAGCTCGAGGAAACGCGCACTTAAAAAACTCAAAAGTTCAAAAATTCTAGAAGCACGAGAGATGAAAAAACCTGACCAGATTTAGTGAACCACGCCCGCCTGACCGCTGCGCCCGACTGATCGATCGGTTGGTCTCAGAATCAACAGGGTCGGGTGCGAGGAGCTCTCTAGCACCCAACCCCCAAAATCCGATCGGTCGGTCAACCACGACTAACCGACCACCACGCCCGATCGACCGTCGCTCCTGACCGATCGTCGCATCCGCTCGACCATTGCGGTTGACCGATCTCCCGGTCGATGTCAGACTCAATTGGGTCGGGCGCTAAGAGCTCTCTGGCACTCGACCCTAAAATCTGATCATTCGGTCAACCGCGACCGATCGATTGGTCTTTTGACTAGCCGATTCGCCCCTCTAACGGCGTTACTCCTACGCCCCTCCTGGTAGGCCCTTAGCAGGGGGTCGGCAGGCACGCGGCCCCGGACAGTGGGTCGGCAGACGCACACCCTAACGGCCCTTAGCAATGGGTCGGCGAGTGCGACGGTCGCCCCTGGACGGGAGTCGATTGACGGACTTCTGGTCGGCCCTTGGCAGGGGGTTGGCAGACGCTACGGTCGGCCCCGGACAGCAGGTCGGTAGACAAAACTTTGGTCGGACTTAGGCAAGGGGTCGATAAATTCTTTTTAAACACTCATCAAGCCACCTCGACATCGACAAAGCAGTTTTTTATCATAGAGTCCTAACCAGTAAGGTTACCCACCTACCTAGCTGGGAAGGGATAATTATGGTTGCAAAATCTGGCAACACCTGACAGTGGGACCCACAACCCCGCCTGGGGCCCACAAAAATGACGATGGGATTCGCAGTCCTGCCTGAGGCCCACGAAAACAACTGTGGGACCCACAGTTCTACTTGAAGCCAATGAAAACGACGGTGGGACCTGCAGCCCCTGCCTGGAGCCCACATGAAATATCTGGGGTCTATATGAAATATTTATGTCCCAGTAAATCCACCCCATATATTTATCAAAAGCCCAGATATTCCCAAAGCTTTATAAATAGCAAACCCGACAAATATTCTAGATCAAATTTTATTTTTTTCATATTCCACTTTTTGTTTTTCAGAGCTCCCAAAGCCCAGGGATGGCAACGGTGCGGTTTCGGAGCGATTTTGGGCAAAACCGAAACCGCACCGAAACACTGAACCACCATACCGAAAACTACACCACACTGCGACAATGTACCATTATGTAAAACCGAAACCGTACCATACGGTGCTTCACGATTTATTTCTAGAATGGCCTAAACGGTGCGGTTTTATACGGTTTTGGTCAAAACCGAAACTGCGCTGTTACACCGAAACCGAAAACTGAAACCGCACCACGACGGTTTTATATTTTGGCAAATCAAAACCGCATGCACTGTGCGGTGCAGTTTATCGCGGTTTACGATTTTAAACCGCACCGTTGCCATCCCTACTAGAGTCTTCTGGTTATCAGACCAACCAACCCTACTTCACCATCTGTTTACTTGTATAAGCACTCCTCGGCCTGTTGAGAGTAGCGCTACTTCTTCAGAGTTAATAGATTCAAAGGCTGCGTCTTACCGCACGGAGACGTAAGCTTTGGCCGAACTTCGTCACCACATCTTGTGTCAACTCTCTCTCTCTCTCTCTCTCTCTCTCTCTCTCTCTATTGATGTGCACCCTTCTTCTTCCTACAGTCAACAACGTTAGCACGATAGCTCAACGTTCTACAGCGCGTCACATATAGAAGCTCTACCCTTCAATCGACTGTTGGAGGGGAACCGTACGACGGCCGTAATCCTCCCCCACAGGTCCCATTATACATATAAGGATCGTTTCCACCCTCTACTATACCTATGGGTGACTAATCCTCCAAGTATTAAAATTTTTTATTTATAAATTAAAAAATTTATATTATCTTTGTAATAAATTATCAAAAATAAATGATAGATATTGAGAAGAGCAAAACATATTTTTTTAATACGACTTTTGATCCCGTGCTTATTGGGCGGCTACCCTCCCCACTAAAGGTTGTGAGTTGCTCTCAGCCTCCATACGATGCCACGTCATCAGTAAACAGTCAAGCAGCCACGAGTGCAGGCGTGCAGCTCTGCAGTTCTACCAATTTTCTTTGCCAACTTGGAAGTGGCACCCGATCATAGCTGTCCGTTTTCCTGCAATGTGCGATCCACCGGATAGGGGGTGGGTGCAACGAATGGCTGTGATTGAGCCACGTCAAGCTGGCAAAGAAAAGTCGGTAGAGGAAAACAGTCGGTGGTGAACAGGTGAAGCGGGGCCTCCAAACTAACGGCAACGCGAGGACCGCCAGTGCATCACCACGTGTTGTTGGGCGAGATTTTTTTTTTTGTGTGTGTAAATTACACATGGGCCCCTTGTAGTTTGAACGATTATCACTTACACCCCCGCAGTTTTAAAACCCTACAAATATCCCCTTATAGTTTATAAACATATCACTTGCACCCCCTCCAAAAGGAGGTCTATGTGTATGGTTTTTCAAACTATAGGGGGTAGTTGTAGGGTTTTAAACATGAGAGGTGTTAGTGATAATCGGACAAACTGCAAGGGGTCTAGGTGTAATTTAACAAAACATGATGGTTACAAGCGAGAGACATAACACTGTGCCCTTTGCACATGTGGGGAAACTACGAGGTGAAGGTAAGGGATCGTATGCTTTGAGCATTCGTTACTTCACAACCAAGTGAACTAACCACATGCTCATGTGCTCTCATGCCTCGTCTACATGAACCTCTTCTGCTCAGAGAACTTGGATGGCTGGGTTTGTGGGGAAAATTATTGTACCGTCTTGATCAGAGACATCGCCCCACAATTCTTGATTGAATTATATGGTTTGTAAGTTTTGGAGATTAGAGACTCGAGAGAGAGAAGACACAAAGAGTTGTTGTCGAAGTTTGGTCTTATGACCTATGTCTCCGGGCGAGAGGTGCCACCTGATTTGTACTATAATGTATGTGAAATGGGAAAGAATTGTTCTCTCGAAAGGCTGAGAGAAACTTCTTAGAATCAGGGTTACACAGAGCAACTAGAAAAAGTCAGAAAAAGAAAAGAGAGCTCTAGCTCATGGATCCTCTCTTCCTCTGATTGAATGACCAACATCAACCAACCCCTTTTCTGTAGGTTATAGGGGTTCTTTAATAGTTGAGACATGTGCTCGATATAACAGTGATGACGTGACGATGCTGAGGTGGCACTAATCTTGGTCCTTCTCGTTCGGCCCTTTATTGGGCCATTATTCGGGCCCAATAAAGGGCGCTTGATTTGGGGGCCCTACTTAGTAGGTCCATGGAACTGGGCTTGTCCACTTGGGTCGTTGCGTGGGCCCATGTGAGTCTGATCCAGTCCGATATAATTTTTGCACCCACAGGCTTCCGCTAGCTTTCGTCGTTATCCACCCAAGAAAAAAATAGAATTTATTTTGGGGAAATTTATTTAGTACTGTCTTAAGTTTCTACTTACAATAAGTCCACCGATATGACCATTGCACAAAAACCTGATTCTCTATCCAATGTTTTGATTGCAAATGATATGATCTTAGCTGTTTTAGATAACATTTTTTTTTAAATACCATAAATACCCATTGTATCCTCCCACATTAAATAACAGTAGATGATATATGACACTTTTTACGGCAATAGTGGCACGGGCTGTTACAATGAAATCGTTGTAGCAGCTACAGTGAAATCATTACAGCAATCGCGATTTCACTGTAGCTGCTACAGTGATTTCACAAGTAGCTGTAACAGTAAAATAACTGTAGCAACCCTTGATTTAATAGTGGATACTAAAAAGATATTTTTATCGTAAAATCATTGTAGCAAAGTACTCACTTTTATGCAAATAATACTCAGTTGAATTGAGTATTCTTTTGTATATTTGAGTATCATGCACATGTTGCTACAATGATTTCATTATAGCTGCTACAATGAAATTCACTGTGCCAACTAAAAAGGCTTTCCTACAGTGAATCACTGTAGCAAAATACTTAATTTTGTTCAAATAATACTCAGTTTTATTGAGTATTGTTGCGACTAATATTGAGTACTATAGTGATTTTACTGTCGCAAAGTGTTTTAATTTTAACATTCACAAAAAAATCACTATAGCAATTACATTAATTTTATTGTAGTAAAAATATTCAAATATATGTCAATAATACTTAATTAAAATGAGTACTATTGTTACAAAATTGAGTACTATTGCTACAATAATTTTACTGTAGCAACATGTTTTTTAACAGCCACAATGGAATCACTATAGTGTTGCAGTGATTTCACTATAGCTGCTATAGCGAAATCACTATAGCGCTACAGTGATTTCACTGTAGCTACTACAGTGGAATCACTATAGCGCTACAGTGATTTCACTGTAACTGCTCTAGTGAAATCGTTGTAGCAGCTATAGTGGTCCCACACTAGGTCTCGAAACTGTACATTCCGTAGAGATCGGGTGAAGTTATATAGACACTGATAGGTTGGTAAATTCGGCAACTTAACCAAGGCTATTTTAGTCTTGCATTAACCAAAAGAGCTATTGCAACTAATCTGCTGAAATGTGGATCTAGACTTAGAGGAAAAGGTTGTCGGGACCTATCCTAAAATGAATCCTTTAAAAAGGACTATTTGTAGTCCACCCTATTTTTTTTCACCCCCCAAACTTACTTCCTATTTTTGTGCAGGTTATGACCAGCATACCCTTCGTTTCCTGGCACACCCCATCCTCCCCCTTCATACCCTTATACCCTCCGAACCTTCATAGCCCACCTGCATCCTTGCCAGCACGTCCGTCACTAACGCCATCATCTCGATCTACTCCCCTTCTTCTCCTCCATCCCCATCATTGGAGCTGCCACCGACCCACCGCCTCTCCTTCCTCCATTTTCCCTCTTTCTCGATCCCCACCACTTCGCTTCCCCATCCTTGTCATCGCCTCTCTCTCTCTCTCTCTCTCTCTCTCTCTCTCTCTCTCTCTCTCTCTCTCTCTCTCTCTCTCTCTCTCTCGCTAGAGCCGTGAAAGTTGTCCCTTCCTTTCCTCGCCGCCCAGCATGTTCGGCAAAGCTGTCCCCTAACGAACATGTTCGGTACTTAAATACCGAATATTGTTCAGCATGTTCAGTAGTTCAGTGCTGATCAAGTTCGGTACCAAACTACTGAACATGTTGTTCAATATAGTCATCATTTTTTGGGATGTGAATAAACATTTTTCACAAAAACAAAAAAAATTGTTGGCTGCATAGTCACTGCAGATAATGAGCTCCCAATTACTTTTGTTACATGTTGTTGGTAAGGTAACTTACTCAAAAGGTGCGTTCTATATGCACCCGATCATTTAAAATTAAGTCGACATCTTCCTATTTTTATTTTTTTATTATTTAAATTATTTCAACACTTTATCTTCAGCCGACTTTATCCTTCTCACGGTACGTACTGACACCTTCACCATCCCCCTGCCTTTGCCACCATCCCCCTTTCGATGTCACCCTCAGCCTCCACCGCTGCCCTCATTCCACCTCCTCATCCTTCTCCCTCCTTCTCCCTTTTCTACCTCCATCTTTTCTGGATCAAACACCTAAGCCACTTTGAGAAAACATGTCAGTAATTGCTCGCCGACATGATCGGTACGGTAGAGACCGACAATACCTTGTCAATATTTTCATTTATTATTTTTATTTATCTCATTTTATTAATTTTTATTAATTAATCATTAAATAAAAATAAGTTTATACTTTTATTTAATTTTAAAAATATAGAAAATAGAAGTAGCAACTTAAGCCATTTTTTAACCCCTCATCGCCCCCCCAAACCCAACACCTCTCTCTCTCTCTCTCTCTCTCTCTCTCTCTCTCTCTCTCTCTCTCTCTCTCTCTCTCTCTCTCTCTCTCTCTCTCTCTCTCTCTCTCTCTCTCTCTCTCTCTCGCTCTCTCTCTCTCTCGTGCGCGCGCACATTCTTGTGTGGTTTGACTCCACCCTATTTTACAGGTACATATCTGACGATTCAGAGGGTGAGGAATTATTGTTGTACAATTAAGTTCTTGTTTGGTGATCTGTATGGTGGTGCACCTAAATCGACCACAACTGCAAAATTCAAGGCCCTCTGATCACTATAAATAATCTGACATATCATTGCTAAAAAATTGATATCCGATTTTTTTACATACAGATGATCAAATATGATTATCCTACCCGATCTGTTGAGCTTCACCTCAAACATGCAAACCACACGGAATTCGATATTTTCTAGTGAAAGTATGTGTTAGGCACTTGTAGAGATGGTATATTAGCTAAAAGACAGACACCATTTGGGTTTAGTGTAAAATTCATCCCAAAGACATGTTTGTATAGCAAATCCCCAACCGAAAAGAAATGTTGAGCTTTCCAATCCTGTAAATGACAAAACTACCCCTCCGACAAGAGTATCAATTCAAGAGTCAATTCATATCTAGCAAGAGTATCAAATCGGTTTGGTAAGAGTATCAAATTGCCGAATTAAAAATATTGCTATAATAATTTTACAACCAGGGTTTTGGGGTGTGAGGGTATCGAACATGGTATCAGAGTTAGGGTACACCATCTCCTGCTCCGAGTGCTCCCCATTGAAATTGCTTGCCACATGTGCTCCACGTGGGAGGATCCTTGCCACGCGTGCTTCGCATGGGAGGGAGTGTTGACAGATAGTTCCACATCGGGGAGGGAGGCACCAATCACCCGCTTAATATAACCCATGTGGACCTCCCTTACAACCCGGGTTTTGGGGTGTGAGGGTATCTAACAGTTGTTAGGATCTATGTATCGCAGCAACGACCTCTCTCCTTGGGGTGGCAGCAAGAGATCAAGACCAAACATTTTCCTTTTCCCTTGAGCAGGTAATCAAACCCTTTGAATTTTTTTCTATTTTCCTGATTATTGAGTTCCAAAATCTAAATTTTCGTTATCATTTCTTTTCTTTCTTTATCTACTCTGATTAGTTTTTGGGTTACTGATTCATGGTTCATTTGAATCGTTTCATGACACTTTAGATTTACAACTCTAATTCAATAATTTAAGAATTTTTTAAAGTTAAAATCTAAACTTCTTTTTTTAGTGTAATTGTTTACAGTGATTGTGATTGATATAAAAATATCAAGGGGCTTTTGGATGCATAATTACACAGTTTTTTTTCCATTATATTTATGCGTGTATGTTTCTTAGAAGGGAAAAGAAAAAAATATTAGTATCAATGTAGTTGTGAGATTTTCTCTATCCCAAAACCCAAGTATTGAGATGAGGTCCTATCATACATATAAGAATTGTTTCCGCCCGAGGTGTGACTAATCCTCTAACACTTCCCATCATATACAGGCCAAAATTTTTTGATCCCTGTCACATGAATGATAGATGTGTGAGGATCACACCCGACAGGTGAGTGTACGGTTAGGCTTTGATACCATGTGAGATTTTCTCAATCCCAAAAACCCAGGTATAGAGATGAGGTCCAATCATACATATACAGATCGTTTCCGTCCTTTACTTTATCGAGGTGGGACTAATCCTCCAACAGTATTAATTTTTTTATTTATAATTTAAAAAAATTATATTAACTTTGTAATAAATTATCAAAAATAGATGATAGATATTGAGAAAAGAGCAAAACATATTTTTTAATACAACCTTTGGTCCCGTGCTCATTGGCCGGCCACCCTCCCTCCCCACTAAAGGTTGTGAGTTGCTCAGCCTCCATACGATGCCATCATCAGTAAACAGTCGAGCAGCCATAAGTGCAGCTCTGCTGTTCTGCCTAATTCCTTTGCCAAACTTAGAAGTGGCACCCGATCACGACTGTCCGTTTGCCTGCCATGTGTGATCCACCGGATAGGGGGTGGCAGCAACGGGCGGTTGTGATCGAGCCACGTCAAGCTGGCAAAGAAAAGTCGGTAGAGGAAAACAGTCGGTGGTGAACAGGTGAAGTGGGGCCTCCAAACTAACGGCAACGGGCGGACCACCAGTGCATCACCACGTGTTCGTGAGCGAGATTTTTTTTTTGTGTGTGTAAATTACACATGGAACCCCTTCTAGTTTGAACGATTATCACTTACACCCCCATAGTTTTAAAATCCTACAAATACCTCCTTATAGTTTAAAAATCATCTCACTTGAACCCCCTCCAGAGGGGGTTTATGTGTACGGTTTTTTAAACTATAGGGGGGGTATTTGTAGGGTTTCAAATATAAGAGGTGAAAGTGATAATCGGACAAAGCACAGGGGTCTATGTGTAATTTACCAAAGCATGATGGTTACGGGCGGGAGACGTAACACTGTGCCCTTTGTGCATGTGGGGAAACTGTGAGGTGAAGGTAAGGGATCGTATGCTTTTAGCGTCCGTTACTTCACAGCCAAGCGACCAACCACACGCTCATGTGCCCTCATGCCTCGTCTACAACTCTTCGGCTCAGAGAACTTGGCCGGCTGGCTTCCGTTAGCTTCCGCCGTTATCCACCCAAGAAAAAAAATGGAATTTTTTCTTTACCCCCCCCCCCAAACTTACTCCCCATTTTTGTGTGGGATATAACAACCATACCCTTCATTTCCTGATACACCCCATCCTCTCCCTTTCATATCCCTATTCCCTTCGAACCACCCGCATCCTCGTTAGTATTTTCGTCACTAACACCACCACCTTTTTACTCCCCTTATTCTCCTCCATCCGCACCCTTGGAGTTGCCATCGGCCAACCTCCTCTCCTCCTTCTCCATTTTTTATTTTTTTTGAGCCCCACCACTTCTCTTCCCCCTCCTTACTGTCCTTGTCATCGCTCCCCCCCCTCTCTCTCTCTCTCTCTCTCTCTCTCTCTCTCTCTCTCTTGAGCCGTGAAAATTGTCCTTAATTCCTTTCTCCGCCGCCCAGCATGTTCGACAAAGTCGTCCCCTAATGAACATGTTCGGTACTTAAATACTGAATAGTGTTCAGTATGTTCAATAGTTCAATGTTGACCAAGTTCGGGACCGAACTGCCAAACATGTTGTTCAATATACTCATCATTTTTTGGGATGTTAATAAAAAAAATTTCACAAAAAAAATTATTGTTGGCTGCATAGTCACCCGCAGATAATGAGCTCCCAATTACTTTTGTTACATGTTGTTGGTAAGGTAACTTACTTAAAAGGTGTGATCTATATACACCCGATCATTTAAAGCTAGGTCGGCATCTTCTTATTTTTGTTTTTTTATTATTTAAATTATTCCAGCACTTTATCTTCAGTCGACTTTGTCCTTCGCATGGTACGTGACACCTCCCCCATCCCCCTGCCTTCGCCACCGTCCCCCTTTCGATGTCATCCCCAGTCTCCCCCGCTGCCCTCATTCCACCTCCTCCTCCTCCCTTATCTACCTCCATCTTTTCTGAGTCGAAAACCTACGCCACTTCGAAAAAACCGCCATGTTCAACAATACCGTGTCAAGTCAACGGGCTAATATTTTCATTGACTATTTTTATTTATTTCACTTTACTAATTTTATTAATTAATTATTAAATAAACATAAATTTATATTTTTATTTAATTTCAAAAATATAGAAAATAGAAACTGCCTGATAGCAACTTAAGACAATTTTTAACCCCTCATCCCCCCCCCCCAACACACACATACACACACCGTGTTAGACCCCTATAGAGATATTATATTGGTTAAAGGGCAGACACCATTTCGGTTTAGTGTAAAATCCCTCACAAAAACACGTTTATACAGCAAGTCCCCAACCGAAATTTTTTTTTTTGAGCTTTCCAATCCTGCAAATGACAAAACTATCCCTCAAACAAAAGTATCAACTCAAGAGTCAATCATATATAGCAAGAGTACATCAAATCAGTTTGGCAAGAGTATCAAATCGTCGAACTGAAACTATTGCTACAATAGTTTTATTGTAGTACAGCATCGATTTTACTGTAGCAGCTACAACAAAACTACTGTAGTAGCTAAGAAAATTTACTGTAGCAGCCACTAAATGCTACAGTGACAGCCAACGGAGCTCTAGATATACAGTGACAGCCGGAAGAATCACGGAAGATGATTCTCGGATGATTCTCCACGGCCATCATCTCAGCTAAAAGCCGTTTGATAATGAACGGACAGCTGCAGATGAGGGTCCTTTACAAACCAAAAGTGGGCCCCCCACTCGGAACGAAGGAGAAAATATCAGTCAGACAAGCCGACAGGAGCCGTTGGCGAGGCAACGGAAAGCTCCGTCGGGTTCCTTGACGGAGCACTAACGTCCTGTCGGCGACGTCAACTTCGACCGTTGCCTCATATAAAACGCCCCTCCGGAGCTCTATCCCACAGCTTCCGCTCACCGCCCAGGGGATAGGCTGAAGGGAGGAGGAGGAGGAGAATCCGGCGGAGCGTGATGGCGTCGTCGGGGAGCCCTTCCGCCTGCGAAGGTTCCGTGGACAGGGACGGATTCACGGCGGAGCTGCAGGGGATCATGGAGCGGATAAGGTCGGAGGACGAAGGGTGCAGGATCCAGGCGGCGAGGGAGATCCGGCGGCTGACGAAGACGTCGTCGAAGCGACGGCGGCAGCTCTCTGGCTCCATAGAGCCGCTCGTGTCGATGCTCCGGCGCGGAAGCCCGGAGTGCTGCGAGGATGCCATCCTCGCCATCCTGAATCTCGCTGTCAAGGACGAAGGGTGCGGGTTTTATTCTTCGTCCCGATAAAAATTGCCTCTTCTAATTTCTGATCCATTGATTTCTCTAGCTTCTTATGCTGTTGAATTAATTAGGGTTTTTATTGATTTGGTTCGTTTCGTCTGTGGGGGATTAGAACTTAATTTTGTTATATTCGCTCTTTCTCTGTCTTTCTTTATAGCTTTCTTTAGTTTACTTTTGCATTTTACGAGTGAAATTGGTTAAAATTAGTCTTTTTTTACCTTATATAAGCGGTGAGATTGGTAGAATTTTTGTTTCTAGCTGTTGAAATTTGAAAATAATTGAGAATTTATCCAGGGTTAGTAGAAAATTATAGGGGTTTTGTTCGATTAGTGATTGTCAACTACAATCTAACTCTTTTGGGGTTGCTTGGTATTGGAGTTAGATGGGTTTACCTTTATTTTTCTGTTGTTGTGTTATATTTGGGATTGTTTTTCAGTCGAGACTGGCTAAAATCAGATGATGAGCAATCTGAAATGATTAGGGTGATTAGGCTTGTTTTATATCCTGCGTTATATGTGTACGCCCCTTCTAAAATCGTGGTAGTTGCAGTCCCCGTAGGGATTTATAGGATGTCACATTTCCTTTTGCGCTTATCAAACCAAAAATGAACAAACATACCTGAAAATCGATCTTTTCTTCCACAAATAGGATATGGTGGCGAACTAGCTGCCTTCACTTCAATCTATAGTAGCTGAATATCAGTTTCTTATTCATTAGGAGCACAAGACGTGCCTCGGGTACCACCGTACCATAAAGATAAACTTGTTCCTCACAATAAGACATGATATATAATCCACACCTTTCAAAAAAAAAAAAGAAGATATATAATCCACCTCATGAATACTTTGGTTAACCGGTTTCCCTTCAACATCGTGTTCCACCCTCCCTTCAATAGGATAATCATCATGTTCCACCCATCAAGAAACATAAGATTTAGGGAAAACTACACTTAGACCCCCCTCTCTAGTTTTACCGATTATCACTATCACCCACTTATGTTCAAACCCCTACAAATGCCCCCTATAGTTTCAAAACTACAATAGGACATTTGTAGCATTTTAAACATCAGAAAGTGGTAATCGGTCAAATTACAGGAGGTCTAGGTGTAATTTACCCTAAGATTAATTACCATAAGCCCACATATGCTCTTTGTTGTCATCCATCTACCATTAGAACCCTTTGACCGAACAACAAGAATTGAGCTCTCTGATGGGAATTTGAGTATGCCAAGATCATATATCAGAGTACACTAGGAGGACAGATCTGAGCATGGCATGATCACATATCATAATCCCCATCTTGCACTTTCGTTGTGCGAAACGCGACCTCGAGTTCTAAGTAGCAGAACTAATGGCTGAACTCAGTAAAAACTCAGGCATGTATCATATGATAGTGAAGACCCAAGGAGGAGGGATGTGAGGTGAAGTCAACTCCCGGATCCCATACGTAGCATCTGAGGAAGCAACTGATAGACCACTAGATGCTGTAGGAACTATGAATCCAATGACCGTTGTAACCCAAGTCTGGAGCACATCAACAAAATCGAAAAAACAACTTGCTGCTAACTAGTAAGGAACAAGCTCTTGTCTATGTAAAAACTGGAACTGTAGGTGAATTGTACACAGTTCAGATCCGGACAACCTCTTGATCTAGAATTATACAGACTCCATGGATCAACCCTCCATTGAGCCGAAGTAGTTCCGTAGTTATCCCCACATTTGACAATCTTGTTCACGATCAAATCGTCATCTTTTTCATGATTTCATCCAATGAACAAATTATCTCCAAAAAAATTTCATAGCGTCTTTACACTAGGACCTACCTGCATTCCAAGTTTCAACCACATCTGAAATTTTGAATCTAGTGAAAAGACTAAACCCTTGCTATCCTGAGAATTTGCACATTCCCCAAACCCAAATCTTTCACCTGGAGTAAGAAACATGCGTTTGGTATGATCTCCCAGTCTGTCCTGCATCAATCTCCCAATTTACTATTTTGTAGTCGTCATATGACTAATATCAAGGGAAAGATCCTTTGAAAATAGATCGTAGCCCTAAAGGTGCATCATAGGGTTTTTAGTAATTGACCGCAATCCCTTTTCATCATTAGCACCCATCTATCCCGATTATATGAGCGCATGTTCTTGACATACCAACCTTTTCCATTCTAGAACAAGTACAAGTAGTTACTTGAAGCTCACATGATATATACAAGATGAAAGCAGACATTGTGTACTTAGGTAGCAATATACTTGGAAGTTGGAAACAACACCAGCAATGAGATTCTAATTTTGTCTTTCTCTCAAAGGCCTTCATGCTTCGCTTAATTTGTCACTCTGATGAATGAAATGTGGCTAAGACCCATCATGTGTGGGTAAATCACATTATCTAGAGGGGCATACTGGAACTTCCAAGGGCTACATCCCTTCTCTATGAAGGCAATGCTTCAAAATGAAAGCACTTCTTTTTTTTCTTCCATAAGCAACAGTTAACACTTAATTTGTAATATCCCTCTTTATCCAAGATAATACACCGTGCATGCATAACATATAATGGGAATAGGATTATATTTACTACTCTACAGTTTTGCACACTGAACCAAGAAACTCATAAAAAGAAGACAACTAATGCAACTAGATAGAAATCCTCACTGTCAAATACATCATTATACACAGGCTTTATGCCCTTATTTGTGCACGTTTTTTAAAAACGTTAACCGCAAGGCCCTTTGTTGATGGATCTGCAACATTGTGATCAGAAGGAATCCAAGTGACAATTATATTTTTTTTCTTCAACACTATCATACTGTGATATAGAAATTTAATGTGTTTGGCTCTAGCATGGCACTTTGACCTCTAATAAGAGAAACAACATCATTATCGCATTTCCATTGGTCCGTCTACATGATTAAATATTTAGATCACAATGCATGTCTGCTAGTCTCTGAATATGTATATTGACTCTGTGATAGACAGTGTTACTCATTTCTATTTCATACTTTGCCACGATATGACCCCACCAACAAGTAAGAGATATATCCTAAAGTTGATATCAAAGTATCCTCACAAGCTTTCTCGACTGCATAAGTATAGTCATTAACATCCCCCTCACAAGTTACAACTTCACCGTATGTAGGAGAATGATCCCACCAGCAGGATGCATAAATAAATCCAAGGACATCCCAGTATAGTAATCCCACTGTAAAGTAAACAGCATAATGTGTATAATACATCAAATCTCAAAGATTGCCAACTACAGACGCTTATGATATTCGCTTCATTTAATGTCTTTCCAAGTCATTTTGTGGGCACCGCACAAGGTCTAATTGATCTTCTTTAGCAATAGGTGATTCGCCCGGACTTTAACTTTCTATCCAATTATCTTTAATTTATGTTTCTTAGAAAGAGAAATCATCTTGAGCCTTCTGTGTCTAAGGCTTTGGATACCCAATATATATGAAGAATTGCTCAGATTCTTCATCTCGAATGCCCTGGGTTTCTCTAAGAGAAGAAATATTAGTACCTGCTATTAAGATGTAACATTAAGTTTGAACTTTGCTCCCACCATTCTTAAGTTCAGCATAACTGGCCACATAGTTTTGGAAAGAGAAATTTACAATAACCCCATGAATTTTGAAATTCCATCAATTGGTTGCTTGCTTTGGTCCATTAATTGATTTCTGTAGTTTAGAAACTTTTGTCTCGTTAGCTTTAGTTATAAAGCCTTTAGGTTGAGTCATGTATGTTTTTTCTTCAAGTTCTCTATTCAAGGAAGTTATTTTTTTGAATAAGCTCAGTCAAAATTAACTTAGAATGCTAAATTAATAAATAACTTGTTTTTCGACAAGGGGAAAATGTTTCATCATAATCATCACCTTCCCTTTTGGTGAAACCTTCAGCAACTAGCTTGGCCTTTTTTTTTCCCGTTAATTGCCTGGATTTATGTTTCTCATTTTCACCATTTTAGTTTCTTTTGATTGTACATTTACGATGTATTGGTTCATAATCATGTGATCGATCTACTAAAATCCACTCCAAGTGTCTTCATCAAATCAACTTCTTCAATCATGGCATCTATCCCACACATGGAGTTAGGATATCCAGTCGCCTTAACATAACTAAGTGGGACATCTACTTCAAAGAATCTGCATGATGCAGGAAATATGAAAGAACTTGATGGTTTTATGATTTAAGTATGAATTGCGGTTGTTTACTTGTTTTAGATTTGGGAAAGTGAAATCAGAGCTGGATTTGATCTGATTTTACTCCATGGGAGTGGTTGAAGATAGAATAAAAATTGACAATTAAGTGTCTTTGAGGTGGATCTAAAAGGGATTTACGATTGGACGAGTGCTCATGAAGGAATTTGAAAAACAGTCACTTGCCGGTCTATAAATTCTGTACTTGAATTTCATGATTTAAGAAGGCTATTGAATGGTTTGTGGACAGATCTTGATTCTAGGATAAATAGATCTATGAAGCAGAAGCTAGATGGATGCAAAAAATAAACTAACGTGCAGAAATCTTTAAAAAATAATGATAAAAATTATATTATTACTAGAAGATTTTCATTTCTAGCAGCATTAAGGTGTCGTACCTTAATGTTTCCAAGATATAACACCGTGGAAGCGAGGCATCTCACCAAGGCAACTGTAGCACATAAACTCAGCAAATTAAAGAGGAAACTTGGAATACTCCTCATAAAAAAAAAAAAAGAGAGGAAACTTGGAGGTTATGATTATTGATTGATGAACTATGGAGGCCATAGGTTCTATGTATCGTACAGATTATGGGGAGAAGGTTTGTACTCCCCTACCATTAGTACTGGGATTCCCTTTATTACAAGTAGTATTCCTCTCAAATATGGATCCAACCAGCTGTAATAGGCCAAAGAGGGGGTAGGAGGTGTTTTAGAAATTTTGTTAATCCAACTATTTAGAAAAGAGCCATTGGAAACTATGCGGCCACACCGGCCATTGTATGCGTAGTTGCTTATGTGGTGGAATAATTCTGAAGGTTATTATATGACAATTGCATATGCCATTGGAGCTCCCAGGACCGCATGTGCCAATATGTAATTACATGTTAACGCTGGAGATGATGACACAATTTAGGAAAGAAGAGATGTGCACCACTTCTTGAGTGTTGAAGATGGATGGTCAAGATAGAAAGGTTGGTGGCATTTTGGGAAAAAAGAAGGATTAAGCTACTAGAAGTCTCATGTGACATGTATCTAGGAGGATGAGATTGTTTGATTGGTTTTGTGTAAGTGGACCTCATTTTTTAATTGGCGATGTATCCATGTGTCTTCATAGTATTGTGCGTATTGAGCCCGTTGTTTTAGTTCATATATGACAGGCATTAGGAGTCTTATTTTGTAAAAAAGGTTGAGGGTAGACTTGGTTGGTCAGTGCTTTTAAACACCTTTTATATTGTTCGTTTTTTTACTGTAGATTTGAAGATCATTGCAATTTTTCATTTTATTTGCTTATTGCCCTCATTTCTCTTGTGCAATGGATTCGATGCTTAGATCCAGAATCTCTGTGTTTGGGATTATTTTTGTTGTAGTTATTTCTTTCGGTTTCACCTCCCTTATCTTTTCTATGGATTGGTTCAAAATGTTATCTATATCATGTGTACTTTTATGGATTGGTTAAAAAGGTTATCTATACCATTAGGAGTCTTATTCTATAAAAAAGGTCAAGGTTATACTTGGTTGATCAATGCTTTAAAAGACCTTTTATATTGTTTGTATATTCTTTTTTCTAGATTTAAAGATCATTGTAAATTTCATTTTATTTGCGTATTGCCTCTGTTTCTCTTGTGCGATGGACTTGACGCTTAGATGTACGATTTCACTGTGTTTGGGATTAGTTTTTGTTAGTATTTAGTTCGATCAGTTTCACCTCCTTTCTCTTTTCTATGTATTTGTTCAAAATGTTATCTACATCATATGAACTTATAATCATTACCAATACATTACATTAAGTGAAAATTAACCTTGATGAAGATAATCCATGTGGAGTTAAAATAAAGGATATATAGTGAATAGGAGGCATCAAAGTGTTATGTAATAACAAGGTTGTCATATGTGAGCGCATATGGGAGCCCAATCTCCCAAGCCTGATATTTGTAACCACATAGAGACGTGCGATCACACACACCTATGTATATAAGTTGTCTTTTTAAAAAGCCTTTCCTTACTCTTTCACATGTGAGAAGTATCTTTATCCCCCCCTCCCCACCGCTTCATCGTCTTTTCTAACTCTCCCTAGGCTCTCTTAACTCTCCCCTACGGTCTATCACTCTTCCCTAACCTCGCTGAACTCATCCCTAGCTCCCTAATCATTTTCTCCCACACTCTAACCTCTCCATAAGTTCTCTAATTCCATTAATCTCCCTTTCTTACTCTCTAGGTGCCTCCCCCACTCTACAACATCATCGAAGTGACGAAGGTGTGCCGCATATTGAGGCAACAAGGTTAAAGATGTGCTGACGTACCTTGGCATTAACATAAACGATATTCACTAATGAACACATGCATTAACCAGTATAATCTTGTCCTCACTTCTTTGTTTTGCATCTACAATTTACTGAGTGGTACTTAGAAGTTAGAACATATTAGTTACTCTTGCTTAATCAATATACTACACTAATCACTCGACCATACCAAAATCTCTATATCTTATGTTGTGGACACGGTTCTCTTTTTCTTGTAAACTCAATATATGAAAGGATTCGTGTTGGAAGTAAAGGCACAATAAGTCCAACGAAGAAGTCTTATAAAGTGTGTGAGTTGTTTGGATTTGTCACCAATGGTAGCATTACACGGTACAAGCAACATGCGGCTCATATTTTCGAGTCTAATTCAAGAGCATGTCCTTGTGCTAATCCTAAAGTCCAAATCATGGTGAATAATTTTAGAAAGATGTATAGTGAGGCTGTAATACTTGAATCGTAAATGGGCTTGGGGTGAGATGGGGAAAATTTTATCTGTTACCGTGCTCAAGACCATCATCTCCTCTATCAAAGAGACCATGGGCCCTTGGATCCATGGTCTTATAAAGTGTGTGAGTTGTTTGTATTTGTCACCAATGGTAGCATTACACGGTACAAGCAACATGCGGCTCATATTTTCGAGTCTAATTCAAAAGCATGTCCTTGTGCTAATCCTAAAGTCCAAATCATGGTGAATAATTTTAGAAAGATGTATAGTGAGGCTGTAATGCTTGAATCGTAAATGGGCTTGGGGTGAGATGAGGAAAATTTTATCTGTTACCGTGCTCAAGACCATAATCTCCTCTATCAAAGAGACCATGGGCCCTTGAATCCCTAGGCTATTTTGTAGATCAAAGTAAATGGGCTAGGTTTGGCATTCAACGTGCCATTACCCGACCATATGGTGCCTTTTGAGGCGATGGCCTCCTCCCACCTTTTTACGGACTTGGGAACCGGGTCCTATTTGAATTCTAGTTTCCCAAACGGATGTCATTTTGGATAGCCCCTTGTCAGGTTAGAATGAGATCACACACTGACTTTCTCAAGGATATCGAGACTCATTTATTAGAGTATGTAGACTGCATGGGTGAGTTAAAGCCAAACCATCATTATCCACCTTAGATTATAAAAGCCAAATAATTGGGAGAAAAACTTTTAGAGTTTAGCCATCATCTTCAGAACACCCTTTCCTTCTGGGGTTCAACTATCTCAGCTTTGCACAATGTGTTTGTGGCTCAATAGTGCTCTCACATTTTTCCCCAACAATGATAAGCCATGGTGGTTGTTGTATGTGGTTGTGTCGGTGTTATGTATTTGGCATGCATCATCTTGTTTGACAACTAAAGGTATAAGCTTATAATACCATATATTGATGGTGTTTTCAAAGCTTCGAAGGTTTAGGGTTAGTGCTTGTCAAAGTTGGGTTGGGGGTGTGTGAGGGGATTCATCTACCAATTGAGATATCTAAAATGCTTGGATGTACCAACGGCAAATTGCCTCCTTTTGATGAAGCCAATGTTCATACATATTTTATCTTGAATTTTCTTCTTATTCTTCTTCTTCTTCTTAAAAGTTTCCCTACGCACTCTTGGGTAACCCGAGGGGGGAAGGAACTGAACCGCAACCTCCTCACCAAAGCACCAGTTGCCTACCAACTCCCCTATCCCCGGGTGGCTATTTGTTTTCTTGATTTGTTAATTTATGGTGATCGATTTAATTTCTGTCATCTACTTTTTAGCTGATAATTCTCTTACATATAAAAAAAAGTGGAACTTGGGAATTTGATCAGGCAACCCATTAGTTGGAACATTATTGCTTGTTCAGTCTGCCATTTTCATGTAAGAGCCTCATATGAACATAAAGTAGACATTCAGATGCAGTGTTCTAGACTATAGGGTTGGCTAGTTGCTCAAGTTATCCCATTATTGAGGGAAAGCTAGTGATAGTGTACACCTCTGAGTGACATGTATACTTAAAGACAGGATACAAGTAAAAATCATCATCCAAACTTAGTATACACTAATCAAGCAGTTGTCCTTGAATGAGATTTCATTTGAATATGCCTGGAACCCTTTTGTGGGCAATTTGTTTTCATTAGGAAAGTGGATTTTCGTTTTTTTTTTCTTCATTGGCAAGAGCAATTTTAGAACAGCTGTTGCATATTTAAATTGGCTCAACACCACACAAGGATTTTAAAGATAATTGCAATGAAAATAATGCCTGAACAAGGATAATATAACAAATGATATTAAAAAAGAAACTAAGCGGGCAAGCTTATCCTTGTTGTGGCACTGGAACTTTCTAGATTTGTTGATATTGCAAAGTGTTGGGAACTTAGTGCCATAACCCTAACTATGGCAACAAGTATTATCCCATCTATTTCAGATTGACTGTACAATTTCTTCTTCATGGTTATCATATCACTCATCACAATTTCCATTCAAGATGTTTGAGGTGTTTCCCTCTTTCTCTTTGTGATCCTTTGCACAAGTCCAAGATTGTCTATCTATTGTGACCTCTAATCTTCATCACTTTTGCTTCTTAGGTTCTATTTCTATATTGCTTTAAAACGTTTAGCTTATACATTTTGGCTCAGAAATTACATCTTATTATATCAACCCTCTGAGATTACATCTTATGTATATCAACCCTCTTTCTCGTCCAACTTTAAGATTCACACAGCATTCTGGCCTTACTGTCGACTTGTCAAACTTCCTTCAAGTCCACTATCTCGTCACGGATACATGACACTTCTGGGTACATCGTCATTTTATCCACCGTGCGTGTATAATAATTGTATACTGCTTGTTCATCTCTCTCTACCTATCTTTTTTACCACTCTGTTGGTTTGAGTCTATTCATCAAAAAAGTGTTACCATAATCCTTCGCTTTGCACTCTGGCTCCCTTGTCGACAAAGCTAACTCACTGATTCTTCTATAAGAAATCAGTGTGAAAGGAGCAGACTTAGATCGGTATGACCAACCAATGCTAGGTTGATCATTGGTTGAAATTGGAAAAAGTTACATGCTAGCATCAAATTTCATAAAGAAATTGGAGAAAAAAAATTTGTTGACCAGTTGTATAACCGGTAGCATGACCAACCAATGCTAATGTGCCATGTGTTCAAACTTTATTGGCTGCCAGTGTTTCAAATTTGAACACGTGGCAGTTAGTATTGGTGGGTCATGCTACCGGTTATATAAGCTAGTCAATAAAAAAAAATTCTCAAGAAATTGAATCTGATTTGCGCATTCCAAAATTGTTCAATGCTCATAAATTATGTCCAAACATCTTTCATCCCTTGTTCAATGAATCAAAATTGTTCAATGCTCATATTTTATATCCAAACATGTGTCTGTCCCTTTTTCAATGAATGTCACCTCGTATTGTTTTTGTTTTCAAGTATTTCAAGTAATAACTGGTTTTCAATGCATACTCCCGATAACATACGATTCTTTAAAATCTACAGGAACAAGATTAAGATCGTGGATGCTGGTGCACTCGAGCCCCTCATTGGTTTCCTTCAGTCAACAGATTCAAACTTGCAGGAGTACGCCACCGCCGCTCTTCTCACCCTCTCCGCATCGTCCGTCAACAAACCTGCCATCAGCTCCACAGGTGCCATCCCTCCCCTCGTCGAGATCCTCAGACACGGGAACCCACAAGCCAAGAATGATGCAGTCATGGCCCTTTATAATCTCTCCACGATCCCAGAAAACCTCAACACCATCCTCTCAGCCCAACCCATTCCGCCACTGATCGATCTGCTCAAGAGCTGCAAAAAATCTTCCAAGACCACTGAAAAATGCAGTGCCGTTTTGGAATCACTGCTGGCTTTCGACGGAGGGAGGGCTGCTTTGACGGCCGAGGAAGGCGGGGTGCTCTCAGTCGTTGAAGTGCTCGAGGAGGGGTCTCTTCACGGTAGAGAACACGCGGTGGGAGCCCTTCTGACAATGTGCGAGAGCGACCGGTGCAGATACAGAGAAGTTATCCTTAACGAAGGCGCGATACCTGGTCTTCTCGAGCTAACGGTCCAAGGAACTCCCATGGCTCAATCCAAGGCCCGAAAGCTCCTGCAGTTACTGAGGAACTCCCCCTATCGTAGATCCGAACTGGAGACGGACGCCCTCGAGACCATCGTGTATAACATCGTGTCTCGGATGGGTGGCGATGATCGCACGGAGAAGGCGAAGAAGATGCTGGCCGAGATGGTGCACGTCAGCATGGAGCAGAGCTTGCGGCACCTGCAGCAGAGGGCTCTTGTGTACACGCCGAGCGAGCTGCCTCTCGGTAACTGCCCTTCCGAAGTTCCTTCGAAATGATTGTTGTGGTTATTTGTATACGGTGTCGGGAGGTAATAGTTCGGTGGAAAATAAGGTAGCATGATGCCAGTCCAGGCCGCGACGGTAACAGGTGACTGGAAAATGTTCATAGTTAGATCTGTATGTTTTTCTTCTTACATTTGTGTTTTTTTTTTTTTGTCTCCTCGGTGAGACTGTATGATAAACACGTTCAGCTTGTATGTGATCGATTGATAATTTGTTTCTATTTTTCTCTTCTTTTTTTTTTTTGGTGAGTCATCTAGTTGTTCAACAAAATGCCGGAGGAATCCGAAGAAACAAGTATTAAGATCAGTCGGAACAATGTCTTCGAAATCCTGAGGGTTCCCCGACCAATTTCTTGGCTTCTTGGTTGGCAGACCAATCAGTCGCTTGGGTGCCCTCTCTGTATAGCATAGCACTTGGTCGAACCCTTGACCCAACGCCACAGGTTGCACACCTCTTTCCTCACTCCACATTGAGTTGGACTCATTCTGCTTCTTCTGCACGCGCGGTCCTAATGTTTCAAGGACCAAGCACATTTAGTAGGACTGATTCAATGCTTTCATGTTGCTGACCTCTCTCTCTCTCTCTCTCTCTCTCTCTCTCTCTCTCTCTCTCTCTCTCTCTATATATATATATATATATATATATATATATATATATATATGTCACCGTTAAAATCTGCAGATTTTGCTTCGACCATTTGACCCTCTTAGAAGTTTTGGAATTTGATGAAAATTTGTGAGGATGATCATCTTACCCTAGACAACACCCTCACCAAATTTTATCAAATTCCAAAACTTCTAGGATGGTCAAACAATGTATCAAAGCAGCAAAAAACGTTACTTTGATAGGCAGCATCCCATTTCTCATATATATATATATATATATATATATATATATATATATATATATATATACCATCTCTGAGGCTTAGCTCTCTCATCCTCACCTGATCACCTCCATCCTCTCCCTTCTACATCAGCCGGATTTTACACTTCAATACCTATTTGCTTCTTTTTCTCGAGGAATCCAAGCTTGGAAAGATGAGTTCCTTGAGAGTATACACTCCGCTCATCGCGGCCTTCTTCCTATTCGGGCTGATGCAACTCGCCCATGGCCACACAACATCGCCTTCTCGGGGAGTGGACGGGAAGGCAGTCGATCATGGGATAGCTTACGTGCTCATGCTCGTAGCCCTCCTCGCCACCTATCTTGTTCATTGATCTTCTTTACATCCGGTGGAATCATGTGCTGCTGCAATCGACCATCGACAATGGAAAGTGCATGAAGAAACTTCAAAGTTTTTAAAAGAACTCGGAGCTCATTGTATTTGTACACCTTCATTTTATTTGTGCATATTATCAACTATATATTCAGACGATTCATTGAATTACCGTTAAAATCTGACAGTGTCGATGTAAAACCTGACAGTGTGGATGTAAAACCATATAAAGGTCCGGGAACCGAACAAAAGTTTATTTTCTTCATTTTTAGAAGAAATGACGTGGTACATGCAAACCATATAAAGGGCCGGGAAGCTGAACTCAACTTCACAATTAGGTTCGTAACATGATATGTGTACACGTTTTCTTTTACTTTTTACTACATATATACTTTGATTATGATAAAGGCCTTGTTCGTGATGTTCACGAGCTTTCATTGTACATCGCAACATCTCATTCGACCTTCTCAGTGATCCCGAAACCACGAACCCTAAACACCAACCATCGCTTTAGGCACTATTGCATTTCTCGGTCTTCCAGGCTTCTCAGGATCAAAACCTGCCCTTCGATTTTGGTCGAGCAGGTGCGGCGAGTGAGCCTCGATGTTGGAGTTGATGCCATCTGCAAGAGGCATAGATGGACTATATCAACTAACAGATTATATGGAACTCATAACTGTCAGAATTAAGTGTAGATCAACCTACCAATCATAGCTCCTTGATCAAGCACAACTAGATCTTTAGAAATTTCAACCACCTCACGAGTTTAATGTTGAACCTCCTCAATGATGGCCAAAAATTTATATCCACTAGACGAAAATACCCCTGCAACCGCAGCCGCCGATTGTGCATTGCACGGCCCTGGTCACTACTGAATCGTCACTAGAGCAGAGTCGATCCCAGCCTGAAGTGCCTAAGAGCAAGGTCATTCGGAAAGAATGCGGATATATTGTTCAAATAGAAAATCAAAACCATCAATGTTTTAGCAAGCTCAGAAGATGCATAACTCTGTCTATAAGAGAATTTACAAAATCTAATCCAAAACTTTTATCGGACGATACAAAACTTCTGAAAGACTTCTTTCCACAAAAGAAACAAACAGGGGAAGTACAGCCCAAACCTTTACTGTTCAATTCACAATCCAGATCTTCATGACATTTCAACCAATAACAATTATACTCGGATTCACATATCCAATCCCCACATATTAAATGCATTACTATTGACGGAAAAGGTTTCACATTTCATTTCTTTTAAAAAAAAAGTAGGGTTTTGTCCATCGATGCGCCATAAATCCAATCCTGCTAAAATATTAACAATGTAAAATGATTGTCAGAATAAATCTGCGTTGAAGCAATCATAAAGATTAGGTATATATAGAAAATTCTCAAATGAAAGTCATGATTATGATAATAACAATGCTTAGATCAGCACCAACGATTTCCATGACAATTGCACACAACAAATCGGTGAATTGGAGAAGAGGCGCCGAACAAAAAATGGCAACCCTTCAAAGCATGAACAATTTCTATCGCGTCAACTATCTTAAAACTGTCATTACAAACAGATGTGTTACAGATGCATGCATATCATTTTATATCTACCTGCTATTATGGTGATGGAAGCGTGAAGTTTGATGTCGATGTATTTCAGAAATCTGTGTTTCGACGTATTTCTTGAGGTGCATGGGTTTGTGATGAGGATGCCTATACCAAAGCATTTCGACAAGTCAGGTATAAGGATACAAGTTGTTAACGAGTTATTACATGATCACAGATATATAATAAGTAAACATTGAGATATACAATTTCGTACCTGTTGTGATATAAATAACTGATTTGGAAGGGATGGTCTTTGCTCTTGAGATCCCACAAAAATATGTGGTGGATAAATGCCTTGAGGATGAATGCCTTCTGGATAAATGTCCCGTTGAGTTATAACTGGCATTGGTTGACGAATGTTTGATGCTCCTGTCATGCTTTGGGTCACGGCCAAATTCTCTGCTTTCTCACCTGGACGAATGTTTAGATGCAGACAATAAATATGTATGTTTGTATAAAAATTTAATGCAACAACGTATATTTAACCACTAACCCCTCGCTTTACTTGAAGTTTTCTTTTGTACTGTAGTTTCCAACGAACTTTTCATTCTTTTTTTTGGTTTGCCTTGAGAACATCTCATCGTTGGGTCTCGCAACGGTGCCTCCTCATTCAAATCTGATATTAAATTGCTTTGAGTTTCGGATGTGCTTTTCTGAACTGAAGGCCTTCGGTGTTCCTTGGAGATTATCATCGCCTCAACCTTTGCTTCTAGTTCTAGCATTGCTGACTTAGTTAAAGAAAACACTTCTTTCAACTTTGAACCCTTGGCCACAATTCTTTGTGAAATACGTGACAATTCAGTGTAGCGAGCTGTGAACGATGGATCAATGTCATTTGGAATTAAGTCCCCATAAGGATCAAAAACGCCTTCATCTACAATTGCCCTTGTCCATCTCTTCAAATAGTATTTGGGATGTAAACTCTTATATTGCAAGTCGTGGAACAACCTTAACACATGTGAGCAAAGGATTCCACTGAATTCAAATTTTCTACAAGTGCACAACATTGATTGTTCAAAGTGGATATATGTAAGTGTGTGATTCTTTTTTTGACCTTCTATCTCTATAGCTCTATATGTACGGATTGTCCAATCATCTTTTTCTAATTCCAATAGCAAATCAATAGTTTTCTGGTCCTCTTCTTGAAAACAATTGAACATCTTCTTTGTATATTTTTCTGAAGTTTCACGCTCTACAGACCAACCAGAAATTAAGATAGGCGATGTTTGTTGGGTTTCTTTTTCTGCTTCCCTCTCCATTTCACGCCTATTCACCATAGCTTTAGAGTATTGGTCTACAAACTCCCGGAGAACAATGCTATGGTCAAAATATTCCTTTAAAAACTTATTGATGTTGTCACTCGTCTGTGTTGTGGTCATGCCAGCACAAAAATGAACACGACTATAAACTTTAGCCCACTTTTTTCGCAACTCATACAACCCCTGTAACCACTCAATATCTCTAAGCCCATTATCTTCAAGCAATTCGTCCCAATTCTGTTCGAACTCTTCAATTGTCTCTGCATCATATATGCAAGCTTTGAATCGCGGTGCAAATGATTTAAATTCGGCAAAAACTGTTAAGATGTATTAGTGTATATACATACACTTAGGGTATATATGACTCACATGTACTCACCTTATATTGGCAATTTTGCCTAATGAGAGATTCATTCTATTCTCTCCCCAAACCCTAGCTCTTCTTCTCTCTCTCTTCCTCTCTTCCTCTAGGGTTTGTCACATGGTATCAGAGCAAGGTTGATCGCCGGTGTACGGCTCCCTTGTCTCCGTCGAGAGATCGCAGATCCCGCGCGTCCAGAGATCGCAGCAGATCCAGAGATCGCAGAGATCGCAGCACGTCCCCGACATCGCGCGTGTCCCGCGCTCGCAGCCCTCTTCCCGCGCTCGCAGCCCTCTTCCCGCGCTCATCCCGCAGCACGTCCCTGGCGTCGCGTGTGTCCCGCGCTCGCAGCCCCGCGTCCCGCATCGCGCGCTCGTCCCGCGTCCAGCGATCCTGCCTCGCGTGTGTCCCGCGCTCGCGTCCCGCGCTCGTCGTCCCGCGTCGCGTGTGTCCAGCGCTCGCAGCCCGCGTCCAGCGATCCTGCCTCGCGATCCAGCCCATCCAAGTCCCGCGCTCCAGCCCATCCTCGCGATCCTGCCCATCCTGCGCGATCCAGCCTCACGATCCGAGCCACCAGCCTCGCGATCCAGCCCATCCTGCGCCACCAGCCGTGCGATCCTGCGCTACAGCCGCGTGATCCAGCGCTACAGCCGCTCGATCTCGCGATCCAGCGCTCCGCTCCAGCGATCCAGCCGCCCGATCTCGCGATCACGCTCACGCGCTCTCTCCCGCGCCTGCCGCTAGCTCTTTGAGCATTCCCTCTCTACAAACATGTCATCGACATCCTCGATGACGACTCCGCCGTCTCCTCCGGTGACTCCCTACGAGATTCCACGGGATTTTCTCCCGCTCGCCACCGACTTTCTTCTCCAAGAGGCCTCCGACTGGCCGGCATGGTCCGCCACGGTGGAATCCACCCTTGAGGGTCGAAATCTTCGAGGTCACCTTGACGGCACTTTCACGCCTTCTGCTTCCGATGCAGCATACGGTCCATGGCGCCTTCGCGATCAGCGCATCAAGGCCTACCTTGTTGCATCTGTGGATCGTTCTCTTCGCCGAGACATGGTTGGGCTTGCCACTTCTGCAGTAATTTGGAGTCATCTCACTGCTCGCTTTGTTGAGAAGAGTGGAGCACGTGAGTATCAGCTTCTCACACAGGCTCAGTCGGCACAGCAAGGAGACTTGACGGTCCAGCAGTTTTATTGTCAGATGCGCTCCTATTGGCGTGATCTTCAGGATCTCGCTCCCGTCCCTGACCCATCCCGTGCTGTCGAGTATCAGCTCTACCGGGAGCGCCTTCAGCTCTATCAGCTATTCGCTGCCCTACGACCAGAGTTCAGTGCTCTGGCCGGTCAGCTTCTTCACCGGGACAGCCTTCCTCGTCTTGATGAGGCTGTGGCTGAGCTGGTCGCTGAGGAGACTCGTCTGCGTACTCTTGCCTCCAGGGCCTTACCTCCTTCCTCTGGTCTTCAGGGTGTCCTTGCTGCTGCTCCGCCACCAGTCTCAGGCCCATCAGTCTCAGCTACTGCCTCTCATGGTCGACCATTTTGCACTCATTGTCAGACACCGGGTCACTTCGTGGACACTTGCTTCTCCCTTCATCCAGAGAAGCGTCCTACCTACAGAGATCGAGGTCGAGGACGAGCTCGAGGTCGTGGTCGCCCTGTTCCTACTGCTGCTGCTGCCTCTTCCGTCTCAGCTGGCGAGCTACAGTCTATTAGGGAGGAACTAGCTCAGCTTCGACTCTCACAGCAGTCTGCCGCTACTCCTGGATCTTCCAGCGCCTCAGCCTTCTCTGCCTCTCCTGGTAGTCCCATTGTTTGGATACTGGATTCGGGTGCCTCACACCATATGACTCCGGATGCCTCCCTGCTCACTGCTTGTCAGCCTGCGACGCATCTACCGCCGATCCACACTGCAGATGGTTCTCGCTTAGCCATCTCACAGTCTGGATCCATTACTTCCGCCTCCGCCCCTGCTTGCCATCTCTCCTTATCCTCTGTTCTTCATGCTCCCACACTCCGCATGCATCTAATTTCTGTTAGTGCTTTGTGTGACTCTGGCTGCTCTGTGACATTTACCCCTTCCTCTTGTTCTGTGCAGGATCTGCGTACTGGCCGACCGATTGGAGCAGGTCGTAGGGCAGGCGGACTCTACCAGATGGAGTTTCTTCACTCTTTGGATCCGTCATCATCTGGGTTTTGTGGAGTTGTCTCTCCTAATGCCGACCTGTGGCATAGGAGACTAGGTCATGTGTCGGAACCGCGACTTAAGAGATTACTCCATTCTGGAGCTCTAGGTCGTGGTCCTTTTTCATCTTTATCTACTTGTACTGCCTGCAAGCTTGCCAAAGCTGCTGCTCTTCCTTTTTCATTAAGTACTTCTCAGAGCTCTGCTCCTTTTGATCTTGTTCACTCTGATATCTGGGGCCCCTCTCCTCTCCCCTCTATGACTGGAAATTTATATTATGTCTCGTTTGTGGATGATTACAGTCGTTACACGTGGGTCTACCTTCTTCGCCATCGATCGGATATCCTCCAAATCTATAAAGACTTCACCTCCATGATTCACACGCAGTTTAGTCGGCGCATCAAGATCTTTCGATCTGATTGTGCCCTTGAGTATCTATCCACCGCTATGCGCGGCCTTCTTCAGTCCCATGGGACTATTTTCCAGCACTCGTGTCCTCACATCCATGAGCAGAATGGTGTTGCTGAGCGCAAGCATCGCCATATTCTTGCTACTACTCGTGCTCTCCTTCTTTCTGGTTCTGTTCCTCGGCGCTTCTGGGCTGAGGCTCTCCTCACCTCAGTCCAGCTCATTAACATCACTCCTTCGTCAGTTCTTCTGGACGACTTATCTCCTCATGAGCGTCTCCTTTCTACCACTCCTGACTACAGCCCTCTTCGCACTTTTGGGTGCACCTGTTTTGTTCTTCTTCCTCTCCATGAGCGCACAAAGCTGTCTGCTCAGGCAGCTAAGTGCATTCTTCTTGGGATCAGCACTGAGCACAAGGGGTACCGCTGCTACGACCCTGTTGCTCGTCGCTTGCGTATTTCTCGACACGTCTCCTTTGTCGAGGATACGCCCTACTACTCTCCTAACGCTCAGGATCTCACCTTCCTCGAGGTCTCTTCTCCTCCATCATCGACATCTATGCCCCCCTCGTCGGCCCCTTCCCCACCTCCAGCTCCCTCGGCACCACGGGATCCTTTTCCAGTTGTTTCCCCAGCGTCTCCAGGGGACTCCTCCGAGGCTTCCTCCTCTCTGCCCGTGCCTCTCTCTCCTCCCCGGGTTGTCTCTCCCTTTCCTCAGGTCTACTCTCGCCGGCCTACCCCTGTGTCTCCGTGTCCTTCCTTCTCAGCGGATGCCGGCTCTCCTGCTGTTGAGGTCACTCCTAGTCTTTCGCCTCCTGTGCCTGCTCCGTCGTTGCCAGTCGTGGATCCAGGCCCGCCTCGCTACCCTTCGCGCCAGCGTCACCCGCCTGACCGTTTTAGCCACGACACTGGCCCTCCTGATCGGTTTGGCTTTGCCTCTGTATGCAGTTACTCGCCTCAGTTTACTGCCTTTCTTACTGCTGTGCACGCAGATCAGGAGCCCCGATCCTACTCTGAGGCAGTTCAGTTTCCTCAGTGGCGTCAGGCTATGGATGAGGAGTTTCAGGCCTTTCAGCAGACTCATACCTGGGATGTTGTTCCTCTGCCATCTGGCGTTACGCCTATCAGCTGCAAGTGGATTTATAAGGTCAAGCACCGCCCTGACGGATCCATTGAGCGTCACAAGGCTCGGGTAGTGGCTCGTGGATTTACACAGGAGTATGGCATTGACTACGAGGAGACCTTTGCTCCGGTGGCTTAGATGACCACCGTTCGCACTCTTTTGGCAGTTGCAGCTGTTCATCGATGGGCCCTTCTTCAGATGGACGTGAAAAATGCCTTTCTCCATGGTGACCTGTCTGAGACTGTCTACATGGATCCTCCTCCTGGTCTCCGTGTTCCTTCTCAGCACGTGTGTCGTCTTCGTCGGGCCATTTATGGGCTCAAGCAAGCTCCTCGTGCCTGGTTCGAGCGGTTCCGCCGTGCTGTCCGGGAACTTGGTTATTCAGAGAGCAGTCAGGACCATTCTCTGTTTGTCAGGTCGTCCCCGCAGGGCCGGGCGATTCTACTGTTATACGTGGACGACATGATCATCACTGGAGATGACTCTGCTGCGATTGCTAGTCTTCAGCAGCACTTGAGGAACCAATTTCAGATGAAGGATTTGGGTACGCTTCGCTATTTTCTTGGTCTTGAGGTAGCATACAGTGCAGATGGCATTCTGCTCTCTCAGCAGAAGTACCTTTCAGACATCCTTAGTCATGCTGCCCTCACAGATGACCGCACAGTAGACACCCCTCTTGAGCTTCACTCGAAGCTATGTCCTACAGATGGAGTTCCTCTTTCAGATCCCACTCGGTACAGGAAGATTGTGGGACAGCTTGTCTATCTCTGCATCACTCGGCCTGACATTGCTCACGCTGTCAGCATTGTCAGTCAATTTGTTGCAGCTCCACACTCAGTTCACTACGGTGCTCTTCTTCGGATCCTCCGGTACCTCAGAGGGACAGTTACTCGCTCTTTGTTTCTGTCGTCGTCCTCCTCTCTCAGACATAGAGCCTATTCAGATGCAGACTGGGCTGGAGATCCGACTACACGCCGCTCCACCACTGGTTACTGTTTGTTTCTCGGCGACTCTCTGATATCCTGGCGCAGCAAGAAGCAGAAAGTGGTGTCTCTCTCTAGCACTGAGGCTGAGTACAGGGCCATGGCCTCCACGACTAAGGAGATAGTTCACCTTCGACGTCTCCTCAGTGATCTCGGTGTTGCTTTCTCCGAGCCTACTCCACTTCACTGTGATAACCGGAGTGCTATTCAGATTGCTAGCAACCCGGTTTTTCATGAAAGGACAAAGCACATCGAGATTGACTGTCACTTCGTCCGACAGGAGTATGAGGCCATGACAATCTCACTACCTTTCATTCCCTCAGCAGAGCAGATCGCAGACTTCTTCACGAAGTCACATCCTACACCACGTTTTCGGTCTTTGATTGCCAAACTCTTGGTGCATGATCCACCCTGAGTTTGAGGGGGGGTGTTAAGATGTATTAGTGTATATACATACACTTAGGGTATATATGACTCACATGTACTCACCTTATATTGGCAATTTTGCCTAATGAGAGATTCATTCTATTCTCTCCACAAACCATTATCTTCAAGCAATTCGTCCCAATTCTGTTCGAACTCTTCAATTGTCTCTGCATCATATATGCAAGCTTTGAATCGCGGTGCAAATGATTTAAATTCGGCAAAAACATTGGCCAAATGTTTTGCAGCATTTTGATAGATGTGCCATAAACATAATCCATGATGAGATTCTGGAAATACAGTACTAATAGCATTTGAAATTACTGGAGATTGATCCGTAAATATACTTATCGGTTTCTTTCCTCCCATAGCCTCCAAAAAATTAGTGAACAACCACAACACTGCATCCGTTGTCTCACCATCCAATAGACCACATCCAAAGAGTGTGGTTTGCCCGTGATTGTTGATGCCGACAATTAGTATGCATAACATGCCACAGTTGTTTATCCTAAATGTTGTATCAAAATATATTGCATCACCAAATAACCCATAATCTCTTCTCGATTTCGCATCACAAAAGAAAACACCACGTATTTCACATTCTTCATTGGTTCGAAAAGAGTAGAAAAAGTGTTAGTTTTCCCATTTCTTTTGCTTAAAATAGTCAAGAAGACATTGTGAATCACCCCTTTTGAAAAACTCAACCTGCGTCCTCTCTATCAAATTGTTGCAATCAGACCTGTTGAAGTTAAGGTGTTGAGCTCCTCCAACTTGGGAAAATTCGATTTTCCTTTGGGACCTCAAACAATGCGAACACTGAATCGGGACAAGATTGTGAGAATGCTCTGGTATGAACTTAATTACACTGTGCTTATCACCAATGAGTTTAAATTCAAATATCGCTTTACACTCAAATCGCCGAGCTTCTCTTCTTTTTCGGGGTGTCCTGATTTTTCTGTACGAGCCTTCACATGCACAAACTAGTCATTGTCGATGAATTTTACTGCGATCAGCTCTATTCCTGTTTGTCCTCTGTTTCCTCACACTGAAACCAATCATTCTTGCATATCTATTATAATAATTGTACGCCTGTTCTGCAGTATCAAAAGTCATTCCAATTTTTGGCTCTACCATGTGATCCTCCGTCCCTCCTAATTTATCTAAACCACGACATTCATCAATTTCAAGAGCTTTCTCCTCATACTCGGATTCCAAATGGATGGTCCCTGTATCTTCGCAACAATTATCCTCAATAGCACAGTCATTTGGGCTTTCAAATCCATCCATAAGTTCTGGAGACCAAACAATAAAAAAAACCATCATATGAAAGAAACTAATATCATAATTTCTTTGGACAACGTGAAAATAAGGAAGTCCCAAGTGACTATGAATTTAGAACCAAAACGATATACCCTTGAATATTGTTACATAAACAGACCTGGATGCCTTGATGGTGCCTCCTATGGAAGCGACAAGGCAGAAGTGGCCACCACAGCGAATAAAGGGGAGGCCAGCGCCGCAACTGTGCTCCTGTCTTCCACCGTCATCGACTGATTTGCCATGCCATTCATCGTTTGCACCTTTGCTCTCTCCTCCGCTAGCGTGTCAAAGAACACCCGGTGCATGATGAAGTTGTCCCTCTTGCCAAAATAGGTCTCAGAGCTAGCAAAGGGAAAAACATAAAATGAAATACTAATTTAAGTCAAATAAAACAATTATTAGCATGAGATTTTATCCAAGATATGTAGCATAAAAAAAAAAAAACCGATTGGATTTGGAATGCTTAAGATTAACAACAATCAATTGCTTTGCTTTTCAGTGACACACAATTGGCAGTTGCAAGTAGGGATGGCAATTAAACGAGTTTAGCGGGTTACCTAAACCAACCCAATTGGGTCGGGGTTTGGGATGGAATTAAATGGGTTGCCGCAGGTTTGAGATTGTTTGAAAAAACCCGATAGGATTTGGAACAAGGTCGGATTTAGCCTACTCCGCCCCGAACCGACCCGATTACATATACATATATCAATTAACATAAACCTTAACATTTGTTGCACTTACCATAGTCTAAAAAATTCCTTCGTTGAATATATTGTTCTAAAAAAGTGTGGAATTCGCCTATTTTTTAGTTAAAATGAATTTACTTCCTACCATGTTTTGTATTTCGCTTTATTTCAAACCCAAACCAACATGCTTCGAATTGTCCCCTCGAAATATAATTGGGACGGGATGAGTTTGGATTTTCGCTACTATAAATGGGATGGGTTTGGGATTTTCCCTCTAAACCAAACATGGGTTTGGGATAAGGTATTTCTTAAGGGGATGGGCTCGGGATAGAGCCACCCGGCACAAACCCGACCTGTTGGCATCCCTAATTACAAGTTTCATTGGCAGGATGTCAGGAACTACAAGGCCCTATTCAAGTAGACGATAGAAAGAAAAACTGATCAGCCGATTTAAATGATTAGCACAAATATGCGAGAATCTCGATGACCACTAAGTTCACAATTGTAGAAGAACCTGATGAACAAGTTAAGGAACTGCTTCCTTTGTCCACCTAGAAGGTCAAGTTGCAGATTCCCATACATTTTATAAGAATTTAAAAAGAATGTGATGGGTTTTTACGATACCAGCCAGTGAAACGATTATGGCATTCTCACCAAAATAATAACAATAATAATAAAAGAAAGTAAAAAATGGTTTTATGTGCAAAAAATGGAGCATGTGTGGCAAGGCACAACGGGGGACGCTCTTGAAACGAGCCCAGCTTTGATACCATGTTACTAGCCCGGAGTACTCCAAAAGGCTAACCTCTTGGAGAGGGGAGAGCACAACATGTATATTAAGCGGCCTAATAACGCCTCCCTTTCCGATGTGGGATTAGCATCTGTCTCAACAATGTAGGGAACAAAAGAGTTTTTTTTTCAACTTTAACATTCTAAAAACTTGTAATTATTTAAATGTCGTTACAACTTTATAAATTTCAAAAGTAGCGTTCTGATTGTCACGTGGTGGGTCAGCGCCGAAAAATGTCCCGCCAAATCGTTGTAAATTTTTTGTCTTGAATTTTAGATAAACACGGCATCCAGATTGTAGTGTTTAAAACACCGCATCCCGGATGCAGTGTCCACTTGGAATCAGGAGACCCAACAAAACTGACTAGTGTGCAATGAAATGTTTTAAACTTAACACTGCAACTAGAATTCAGTGTTTTAAACATTGCATCCTGCATCCTGCATCCTGGATACGGTGTTCATTGAAAATCTAGAAGAAAATTATAGTCAACGTGGCGAAGTGCTTTTCGGCGCTGACCTGCCACGTGGCAGTCAGAATGCATTAGAGCATTACTTTTGACATTTAAAAAGTTGTAACGGCATTTAAATAATTACATATTTTTAAAATGTTATTTTGAAAAGAAAAAAAACCCAGAACAAAATCCATTCCAATAAGAGGTAACAATAGCATAGATGAGAGCTCCTGCGAATTTACCTTGCTAGTCTAGGGGCATGACTCTAGATCGGGGTGGAGAGGAGCACGGTGGCGGCGCCGGGCGGAGAGATCCGGCGATTGTCGGGATGGAGAGGACTCAGAGGAGCACTGTGGCGGCGTCGGGAGGAGAGATACGGCGACCGTCGGTTGGAGAGGACTCAGAGGAGCACGGTAGCGGCGTCGGGAGGAGATATCCGGCTACCGGAGAGCTCGGGATGGAGAGGAACACGGCTACGGCGACGGTGTCGGACGGGATTCGAGGTGGGATGGAGGAGAGCAGGGGAGGACCTACATTAGGCCCAGGGGGGCTCAACCCCTCAATTTGGAAAAGTTACACTTACCCTCATGAAGTTTAGCTAAAAAACACTTAACTCAAGGGTAGCTATGCCTAAGTCTATAACGGATCCTCTTAATCCATCACAGCCTATTATAGTTGGGAGATCTGGTTGATGGATGTCAAGACAGTTATTCCCTAACGGGAATTTGGAAAGGACATATGGATGAGTAGCCCCAGGCTTTGTGTCAGTACGTTAGAAAGATATGGAATGCAAGTTGTAACGGTTCATTTATGGACTGATGCAAGCATCCAGGATGGAATGTCTATTTTGATTAAGGGAATCCGCTCACACGGATTTGATCAGAATAAGGATAAACCAAGTTGGTACAAGAAAGGTGAAATAGCTACAAGGGTATATTTAATACTTTACGTTAACGATATTCTACTGATTGAAAATGACGTAGGAATATTGTTTACGGTAAAGGTTTGTAGTCATCACAATTCGATGTGAAAGACCCTAGTGAGGCGAGTTATGCTCTGGGAATTAAGGTAACTCGAGATAACCAGAGCAAGATTCTCTTGCTGTCACAGGCTACGCATGAAGATAAGATTCTAGCCAGATTCGTTTTACGAGGCTAGATATCTATTGCGCAGTAGGATTTATGGGTCGGTTTCAGTCGAACCCGGGTCCAAATCATTGGACTAAAGTGAAGGGTATACTCTGAAGTCCTCATCAAGTGAGGATTGTGAGTTAGCTTGCACTTCACAGGTCCTGATATCGATTGGACACACAAGATCTGACTTTGGTGTCAGATGTGAGTTCCAGAGAATCGATTTCAGGGATTATTTTTTATCTTGGGATTAGAAGCGGTAGTTGGTAGAGTGTGAAGCAAGAGTGCATCACAGACTCTACCATAGAGGCTTAGCACGTTGTTGCGTGCGAAGTAGTATATCAGGTGGTAAGGCTTAGGAAGTTCTTAGAGAACTTGGGACGCGTACCAGAAGCTCAGTTATCTGTTGTTGCAACAGAAGAGCGGTAAGCAAGGTCCAAGGAGACTAGGCACTACCGTGAGGGGAAACCCATCAAGTACAAACTTCACTTGATCTGACAGTTATAGGAGGAAATGCAAGTAGCGGTACTGAGGTGGAATCTACAGACAATGTTGCCAATTCCATTAGGGAATTCCTGCAAAGGCTTTTGGGTAGCATGTAGAAGCTACAGAGCTCAACACCGTTATTCCTCGTTAGACCTAGTGGGAGATTGTTAGAATTGGTGAGGTCTATAGCTCGTAAAAACCTATAGTTTAGCTATGTATGGTTGATAGTATAAGATTGCATCTAGGTACGTACCTTAGTACGTGTTCTGATTACAGAACAGAGAGCCATGGCTACATGGTAATCCACTTGAGTGGGAGACTCAAGGGACTGGTCCCATGTAACCTAAATACGTTCGCAGCTCTGATAAGGGTTGGTCGCCCTATCAGGATAAGCTGTTGGGATGACAGAGCGTGGGTGTCTCCACCACGGTCATTACCAGGCACAGTGTCTGTGGCCGAACGGAACCAACACGGTGCACAGATCGATGAGCAGACATCGGTGCACTAAACCGTGTTTCTGCTTAGGGTAAAACGGTCCTAAACCCTGAGGAACCATGTCTGGTGGACTAACCAGTTGTGTGGTGCTTTGGCGCACCAATGTGTGAGGATCCGGATACAGTGATCCAAAACCACGGTGTACTGGGTTACCCGGCTGGCGTTGCATCAGCGTGTCACTCCTGCAGGCTATCCACACCCCTAACGGGAGGTGCGTTCCTTGGTCTGACCTACGTCGTATTAAACCCTGGCCAGGTGGTCATCAGTTGGACTGATGACGGATCCGGTTGCTCATCAGAGTAATCGGAGGTACGATGTATGTGGTCAACCTGGAAGGAACCGAGTCATATGAGCACCAGAGTCTGACGGTATTCTCCACCGCTCGAGTTGCATCATGGCACCAAGTGGAGGGATAACGAGTTTACCATACTAAGCGGAGAGCAGGGGTATGAGGGAGAAAATAGTAAGTCCGGGGGGGTTGGAGTGCAGCCTGCGTCGCACTCTGGGTGGCTACGCAGGTTAACTCGGACTCAAGGATCGATGGTACACTCGGGTAGTGTGTCGATCGAGTCTGAGTTGGAAGCCATGAACCCTGGTCCCTGAAGGTTCCACCTTATTGACATTATGTATGGTTCTTATACCATCTCCTCGAAACACAGAACGTAGTTAGAGGAAGCGAGAAGTCCAAGCATACGCTCCGTGAGTGCTTCGCACTAGTGCACGGTAGATGCGTAGCTACGTGTGTGCACTAAGGGGAAACCCTAGGTTAGTGCAGAGACGCATGTAGCAATTCCTTGCCATAAGTGGACTTTGCCACATGGGTGCGATGCACCGGGACATGTTGCGAGTTGACTAGTTGACTTCACTAGGGGCACCCTACGGGAACCTCAGAGAATAGTGAAATCACTGGTGCACTTCACTTATGTGTGCCTTGCAAAGTCTCGTACACGAGGAACGGTCAACTAGTGGCATAAGGGCGTTTTGATCATACTATGCGCCACTATGCACTAAGGGGGCCGGCCCTAAGTGTTGAGAGACTGGTCAAGGCCGGCCCCATTAGTTTCGAGAGGTTGTTGCCTCCGATGAAGGGGCCGGTTATGAGGCGTAGAAAACGGGCTGGTTTTGACCGTTTTCGAAAACAAGGAAAGGATAGAGATAAAGAAGAGATATATAGGGATAAGGTTTGAATCAATCATCCTTATCCATACTGTCCTTATCCATATGGATAGGCCGGCTATATATATGAGAAGGAGAGAGAGGGTGCACGAAATTAGTAGCATGGGCAAGCCCTAGGGCCGGCCATGCAAGCCATGGGGAAACCGAAGCCCCTCTTCTCTCTTCCCATCTCCTCTCTCGTCTCTCTCTCCCTCGCTTGCGCCATTGGATGGCGACTCGTCTTCCTCGTATGGTGTTTCGTAGAAGGAGAAGGCTCGTTGTATGGAGGCACTCAGAGATCCATCGACGAGGTGCCATGCATCGTGTGAGATCGGGTGAACTAGAAGGAGTCTCCCGCAACCTTTTGCTGTCCAGAATCTGCACAGAAAATCAACGTTATTTCTGCGATTCCGGGAGCTACAGAAATCCAAACGACGTGAAACTTGTTGGAAAAGTTGCGTCTCGAAGTTGGCTACCTGCAGTCCAAATTTCAGCCCAATCGAAGTTCGGATCAGAAAGTTATGGCCGTCGTACCGAAGCTATGTCGAGCAGATCCGTAGCCCGTCTCCATCGACAAAGAAGAAATTTGTCGCGGTGAAAGATTCCGCACGCAGGTATGATCTCTAACAAGTAGATCTAACATAATTAGAACATGCATTCATGCTAGATTGTTCTTTTGCGTTAGATCGTCGTTAGGGGTTCGAGTAGTTGCCATGCTAGTTTCATACACGCATATGTAGATCTTTTCGATGAAATTTTTGATATGTAACGCACACCGCTCTCGGTCCTCGGACCTATTCTTTGCTTCCGCTGCGGGCCTCTACCATGGATTTATTTCCAACACTTGGGCCATAGATTTATCCACATGTCATCCTGTGAGTCCCGCGAAATGTGTTTGGTTTCCCCTTTGGATGAGGCCACACGTGTCACCTCCCACATGGATCATAATTAGAAATAGTTCGAATCCAATCTTATTTTTGCAAATATTAGAAAAATAAAATATTTGAAAATGTTAGAATTTACCTTGTCCACTTCGTTGATACCAGATTGTTGTTGTGCTTCGATTTGAGCAAAACAATCGCAAAATTTGTTTGTGGCCTTCTGGATCATCGACCACCGGTGCATCAAAGAATTTTTATTACTGTCGGAATCAAAATCCTTGTAGACATAGAAATAGTAAAAACTACGCAGTCAAAATTGTGTGTGACCTTGCTTGTTACCTTGCACGGCGTTCATGCTGAGGTTGAATCAAGCCGAGATAAGCTTCATATCTTCTTTAGTGGTGAAGATTTTGGTGCACTTTGTGGTTGTCGGAGCTTAACCGAAGATCGGAGAAAATTCCGTCGGCAACTGACAATTCCGTCGACAATTGTCTATTTTTTGTGGATATGCTATCTATAGCAAGATTATCACCATCACCAAAAATTAGCAAATTCTAAAACCTCTAGGTGTATCAAAATGTAGAAGTTGTATCGTCTGTCCATTTCAAATGCTAATTCGATGAGCTTATTTAAAATGCTTAGATATTTCAGAACTTGCTGATTTTTGTGAGGATGATCATCTCAACATAGATATCATCTCCATAAAAAATTAGAAAATTTGAAAACCTTTAAGTATGTTAATAAAAGAGCATACATTAAAGCCTTCAGTGCATGAGCATACAAAGGCACACTCTCTTTATATATATATATATATATATATATATATATATATATATATATATATATATATATATATATATATATATATATATATATATATATATGGGAAATGAGTTCCTATGACATGCCATAAGGAGTACCCTATGACATATGGTGAGTTAGTAACCCTAGAATATTTAGAATGTTCTGAATTTTTATGAGGATGATCACCCTATCTTAGATAAGACCCCCGCAAAAAATCGGCTCATTCTAAAACTTCTAGAGGCATCAAATATGATTTTTAATTTAACGGTTAAAATGGATAGCTGATAAAGCTTCTAGCATTTGATGCCCCAACAAGTTTTACAATGCTTTGATTTTTTGTGGACACTCTATCTAAGGTAAGGTGATCAGCCTCAAAAAAATTCAGCACATTCTAAACATTCTAGCATTACTAATTCACCATATGTCATAGGGTACTCCCTATGACATGTCATAGGAACCCAGCCCCCCCTCTCTCTCTCTCTCTCTCTCTCTCTCTATATATATATATATATATATATATATATATATATATATATATATATATATATATATATATATATATATATATATATATATATATATATATATATATATATATATATATATATATATATATATAAAGAGAGAGAGAGAGAGAGAGAGAGAGAGAGAGAGAGAGAGAGAGAGAGAGGAGTGATACTGTGAACTACGAAAGGAGAAAATAAGCTGCGATCATTTTGACCATCCTAGAAGTTTTGGAATTTTGTAAAAATTGGTGGGTGTGGTGTCTAGGTTAACATGATCATCCTCACCAATTTTTATGGAATTTCAAAATTTCTAGGGTCATCAAATGGTAGAAGAAAAATTAACGGTTACTGCAGACGATAGATAAAGCTTCTACCGTTTGATGATTCTATAAGTTTTGGAATTGCTTGAAAATTGGTAAGGATGATCATGTTACCCTGAAGTCAAGGCGGGAGGTTGGTCTCGCCCAACAATATTTATTTATTTAATTTTTTAAACCAGCATTAACCAAAAGATCTGGCCATCGGATTCCTACAGTATTTCCGACGACTAGGCCGAAATAGCCTCTGCAGTATTTCCGACAGCCAGGCTGAAATGGCCTTTTGTGATAGGATTTATCCAACCACCATTTGTGGTGGCTAGGCCCCTGATTAATGGAATATTCGGCCATATTTGGCCGCCGAAAAAAAAACAAGTTCTGCTGTAGTGGCGGGTGACGGCGATCGACGGTGGCCGATGGTGGACGGAGGCTAATAGTGATGGTATCTCCCTATGGTTCATCCCATGGCCCATAGTTTTATCAATCAGGTAATGCCACGTATCAAGATTGGTGATGGGGTTGGCCGCATATTCGTCTCCATAAGATGTGGGTCCCACACCTTGAAGTTCATAAGAGTAGACCTATAGGGTTCCTCCTTTGTTCCGTTTCTAATCACAGATTTGGTAGGGTGGCGGTGGGTTGGCAGCCGTGGCCATCGGCAAACCCACTCTCCACAATTCCATGTGCTCAAAGTTCTCCTCGCTGTCTCCTCACCGGTGCGGTTCTCTCCGTTGATCGAACCACTGCCAACCTGTCCCGATCGAAACCCTAGCTACCCACATGACGCTGCTGGACGCCATCACCAAAGCGGCGGCGGACGCCGACGCCGGAAACCTCATCCCCCTCTCCAAGTTCCCGATCATCCTCAACTCGGACGACATCCTCCCCAACCTGAAGCCAGAGGGGGAAGCCCCGAGCGGCCTCGTCAAGCGCGTGTACGGATGGAAGATCTCGGAAATCGACCTGGAGATCGCCGGTCTCTCCGCCAAGCTCTCCAAGAACCTCAAGCGGAAGCTCAAGAACCCTAGGTCCCTCTACCGTGACGAGTTCCTCGGTCTCCTGAACTCGTTCTTGGCGAAGAACTCCGAAAGGATCGGCCTTCCGATCGGCTTGGATCCATCCGACCCCGACTTCGCGCGTGCGGCGATTGGCAAGTTAGGGTTCCTGATCAGCCGAGAGATCGCCGGTCTGATCGCCGAGGGCTGCCTTCTTCTCGAGCTGTGGGAAGTATTAGAAACCTTAATTCTTCGTGGAATCGTCGGCAATCTGACTTCCACGAAGCTGGTAGAGAAGCTCGTGGAGAAGAGCCGCCCCGAATTGCTCTGCCTCTGTGTCAAGCACAGCCCGGATCTCCGGTCATCAGAAGTCCTCTTCATACTAAAATGCTTCTTATCTCCCTCCAGGGATTGCTATGTTAGCATGGTTGGCGTGAGGAAGCAATGGGAAAGCCAGGCTCTCATAGCGATCGAGAAGGCCACGGATAAGGGGGTGCCCGGGAAAGCATCACGCCTAGCTAAAGAAGCCTCGATTCTGCTGATGATGGCTCACGACGGCTTCTCATCGCCGGAGTCATGCTTGCATTATGTCTTTGGTTCCTCGGACCTAGACGGGCTCGTGCTTGCTTCGGCAATTTCGAAGCTTAATGGGTCAGAGGTGTTGGGGCTGGTTAGGTACTTTTTGAAGTGGTTGGAGAAGTACCAGAGGTTTCCGGAAGTTGTGCCTTGCCCGTCAGCGGGTTCCGTGTTGGGACTAAGGGCTTGCGAAAGCGTCCCCTCGCTTGATGCGGTTGTGCGCGGGTTGGGGCTTGTTTTGGATGAACATTTCTCTTGCTTGGTTTTGAATTCACAGTTCCATGACGAGTTGAGGGCGATAGAGAAAGTTGTCGACTCTAGCATCCGAAGCGGGGTCAGGTTGTCCTCTGGATGATGTTATCAAGCATTTACAAGCGGAAGGAAGTGAGACAACATGAAGGTGTGTAAGCTAAGCCTGATCAATTTTGCTATTTATTTGAGTGACTACTACTTTTGCACTAATATGTAACTTCTTTGATCTCTGCGATTCGAATGAAACGTTCTTATTGGATGAAATTTTCATTTCTCTTATCTAAGTTTGTTATTCATGCCATTTTGTTTGATCTTGGTGCATTGAATTATGGATGTGAGTGCAAGACATGTGAATGTTAATCCTAATTAGCAGTCGTGTATCACTTTCAACAACCAACTTCGAAGGAATTTTCTCTGCTAAACTTTTATATGTTACCTACGTACGTGATTGCATCTTAAGCATTCACACCTTTTTGGTGTGGTCATGATCCCAAATTCTTTAAAAATAGGATTCTAGAAATGGAATGGTTTAACTCCCGAATTTATGGCGAACATTTTTTAAGGATAACAAATCCTTTGCATTTATTAATAGGGGTCACAACCAACATTTTTTAAGTATGACAAATCTTTGACAGCTGTTGCTTGTGGACTGGTGTTGGAGCTTGGGCCACAGATTTATCCACATGTCATCCTGTGAGTCCCGCGAAATGTGGTTGGTTTCCCCTTTGGATGAGGCCACACGTGTCACCTCCCACATGGATCATAATTAGAAATAGTTCGAATTCAATCTTATTTTTTAATTCCTTAATTGTAATTTTTTGTCCGAGTGATGAATTGTAATGTGGGTTTATTAGAATGGTTGATTTAATTTAATTTTGATGAGTTTGTTTTAAAAAAAGGCTCTATTTTTGGATTTAAATGTTTAATAATAGTCGCTCTTTTGAGGGTAATCATTTGAGATATAAGTGTTCTCTTTATGCATATAATGCTTCCAGGGTGTTTAAATAAGACGCGTCATTTGGTTGTGTTGGAGATACTAGGGGTGCAACTCGGGTTGGGTTGGTTCGGGTTGGAGCCGATCCGAAACCGAATCGAACTAGTTCGGTTCTACCATATCGAAATCCGAACCAACCCGACTTGGGTATAGACCCGAACCAACCCAATCCACACTAAGGCCGGGTTGGTTCGGGTCGGTTCTCGGGGTGGGAGTTGGTCTAAAAAAATAATGGTTATCGGCTATTTAATAGCAAACTAAAGGTCCATGTTGGGCTTTAAACTTTAGCCACCCGTTGAGTTCTCGTGGTAGTTGGGTCAACATTAGCAAACAAATAACATTTACTCGGGTGCTAGTGTGATAGAGCCCAAAAGTCCAAACCCGTGACATATATATGTGGACTAATATATATATATGAGTTCGGTTCTCGGGTTGGGTCGGGTCTACCCGAGCCTCAAACCGGAACCGACCCGTATTTAGTCGGGTCCACAAAACTTAGAACTGAACCAACCCATTTAGTCAAAATACCCGAACCAACCTGACACATTTTGGTCTGGTTGGGTCAGTTCTCGGTTTTAACTGACCCAAATTGCACCCCTAGGAGATACCAAGTGGATTCCTCTTGTCTAAATTATCATTGTTTGAAAGTGCATGATTGGGATTAGGGATTCATATGTTATCCTTTTTTTTTTGAGGTCGTAATTTTGTTCTAACGGCTAGAATTTGTTGGTTGAATCGTAGTTAAAACTATATATTGTCTTCTTAGAGTTCATGTAGCTTGGCCTATGTGCAGGAGAGGCCATCCTTTTTACAGATTTGATAAATTTAGGTGGTGTTTGGCATGAGGAATTATTGTTCTACTTAAACCTCATCGATAAGAGGATATTTCTGTCAATTACTATATCCAATGTAATTCAATAGTTCAGCGTTCCGGTAAGCATAGAAACGGACGGAGTGATAAATTATCGTTCCTAAGTCGTTCATTTTGTTCATTCCATTAGAACAAATAGTATCCATTGAGTTTGAAATATGGAACAATGGATAGAAATGGATGGGTCTAGAACGAACAGTTGTTCCGCTTAAACCACATTCAGAAGAGGGTAATCTCGTCAATTACTATTTTTAATGTAATTCGATGGTTCAACATTCCGGTTAACATAAAAACGCACAGAGTGATATTTTATCGTTCCCAAGTCTTTTGTTCCACTAGAACAAATATTATCCGTTAGTTGTATAATATGGAACTGGGAATAGAAACGGACGGTTCCGAAATGATGCCAAACACCCCCTTAATGAATGAAAAGTTGTTTTCTCTGTAATGGATTCCAACATCTTTGGGTTAATCGCTCCTTTAAAAGATGAAATTAAGGAATTAGCAAAAGAAGCTATGGGGTGTTTGGCATCGTTCTGGACCTATCCGTTTATGTCCACAGTTCCATATTTCAATTAGAATCGGATAGTATTTGTCAACGAACGATAATTTATCACTCCGTCCGTTTCTATGCTAAACAGAACACCAAACCATCGAATTACATGGGATTACCTCTCTTCCAGATGAGGTTTAAGCAGACATCTGTTGCTCATGCCAAACACCCCCTATATTACTGTTTTTACCATTTCTATTAGTGTGTTCGCTTAGAATCGGCTCAATTTATCCGAAGTGTGAATTAACTACTCTATAGGTCAACCCTGAGAGCTGGGTTTAATTTCGTAGTGATGAAATTGAAGAGCCGGGAAGGGAAATCATAGAAAAATCTGAAATTTGAGCACATTCTAATTGATGTGGAATCAGAATTTAGGTCTTATGTCAATATAGTCCTCCAAGAACTGTTATGTTTTCTTGGATGGTAGTCAAGATAGGGTTGCTGCGTACATCGACTGGCAATATACGAAGATTCACCTTTCATGTCAACATGGCTTTTTTTTTAGAGATCGTCAGTGTCTCAACTCGATATTTGCTACGAGGTTTGAACAGTTTGGGTGCTTTAACACTTTTTTCTTGTTGCTTGTCATCTGAGGATTCACTACTTGCTTACTGTGGTACCTTTGCTGCTTCCTAAATTTCTAGGTGTGTGCCCTTTTTATCTGTTGGGCCACTGGAAAGAAAGACAGAGCGAGAGATGGTCTGGTGTTTCGATTACAAGACGGTCTATTTGTATTCGATGTGGTTTAAAATCTCGACCAAATCTGATTTGGTGTTTTGAAAATCGAGAGTGCAGGTTATACTTAATTGATTCAGCCTGGGGTTTCAATGTTCAGGCATGCATTACTAGTGATTATCCTCCTTTGTGAGTTCTCCATTCATTCTTTTAACACACCATGTTTGTTTCGTTATGCATTCTCATCCACCACCACCACCACCACCAGACTTATGAATTTAGTCTCTCTCTCTCTAGATGTTTTTTTTATAAAAGTGGTATATTATGCAAGAGTGTTGACACCGGTAACAACAAACAAAAAAGAGAGAGAGAAGGGTTTAGTAGGGAAAGATTGGGGGCCATTCAAAAGGGATCTAGTTAGTGTTTATAAGACAGGAGACAAGTTATGTGGTGAGGATAGTGAACTATCCTCCTAAACCTGCAGCTTTAGGAGGATAGAGGATAGTTTAGTATGTAGCCACACTATTGTTGAGCCTTGGTTGCCAGGCTGTACTGATAATAATATAAATAAAAGTCCTACATTCTTCATTAAGGGCCCATTTGGTTAGAGGAGTTGTAATTACACTAGTAGTTGTAATTTCAACTGCAAATGGTTCAACTACTATAGTTGAAAGTTGAAACTACAATTGTCTGGTAGTTTATCAAATTAGTTGGAAGTTTTGTAACCCACAAAAACGTTGCAGGAACTGAGTTCTATAGTTAAAGTTATTGTAGTTGAAACTCCAATCGATTTTCAAGACACTCGAAACTACAGTAGTTCTTTTCACCTTCAACCGGCCCTATTTTTCTTTTGTTCCTCCATTAGTCTTCTACGGAAGCAATGGGGGGGCTGGCTTTAACCTGTGTTTGCCTGGGGCATAGTAACTAAATTCTTCGATTTTTGAAAATTTAGTGAATAATTTCTGAAGTTAGAGCCACCCGAATTATTATCCGAATCGTTCGGCAGCGTAATACATAAGGGTGGTGAAGAGGCGGTGGTGAAGTATTTTAAAGCCGCTTAAGGATACTTCTTTGCCAATCTTGGGGAATGTGCTTAATATGTGTGCTTGGAGTCCTTTACTACTACAATAATATGTGTGTGTGTGTGTGTGTGTGAGAGAGAGAGAGAGAGAGAGAGAGAGAGAGAGAGAGAGAGAGAGAGAGAGAGAGAGAGAGAGAGAGAGAGAGAGATGGGATGTTTGGTTTGCTGTTGAGTTTTCCTTCTCATGCTATTCAGATCAAATTGGTCATGATGGTCTAAAGACAAGGATTAATGCTAAAGAGCCCGTATAGATACCCAATCTTTCCCATGAGTTGGTGTTCCATAATGGGAACTGCATCTAGAAAATTACCACTAAAAAAAATCTGCATGTAGAAAATGTGCAATTTCTTTTAGGTTCAAAATCTCTAAAATCTTATATTGATAGTGAAAAATCTTATATTTATACTGATGTAATGAAGTCAAGGGTGGGTATCATGATATATAAATTAGAGTTTTAGATTTGATTGACATGTCATCAGTTGAAGCTTGTATATTGCTTCAATCGCTATTGGAGCCAAGTATTAAGTTATGTGTGTGAGAGCGAGAGAGTTCGGGTGTGCTTAGTAGTTGGATTCTGTAACTTATTTGGAAGGAGGCTGTAGCAATGCTGACATGGTTGGCTTCTCTCGGTTTTGTACTTTTTTGAGTCTTTAGAGTCAGACGTTTGATGAGCTGCATACTTTCTTCAAGTCATTGGAGTTGGGTCTTGGATGTCCGGCGGTTAACAAGTTTGTTGTTCGGCGATGTGGGTGCTACTACTGAATATGGCGGTTGCGACCTAATATGGGTTTTCCGCCGAATGTGGGTTCCGTCGAATGGATTTTGCCGCCCTCGCCAAATGTGGGTCCTCCCATTGGAAGTGTTATGTTGCTGAAGGCAGCCACGGTGACTGTACAACAACCAATCGAGTGCCAACATGCACAGACATTACTAGTATATATATATATTTGCTAATGCAATTTAATATATTTTGTGTTTATGTTTTTAAAGTTTTACGTTTTTGGACTTTTTCGAACTAGGAATTTTGTGCTCCGCAACCTATCACCGAATTATCCCTGAACGCCGAATTTGTTACTATGGTTTCGGGTTGGTTCTAAAGCTCCACTTTATTTTTTTGGTAACCAGCTTACTTTAATAAGTCAAAAGATTACATCATTGTTTAACCCACCCAACGGGTGTAACGACTTGTGCTACAATCCTTCTGGGCAAGCCTCATAACTTCTGGAGGGAAATCGGACGTTCAGACTTTGGTAGCTCCAGTTACTCGTGCATATCCTGCGAGCCAATCAGCTACTGAGTTTCCTTCGCGATAGATGTCAGATAATCAGACTCTGGCTGTAGACTGGAGCAGAATATTTGGTCCAGTATCTGAAGACAATGAGGAGGGATGACCCAGTATCTGAAGACACTTGAGAGAGTATACTTTGAGAGTCCCCCTCGATCCACATTGCATGCCCGGGGAACGACGTAGTGGCTGCAATAAGTCCTTCCCATAGTCCTCTTGTCTCTGCCACTTGCACAGAGGCCGTGGTTAGAGAGACAGCACCCGCGATAAGAAGGGTCCCATTGTGATCACGGATAACAAAAGCCACGCCAGCCGTCATACTCGTTCGATCCACTGATCCATCAAAATTCAGTTTGAACTCTTGTAAAGTTGGTGGAACCCATTGGACTGGGATCGCCTCCATCTGATGAGGGATGTTATGATTATACAATTCTACAGAAATCGAGTTAGCAGAGCAAAAAGAATCAAAATATGCTATTATCGAATCAAAAGTAGTATGTATCGTTGGATTTGTCAGTTCAAATAAAGATTTGTTCATGGCTTTCCATATGTGCCAAAGGGAATATCCAAGGAAGGCTTTGGCAGTCTTGTTATACCCAGCACCCTGATATTGATTATGGCTAAACAGACGACCAAACTCAATGACAAAGGTGGGGATAGATGTCATACGAATCTTGGTTCCAACAGATCTCCATAGTTGACAAACGGGAGAGCACAGAAAAAAGGCATGCTTCAAAGTCTCATTATTAATCAAACAACGGGGGCAAAGCGCGGAGACTGTCATCCCGATACGGCAGAGGTACGATCGAACAGGAAGGCGCAGATAAAAAAGCTTCCATAAAAACATCCAAACACGGGGCCCCATAGGTGGCTTCCAAAGGGAACGCCAGATCCCAGGTATCAGTTCATTCGGTGCAGGTTCTCTCAAAGGAGAAAGGTGATAGGTTGTGGCCACGTTAAAACCCATCGTCTGCTGAGGCCCCCATGTGATAGAAGACCGGGGTTGATGCCGGACGATCGGTATGCTACGTATCAGAGGCACCCATTTCGACGGGAAAATGACATGTAGAGTTTCTGTATGCCAACCATGAGGGCCGAAGAGGTTAGAGACCGATCGATTTTGAGACGCTATGCCACATCATGCCATTCCGATGGGAAGATGGCATGTAGAACTCCACTTCATGCCAACTAACACTAAAATCCAACTAGTATATATAGGTTAGGCGGAATGGAGCAAGTCTCAATCAAGGCCACCCACCCATTCCAAACCCTTTTTTGGCCACTGCATGCTCTACAGCTGCTTGATCGTGATTGGATGGCTGTGATTGCGACTCCTCACCAACGAAACTATGCAAGGGCCGGCTTTTAAGTTATGAAGCTATGTTTAATTTGTAGGGTTGTAAGCGGGCCCAACCGACCCCATCCGATACAGATACCCAACTTAAACCCAATCTATTGAGGTTGCCCTAACTCTTAGCTTGGGTCAAATCAGTGTTTTCAAAACCGGACCAGAAGGCGAACCAAAAAGACATCCGGTTTCGATCCAAATTGGTTCAAACTGGTGGTTCAACCTTTTGAGTAGTAAAGATATTTGAGTAAAAAGATTTTAATATATGTAAACCGATGATAATGTCGAAAATTAAAGATATTCATACTGCTTTGGATGAAAATTGCGAATGTAGACCGATGTTAATGTTGAAAACTAAAGTTCATACTGCTTTGGGTGAAAATTACAAATGCGTTACAATAAGACCGTAGTTATTCAATTTTTAATATTTGAATAAATGACGGTACTTACACACGAACATAATGCCGATGTGCGGTGCATCAGACAGCACTCAGTGCGATGGCTAAGGCATCTAGCGCTGGCCGATGCCCCCCACGCTGGCATTATGTTCGAATGTTCAAATTGCAGTGCTTGGTTAGGAACTCTTAGCTATTTAGGACATGTTTGGATACGCTCTGGATCTGAAATTTTGGAAGCCCTGAATCCCTAAAAATATCGAAGAGCTTGATCGGATACAACCGGATATCAAAATGTATTTCTTCATATAGCTCAAAACTTGCTCTTTGTCCAAAATTAGAATTATGAGCTTTGGAGTCGAGAAATTTTTTCGGAGTCCAAAATCGACTCTGAGCTCCGGAGCCTTTTTTTTGGAATTCTAGACTTCAAGAATCGCAGAATCATAATCCTATATATCCATGCTTGTAGCCCTCCTCGTCACCTATCTTGTTCATTGATCTTCTGTACGTCCGGTGGAATCATCGTGCTGCTGCAATCGACCATCAACAATGGAAAGCGCATGAAGAAACTTGAAAGTTTTTAAAAGAACTCAGACCTCATTGTATTTGTACACATTCATTTTATTTGTGCATATTATCAACTATATATTCCGACGTCATTGAATTACCGTTTAAATCTGACAGTGTCGATGTTAAACCATATAAAGGCCCGGGAACCGAACAAAAGTTTATTTTTTCTTCATTTTTAGAAGAAATGACATGGTACATGCAAACCATATACAGGGTCGGGAAGCTGAACTCTCAACTTCACAATTAGGTTCGTAATGTGATGTGTACACGTTTTCTTTTACTTTTTACTACATATATACTTTGATTATGATAAAGGCCTTGTTCGTAATGTTCATGAGCTTTCATTGTACATCGCAACATCTCATTCGACCTTCTCAGTGATCCCGAAACCACGAACCCTAAACACCAATTATCGCTTTAGGCACTATTGCATTTCTCGGTCTTCCAGGCTTCTCTGGATCAAAACCTGCCCTTTGATTTTGGTCGAGCAGGTGCGGCAAGTGAGCCTCGATGTTGGAGTTGATGCCATCTGCAAGAGGCATAGATGGACTATATCAACTAACAGGTTATATGGAACTCATAACTGTCAGAATTAAGTGTAGATCAACCTACCAATCATAGCTCCTTGATCAAGCACAGCTAGATCTTTAGAAATTTCAATCACCTCACCAGTTTAATGTTGAACCTCCTCAATGATGGCCAAAAATTTATATCCACTAGACGAAAATACCCCTGCAACCGCAGCCGCCGATTGTGCATTGCATGGCCCTGGTCACTACTGAATCGTCACTAGATCAGAGTCAATCCCAGCCTGAAGTGCCTAAGAACAAGGTCATTCAGAAAGAATGCGGATATATTGTTCAAATAGAAAATCAAAACCATCAATGTTTTAGCAAGCTTAGAAGATGCATAACTCTGTCTATAAGAGAATTTACAAAATCTAATCCAAAACTTTTATCGGACGATACAAAACTTCTGAACGACTTCTTTCCACAAAAGAAACAAACAAGGGAAGTACAGCCCAAACCTTTACTGTTCAATTCACAATCCAGATCTTCTTGACATTTCAACCAATAACAACTATACTCGGATTCACATATCCAATCCCCACATAATAAATGCATTACTATTGACGGAAAAGGTTTCACATTTCATTTCTTTAAAAAAAAAAGTAGGGTTTTGTTCATCGATGCGCCATAAATCCAATCCTGCTAAAATATTAACAATGTAAAATGATTGTCAGAATAAATCTGCGTTGAAGCAATCATAAAGATTAGGTATATATAGAAAATTCTCAAATGAAAGTCATGATTATGATAATAACAATGCTTAGATCAGCACCAACGATTTCCATGACAATTGCACACAACAAATCGGTGAATTTGGAGAAGAGGCGCCGAACAAAAAATGGCAACCCTTCAAAGCATGAACAATTTCTATCGCGTCAACTATCTTAAAACTGTCATTACAAACAGATGTGTTACGGATGCATGCATATCATTTTATATCTACCTGCTATTATGGTGATGGAAGCGTGAAGTTTGATGTCGATGTATTTCAGAAATCTGTGTTTCGACGTATTTCTTGAGGTGCATGGGTTTGTGATGAGGATGCCTATACCAAAGCATATCGACAAGTCAGGTATAAGGATACAAGTTGTTAACGAGTTATTACATGATCACAGATATATAATAAGTAAACATTGAGATATACAATTTCTTACCTGTTGTGATATAAATAACTGATTTGGAAGGGATGGTCTTTACTCTTGAGATCCCACAAAATATGTGGTGGATAAATGCCTTGAGGTTGAATGCCTGTTGGATAAATATCTTGTTGAGTTATAACTGGCATTGGTTGACGAATGTTTGATGCTCCTGTCATGCTTTGGGTCACGGCCAAATTCTCTGCTTTCCCACCTGGACGAATGTTTAGATGCAGACAATAAATATGTATGTTTGTATAAAAATTTAATGCAACAACGTATATTTAACCACTAACCCCTCGCTTTACTTGAAGTCTTCTTTTGTACTGTAGTTTCCAACGAACTTTTTATTCTTTTTTTTGGTTTGCCTTGAGAACATCTCATCGTTGGCTCTCGCAACGGTGCCTCCTCATTCAAATCTGATATTAAATTGCTTTAAGTTTCGGATGTGCTTTTCTGAACTGAAGGCCTTCGGTGTTCCTTGGAGATTATCATCGCCTCAACCTTTGCTTCTAGTTCTAGCATTGCTGACTTAGTTAAAGAAAACACTTCTTTCAACTTTGAACCCTTGGCCACAATTCTTTGTGAAATATGTGACAATTCAGTGTAGCGAGCTGTGAACGATGGATCAATGTCATTTGGAATTAAGTCCCCATAAGGATCAAAAACGCCTTCATCTACAATTGCCCTTGTCCATCTCTTCAAATAGTATTTGGGAAGTAAACTCTTATATTGCAAGTCGTGGAACAACCTTAACACATGCGAGCAAAGGATTCCACTGAACTCAAATTTTCTACAAGTGCACGACATTGATTGTTCTAAGTGGATATATGTAAGTGTGTGATTCTTTTTTTGACCTTCTATCTCTATAGCTCTATATGTACGGATTGTCCCATCATCTTTTTCTAATTCCAATAGCAAATCAATAGTTTTCTGGTCCTCTTCTTGAAAACAATTGAACATCTTCTTTGAATATTTTTCTGACGCTTCACGCTCTACAAACTCCCGGAGAACAATGCTATGGTCAAAATATTCCTTTAAAAACTTATTGATGCTCTCACTTGTCTATGTTGTGGTCATGCCAGCACAAAAATGAACACGACTATAAACTTTAGCCCACTTTTTCCGCAACTCATACAACCCCTGTAACCACTCAATATCTCTAAGCCCATTATCTTCAAGCAATTCGTCCCAATTCTGTTCGAACTCTTCAATTGTCTCTGCATCATATATGCAAGCTTTGAATCGCGGTGCAAATGATTTAAATTCGGCAAAAACATTGGCCAAATGTTTTGCAGCATTTTGATAGATGTGCCATAAACATAATCCATGATGAGATTCTAGAAATACAGTACTAATAGCATTTGAAATTACTGTAGATTGATCCATAAATATAATCGGTTTCTTTCCCCCCATAGCCTCCAAAAAATTAGTGAACAACCACAATACTGCATCCGTTGTCTCACCATCCAATAGACCACATCCAAAGAGTGTGGTTTGCCCGTGATTGTTGATGCCGACAATTAGTATGCATAACATGTCATAGTTGTTTATCCTAAATGTTGTATCAAAATATATTGCATCACCAAATAACCCATAATCTCTTCTCAATTTCGCATCACAAAAGAAAACACCACGTATTTCACATTCATTGGTTCGAAAAGAGTAGAAAAAGTGTTTGTTTTCCCATTTCTTTTGCTTAAAATAGTCAAGAAGACATTGTGAATCACCCCTTTTGAAAAACTCAGCTTGCGTCCTCTCTATCAAATTGTTGCAATCAGACCTGTTGAAGTTAAGGTGTGAGAATGCTCTGGTATGAACTTAATTACACTGTGCTTATCACCAATGAGTTTAAATTCAAATATCGCTTTACACTCAAAGCGCCGAGCTTCTCTTCTTTTTCGGGGTGTCCTGATTTTTCTGTACGAGCCTTCACATGCACAAACTAGTCCTTGTCGATGAATTTTACTGCAATCAGCTCTATTCCTGTTTGTCCTCTGTTTCCTCACACTGAAACCAATCATTATTGCATATCTATTATAATTATTGTACGCCTGTTCTGCAATATCAAAAGTCATTCAAATTTTTGGCTCTACCATGTGATCCTCCGTCCCTCCTAATTCATCTAAACCACGACATTCATCAATTTCAAGAGCTTTCTCCTCATACTCGGATTCGAAATGGATGGTCCCAGTATCTTCGCAACAATTATCCTCAATAGCACAGTCATTTGGGCTTTCAAATCCATCCATAAGTTCTGGAGACCAAACAATAAAAAAAACCATCATATGAAAGAAACTAATATCATAATTTCTTTGGACAACGCGAAAATAAGAAGTCCCAAGTGACTATGAATTTAGAACCAAAACAATATACCCTTGAATATTGTTACATAAACAGACCTGGATGCCTTGATGGTGCCTCCTATGGAAGCGACAAGGCAGAAGTGGCCACCACAGCGAATAAAGGGGAGGCCAGCGCCGCAATTGTGCTCCTGTCTTCCACCGTCATCGACTGATTTGCCATGCCATTCATCGTCTGCACCTTTGCTCTCTCCTCCGCTAGCGTATCAGAGAACACCCGGTGCATGATGAAGTTGTCCCTCTTGCCAAAATAGGTCTCAGAGCTAGCAAAGGGAAAAACATAAAATGAAATACTGATTTAAGTCAAATAAAACAATTATTAGCATGAGATTTTATCCAAGATATGTAGCATAAAAAAAAACCGATTGGATTTGGAATGCTTAAGATTAACAACAATCAATTGCTTTGCTTTTCAGTGACACAATTGGCAGTTGCAAGTAGGGATGGCAATTAAACGAGTTTAGCGGGTTACCTGAACCAACCCAATTGGGACGGGGTTTGGGATGGAATTAAATGGGTTGCATCAGGTTTGGGATTGTTTGAAAAAACCCGATAGGATTTGGAACAAGGTCGGATTTAGCCTACGCCGCCCCGAACCGACCCGATTACATATACATATATCAATTAACATAAACCTTAACATTTGTTGCACTTACCATAGTCTAAAAAATTCCTTCGTTGAATATATTGTTCTAAAAAAGTGTGGAATTAGCCTATTTTTTAGTTAAAATGAATTTACTTCCTACCATGTTTTGTATTTCGCTTTATTTCAAACCCAAACCAACTTGCTTCGAATTGTCCCCTCGAAATATAATTGGGACGGGATGAGTTTGGATTTTCGCTAATATAAATGGGATGGGTTTGGGATTTTCCCTCCAAACCAAACATGGGTTTGGGATAAGGTATTCCTTAAGGGGATGGGCTAGGGATAGGGCCACCCGGTACAAACCCGACCTGTTGGCATCCCTAATTGCAAGTTTCATTGACAGGATGTCAGGAACTACAAGGCCCTATTCAAGTAGACGATAGAAAGAAAAACCGATCAGCCGATTTAAATGATTAGCACAAATATGCGAGAATCTCGATGACCACTAAGTTCACAATTGTAGAAGAACCTGATGAACAAGTTAAGGAACTGCTTCCTTTGTCCACCTAGAAGGTCAAGATGCAGATTCCCATACATTTTATAAGAATTTAACAAGAAACGATTATGGCATTCTCACCAAAATAATAATAATAATAATAAAAGAAAGTAAAAAATGGTTTTATGTTCAAAAAATGGAGCATGTGTGGCAAGGCACAACGGGGGACGCTCTCGAAACGAGCCCAGCTTTGATACCATGTTACTAACCCGGAGTACTCCAAAAGGCTAACCTCTTGGAGAGGGGAGAGCACAACATGTATATTAAGCAGCCTAATGACGCTTCCCTTTTCGATGTGGGATTAGCACTTGTCTCAACAATGTAGGGAACAAAAGAGTTTTTTTTTCAACTTTGACATTCTAAATACTTGTAATTATTTAAATGTCGTTACAACTTTATAAATTTCAAAAGTATAATTCTGATTGTCACGTGGTGGGTCAGCGCCGAAAAATGTCCCGCCACATCGTTGTAAATTTTTTTTCTTGAATTTTAGATAAACACGACATCCAGAATGTAGTGTTTAAAACACTGCATCCAGGATGCAGTGTTTACTTGGAATCAGGAGACCCGATAAAACCGACTAGTGTGCAATGAAATGTTTTAAACTAAACATTGCAACTAGAATTCTGTGTTTTAAACATTGCATCCTGCATCCTGGATACAATGTTCATTGAAAATTCTGAAGAAAATTATAGCCAACGTGGCGAAGTGCTTTTCGGCGCGACCCGCCACGTGGCAGTCATAATACATTAGAGCATTACTTTTGAAATTTATAAAATTGTAACGACATTTAAATAATTACAGATTTTTAAAATGTTATTTTGAAAAAAAAAAAACCAGAACAAAATCCATTCCAGTAAGAGATAACAATAGCATAGATGAGAGCTCGGATCTGCGAATTTACCTTGCTAGTCTAGGGGCATGACTCTAGATCGGGGTGGAGAGGAGCACGGTGGCGGCACCGGGCGGAGAGATTCGGCGATTGTCGGGATGGAGAAAACTCTGTTACGGGTACAATGGGTGGTGGATGAGTGCGAGGCTATCCAAGATGAACAAACCCCAAGTTTAAGAGAGTTTCAAATAGTGAGAGGAGAGGATTTCTTTCAGAAATAGGAGAACAGAGCAAGAGAAATTTGAGAGGAAGAGAATGGGAGTTAACTTAGCTTTTTTTTCATCATTTCACAAGCAAGGCCATATAAGCCATAAGCCATGCATGACAACACATATCCCTGTTACAACCTTACCATACTTAATACAAAATACTATTTCCGATAAGCCATGCATGACAGCACATATCCCCATTACAACCTTACCATATTTAATACAAAATACTATTTCCGATAAGCCATTAACCAGAGAAACAACCCCATCAATTCCCAAGCATTCTCATGCAACCGGGCTCAATTCCCAAGCATTCTCATGCAACCCCATTCTCATGTGACATCCCTCCCTCCTTGAGAACCTGGTCCTCCAGGTTGACATCTGAAAATCTCGCCACCAACTCCCAGTATTTTTCCCATGTAGCGTCAGCTTCTAAAGCTCCTGCCCATTTGATTAACACCTCAGTAACAGCTTGGTTCCCCTTTTTAACAACCCTTCGATCAAGGATCTTCTCCGGTGTGGCTTGCACAACCCCAGCTCCATCCACAGGTGGTAGTGTAATATGCGGCGAGATTCCTGCACCCAATTTGAGCTTAAGGCATGACACATGGAACACTGGGTGGATGCGACACCCCTCCGACAACTCCAGCTTATATGCTACTTGCCCAATTTTTTAAAGCACCTTGAATGGGCCGTAGCAGCGTGGCGATAGTTTCAGATTCCTCCTCAAGGTCGCAGAATGTTGCCGGTACGGTTGTAGACGAAGGTAGACCCAGTCCCCTTCGTTGAATTTTCTTTCGGTGCGACGACGGTCGGCAAACATCTTCATTCTTTCTTGGGCTGCCTCCAACCTTTCTTTGAGCAACCTTAGCATACCTTCCCGCTCGTGAAGTTGGGCATCCACCTCTTGGACTCGAGTAGTTCCCGGTACATAGGGCAACAGACTCGGCGGCTTTCTCCCATAGACCACCTCAAATGGTGTCATGCCAGTCGATGAGTGGAGGGAGGTGTTGTACCACCATTCTGCTAGTGGTAACCAACTTGCCCAATCCTTCGGTCGTTCACCTGCAAAACAACGTAAGTAAGTCTCCAAGCACCTATTAACGCGCTCCGTCTGGCCATCAGATTGCAGATGATAGACGGTTGTTAGTTTCAGTTTAGTGCCTTGAAGCTCAAAGCTCTCCTTCCAAAAGAGGCTGGTAAAAATAGGGTCTCGATCACTTATGATGGGCTCCGGCATCCTATGCAACTTGAAGATGTGATTGCGGAATAAGCGAGCAACCGAGCTAGCGGTGTAGGGATGTGAGGGCTATGAAATGAGCATACTTGGATAAGCGATCTACCACCACCATAATGACGTCGTTCTTCTGCGACATGGGAAGTCCTTCAATGAAGTCCATCGTGACCTCAGACCACACCGAACTTGGGAGTGGAATTGGTTGCAACAGTCCCGCGGGGTGCACGTTCTCGCCCTTGATTCTTTGGCATACTTCACAGCTGCGAATGTAGTCTTTGATGAAGGCTCGCATACCCGGCCAATAGAAGTCCTTAACCCTTGCCAAAGTTTTGTGGAAACCCTCGTGTCCAGACTCGGGGGCGTCATGTAGCTGTTGCATGAGCTTGGTGCAGAACTTGAAGTTACCACCCAAGTAGAGCCTTCCCTTGTAAAACAATAAACCATCTTGCTCAATGTAACAAGAGACGTCGAGCTTCCCTTGCAACAATTCCGCCAACTCCTTGCTGGAAACATACTTTTCCTTGACTTCCTCGAACCATTAGGGTATCACCCATGTCAGGCGTTGTAGTTCCCCTTCATCCTTTCGGGATAGAGCGTCGGCGGCACAGTTGAGCTTGCCGCTCCTATATTCCACCTCGTAATCGTACCCCAAAAGCTTCACTAACCATTTCTGTTGAGCCGGTGTCGCCACCCGTTGCTCTAATACATGCTTGAGACTTTGTTGGTCGGTGAGGATTTTGAATCGGCGTCCAAGCAGATAGGGTCTCCATTTAAGGACAGCTAGCACCAAGGCTAGCAGCTCCTTCTCATAAGTGGACAACGCTAGATTTCTTCCTTTTAGTGCCTTACTGAAATATGCAATCGGGTGTTTTCCCTGTATTAAAACAGCACCGATTCCGGTACCAGAGGCGTCACACTCGAGGATGAATTGCTGCGAAAAATCAGGCAACACAAGCACTGGAGCTTGAACCATCAGCTTCTTAAGGGTTTCAAATGCCATCTTTGACATATCGGACCAAAGGAATGAGTTTTTTTTTAACATTTCCGTAAGAGGGCCAGCCACCTTGCCATAGTCACGAATAAACTTGCGATAGTATCCTGTGAGCCCCAAAAATCCCCTCAAGGCCTTGAGATTTTTAGGTTGTGGCCAGTTGATCATGCAGTCAATCTTGGAGCGGTCCACTGCAACCCCTTCTTTTGAGATGATGTGCCCCAAATAAACTTGCCATAGTCACGAATAAACTTGCGATAATATCCTGTGAGCCCCAAAAATCCCCTCAAGGCCTTGAGATTTTTAGGTTGTGGCCAGTTGATCATGCAGTCAATCTTGGAGCGGTCCACTGCAACCCCTTCTTTTGAGATGATGTGCCCCAAATATTCCATCTCCTCAACTCCAAACCGGCATTTAGATTGTTTTGCATACAATTGATGTTCTCTTAGCGTGTGCAGTGTGGTTCGGAGATGTAGCAAGTAATCTTCCCATGTAGGGCTGTACACCAAAATATCATTAAAGAAAACAAGGATGAATTTGCGGAGATGGGAACGGAATACCTCATTCATCAACCCTTGGAAGGTCGAAGGAGCGTTCGATAACCCAAAGGGCATCACTAGAAATTCGTAGTGACCCTCATGAGTTCGAAATGCAGTTTTCGGAACGTCCTCCAAGGCAACTCTAATTTGGTGGTACCCTGATCGGAGGTCCAATTTGGAGAATACCCTCGTCTCGTGTAGTTCATCCAGCAACTTGTCAATGACAAGGATCGGGAACTTATCCTTGACGGTAGCTTTGTTGAGGGTACGGTAGTCCACGCATAGTCGCCACCCCCCATCCCCTTTTCTCACCAAAAGTACCGACGAGGAGAACGGATTCTGGCTCGGCCTTACTATGCCCGATTTCAGCAACTCACCAACAATCCGTTCAATTTCAGTTTTTTGAAAATGCAGGTATCGATACGGCTTCACACTGATGGCAGGCGTGCCGTCAACAAGTGGTATTCGGTGATCATGAACTCTTTGAGGTGGTAATCCCTGGGGTTCTTCAAAAACATCTCCATACTCATCCAAGAGGTGTTGTAGGTCCCGCCTTAGTGAAGTCTCTTGAGGCTCACCATCAATGCCACATAGCTGTAATAACATGCCGCGATCCTTCGAGCCCACCTACTTCTGCAACTTATTTCCATCACTGAAAGAGAGATCTGTAGAAGAGTTTCTCTTCCACGAGTACCGCCTACCGCCCACTTCGAACTCCATAACCAGTTTTTTGAAATCCCACATAATGGGGCCCAATGTTCGAAGCCAATGTGCCCCTAATACGATGTCACACCCGCCGAGAGGAATAGTGAATAAATCAACAACCAAACGAAATCCTTGGACAAGCAACTCCACTCCCATGCACTTCCCTTGGCTAACCATCCGATCACCGTTGGCCACCATCACTCCCATGCTCCCCTCGCATGCCACATGCAACCTTAGCTTCTTTGCAAACCCAATGTCGATGAAGTTATGGGTGCTACCAGAGTCGACGAGGATCCCCACCCTTTCACGACCAAAGAGCCCAATCACCCTCATTGTTTGCGGTGAGGGTGCCCCTGCCATCGCATGCAGCGAGATCTCCGGGGTAGCCTCAAGGTCGTGGTTAGGGTCGTCCGATGATTGCTCCTCACCCCGTCCGCTTCGTCTTCTTCATGATCTGGCCACCCGCCCTTCATGAGAAACAATTTTTGCGTCTTGCAACGATGCCCAGGTACAAACTTCTCGTCGCAATTGAAATAAAGTCCCTTCTCTTGTCGTTCTTTCATCTACACTAGTGTGAGCTTTGTAATGGGGAGGTTGGCCGGTCTCGCACCCAGCAACCCTGGCCCTCCTGGATTCTGGGGAAGTGGCGACTTCCCCGGCATCACCTTCTTGCGGGCTCCCACCTTCTCTTCCTACAGCTTTGCCAAGCCATATGCTTCTGATAATGTTTTGGGTTTGAACATTCTCAGGCTCAGTCGTATCTCCTCTTTTAGCCCCTCTACAAAGCAACTCATCATAATCTTTTCTGATAAATCTTCTGTGCGATTGAGGAGGATTTCAAACTGAGATTGGTAGTCAAGCACGGTGGTGGTTTGTCGTAACTTGGCTAATGCCCCCGTCGGATCCTCGTATGCTGTCGGCCCAAAACGGATCTCCAACGCTCTTGTGAGCTCCTCCCAAGTTCGTAACTCCCCAGAGCGCACCATTCCTCGATACCAATGAAGCGCCCCCTCATTAAAATGAATAGCGGCCATTGTCAGTTTTTGTTCCGGTGGAGTTTGATGATCTGCAAAGTATTGCTCCACTCGATATATCCAGCCGGCCGGATCTCCTCCCGTGTACTCCGAAAAATTTATCTTGACGTGGTAAGATTGGAATCCTCCATTTCGAGAAGTTTGGTCAGTGTCGTGTCCTCCGCCTAAAGAATAAGTCGAGTCCTCCTCTTTGCCGCTAATTTGGGATAATTGATCATACTTCAAATCTATTGCCGCAATCTTGTGGTTGATGTCCTGGAGGCTCTGTTGAATATGTGTCGATGCTTCCTTCAATTGTATGATGGCTTCATCAAGCTTTGTGAGGCGAGTTTCGTCGGCCATTGGAGGATCGAGCTACTCTGATACCAAATGTTACGGGTACAGTGGGTGGATGAGTGCGAGGGCTATCCAAGATGAACAAACCCCAAGTTTAAGAGAGTTTCAGATAGTGAGAGGAGAGGATTTCTTTCAGAAATAGGAGAACATAGTAAGAGAAATTTGTGAGGAAGAGAATGGGAGATCACTTAGCTTTTTTTTCATCATTTCACAAGCAAGGCCATATAAGCCATAAGCCATGCATGGCAGCACATATCCCCATTACAACCTTACGGTACTTAATACAAAATACTATTTCCGATAAGCCATGCATGACATCACATATCTCCACTACAACCTTACCATACTCAATACAAAATACTATTTTCGATAAGCCATTAACCAGAGAAACAACCCATCAATTCCCAAGCATTCTCATGCAACCCCATTCTCACGTGACAGACTCAGAGGAGCACGGTGGCGATGTCGGGAGGAGATATCCGGCTACCAGAGAGCTCGGGATGGAGAGGAACACGGCGACGGCGTCGGGCGGGATGAGGAGAGGGTGGGTGGCATTGGTGGGGTGGGGTTTCGAGCGGAGATCAGAGCATCCACACCGACCTCTCTACTTGCTTCGCTACTTTTGAGGAAAATATGCATACATCACTGGTGCCACCGGTCCACATTAGGAGGTAAATGCTTCACCACCTGTCAGGCGGCGAACAAAAACCTACCGAAACCCTAGCTACCCAACTCCTATATGACGCTGCTCGACGCCTAAGAAGCACGGACACGGACACAGGACACGGACACGACACGACACGGACACGCGGACACGTCATTTTAAAAAAAACAGGACACGAACACGTTGAGGGACACGCTGAATTAATATTATATATATATATATATATATATATATATATATATATATATATATATAATGAAACTAACACGTCTAATATTATGATTCATAATCCAACATAAAGCTAAACGTTAATTTAAAAGTCTCCAACAAGGCAACAAACAACAATAACATCATCAAGGATTCAAATGCATAGTTTCAGGGTTTCAGCTTTTCAAAACACAAAACAAAACAAATAGAACACTCATAGATCATCATCCATCAAGGTCAACACCAAGTGCCTCCGTATCATCACTTTCAGCGCCATCTCCCTCTCCATCATCAGTGAAGACCACAGCCTCCATATCTGGCTCATCAATGGAAAGATTCGCAATCTCGAGAACCCCAACATCTTCAAATGAGTCGAAGGCATCTCCGGCAATGTCCCACATCTTAGTCTCCCCTTGCATGTATTGTGGTGACCTTCTTGATAACAAACGGAGATTGCTATGAATAAAGACCAAGTCTTCCGCCCGTTGAGGAGTCATCTTATTTCTTCGTAAAGAATGCACAAAGGAGTATGTACTCCAATTCCTCTCACTGCATGATGAAGACGAAGGTTGCACAAGTAACTTGAGAGCTACACTTTGAAGCATCAGGGCACTTGCACCATGGATCACCCACCAACTCTTGGGATCCATATGATATCGATCGTGCAAGGAGTTGACGTCTCCAAACTCTCCCGCCCCGGTTGAGAAGCTAGCATACTCCATATTAGCCCTTGTACGATCCTTCGAAGCAGGGAAGTATCTCTTTAGACATTTTGTTCTTTCCCTTGAAACCTCCAAATCTTTATGTGGAGGAACCCAACTTGGATCTTCATGAAGCCATTCCTCACTATAATACCTAATTAATAAACATACACAAAACATAAGATATAAAATATATTAACATGCAAAAAAATGATAACCAAATTCTCAATAATATGACTTAGAATTTAGAAATCACCCCGGGTTCAATGAGTGCGCCAAGCAATGAAGTGGGGTATTGTTCTTGTTCCAACGATCAATGAGAATTTCTTGTACAACATCATAAAAGGAAGATGAGTCTTCACGCTGCTTTCCTTCATGCCTATAGATTGAAGACTTAACATTCTCAATCATTGTATCCCACATATCATAAATCAAGTGGAGACACGGCTTATCTGTATCACATGCTCTAATCATGTCATAAATAGGCCCGGTGAACGAGAGAATATACTCAATGGAATCCCACCAAATATCATCCAAAACCTTATCTTTCACAAACCGTGCTCTTCCGATATCATCCTCTCGATAGCAAAACCACTTGTCGCTTATAACCATCGCTTGGAGACCACGCTTTATAAGTTTGAATCGTCTAAGCATAACAATCGTCGAAGCAAAGCGTGTTTCGGCCACAGAAAGCAATTTCAATGTCACAAATTCATTGAACATCGCCAATCTCATTGAGTGATTCATAATAAAATGCTTGATTTGCATGACATCACCGGAAATATCCGAGATCCAACTACATTCCCCGTAGGTCAAAGCATTGTTTTCCACATTCTTTGCCGCACAAATATTCTTCAAGGCTAGGTTGAGGGTGTGAACAACACATGGTGTCCAAAATATGCTAGGAAATTATGACTCAATTATCTGTCCCGCACCTTTGCAATTTGCCGCATTATCCGTAATCACTTGGACTACATTTTGGTGACCAACCTCATTAATCACTTCCTTCATCAAGTTAGAAATGAAGTATTTGTCTTTCACTTCACCCGAACAATCAACTGCTTTAAGAAACATAGGCCCGCTCTCCGTTACTGTCATGAAATTGATTAACGGTCTCCTTTGTGAGTCACTCCATCCATCACTCACAATGCTCACACCTTTCTCCCTCCATGTGCCTCTAATAGGTTGCAACAACCTCTCAATGTTTGACTTTTCTTTCTGGAGCAAACTAGTCCTCAATAGATTGTACCCCGGTGGCAAATATCCACTAATTTGATTGTTGGCAGCGAATGTGAAAGAGCTCACAAAGTAAGGGTTCCTTGCTAGATGAAATGACAAACCTGACGAATAAAACATTCTTGCAATCTCCGAATGCAGTTGCTCACGAGCCGCCATGTTAAATGCCTTCCCAATAGAATTTTCATTTCCACTTGCAGTAGACTTTCTCTTCCTCCTGGAGTCAAGTCCTTCTTGCACAAAGTTGAAACTACCCATAGAAGAAGATGAAGACAGTGACATAGTAGATGGGGGCAATGGTACTCTCTTCGGAGCATTGTTCTTCATCCTCAAGTTAGCTTCTTCCTCCAATTTTTGCATTTCGGAGATATCCTTCGTTGTCACTTTAGTGCATGCTCCAATCCCACAACCACTCAACTTCAATAGATGAGCCCTCACCCTTGTGTAGGAACTCTTCTTGATTTGGTGACAAAAATTACATTGCCAAGAATGATTCCCCCCTCCATCACTAAGCTTATCCATCTTTGTCACATATTTCCAAAGAGGTTTGTTTAACTCTTCACCAGATGAGGATGCTGCCGAGCTAGTGGCAAGACAACTTGATGAACTCATATTTAAACAATTGACTTGAGATTACTACACCAATAAAGTAAAATGATTCAATTTATTAACGGTCCAAAAATAACTAAAAGTGATTAACAAATGTATATATTTGTGCCTCCAACATCACAAAATAGTTATTAACCAATAAAGTAAGATGTGAGTGTTTCAACATTAACAATCGTGATGTTAATGGACTACAAACTTACTTATGCTCCCAATTTTTCTGCAGGAACCCAATCAATTTTTTCTGCAGGAACCCAAACAAAATCAGCAAAGAGTTCCTGCCAAAAAAAAAAAAAAAAGGACAATCAGCAATGGAGAAGGAGAAGGGGGCTGGATGGTTAAAGATGGAGGAGGAGAAGGGGGCTAGATGGTTAAAGAGGGAGGAGGAGAAGGGGACTGAGGAGGGAGGAGGAGGGGACTGAGAAGGGAGGAGGGGACTGAGGAGGGAGGAGGGGACTGCGAAGGGAGGAAGATGAGGGGACTGAGAGAGGAGGGGATTGAGAAGGGAGGAGGGGACTGAGAGAGGAGGTGGGAACTGAGAGAAGAGGGGATTGACAAGGGAGGAGGGAACTGAGAGAGGAGGGGGGACTGATCGACTGAGAGAGGAGGGGATTGACCAGGGAGGAGGGAACTGAGAGAGGAGGGGGGAACTGAGAGAGGAGGGGGCTGAGAAGGGAGGAAGAGGAGGGAGGAGGAGACTGAGAAGGGTGGAGGAGGACTGAGAGGAGGGAGGACTCACCGGAGAAGGGTGGAGGAGGACTGAGAGGAGGGAGGACTCACCGGAGGAGGACTGAAAGGAGGGAGGACTCACCGGAGGAGGTCGCCGTTGCCGGGGGCTGTCGTTCGAGCGCCGGGGGCTGTCGTTCGAGCGCCGGGGACGTCGTTCGAGCGCCGGGGGCTGTCGTTCGAGCCGATCGCCTCAAACCCTAAGCACAGTCGACTGCTCAGCAGAGGAGAGAGCTCGCCGACCCGATAGCTCTCAGTCTCAGGCTGTTTTAAAATAGTCAGGTCGGGTCAGGTCGGATCGGGTCGGGTCAGGTTGGATCAGGTCCAGAACGTGTCCGGCACGTGTCCAGAACGTGTCCGGCACGTGTCCAGAACGTGTCCGAACCCAAAACAATAAAATATTAATATTTTTTTAATTGGACACGTGTCCGACACGTGTCCGGACGTGTCCGGCACGTGTCCGTGTCCGACACGTGTCGGACATGGACACGGGGCCTCCGAACAAGTGTCGGTGCTTCCTAGCTCGACACCATCACCAAAGTGGCGGCGGACGCCGACGCCGGAAACCTCATCCCCCTCTCCAAGTTCCCGATCATCCTCAACTCGGACGCCATCCTCCCCAACCTGAAGCCAGAGGGGGAAGCCCCGAGTGGCGACGCCCCCCTCGTCAAGCACGTGTCCGGATGGAAGATCTCGGAAATCGACCTGGAGATCGCCGGTCTCTCCGCCAAGCTCTCCAAGAACCTCAAGCGGAAGCTCAAGAACCCTAGGTCCCTCTACCGTGACGAGTTCCTCGGTCACCTGAACTCGTTCTTGGCGAAGAACTCCGAAAGGATCGGTCTTCCGATCGGGACCCCGACTTCGCGCGTGCGGCAATCGGCAAGTTAGGGTTCCTGATCAGCCGAGAGATCGTCGGTCTGATCGCCGAGGGCTGCCTTCTTCTCGAGCTGTGGGAAGTATTAGAAACCTTAATTCTTCATGGAATCGTCGGCAATCTGAATTCCACGAAGCTGGTAGAGAAGCTCGTGGAGAAGAGCTGCCCCGAATTGCTCTGCCTCTGTGTCAAGCACATCCTGGGTCTCCGGTCATCAGAAGTCCTCTTCATACTGAAATGCTTCTTATCTCCCTCCAGGGATTGCTATGTTAGCATGATTGGCGTGAGGAAGCAATGGGAAAGCCAGGCTCTCATAGCGATCGAGAAGGCCACGGATAAGGGGGTGCCCGGGAAAGCATCATGCCTAGCTAAAGAAGCCTCGATTTTGCTGATGATGGCTCACAACGGCTTCTTGTCGCCGGAGTCGCGCTTGCATTATGTCTTTGGTTCCTCGGACCTAGACGGGCTCGTGCTTGCTTCGGCAATTTCGAAGCTTAATGGGTCGGAGGTGTTGGGGCTGGTTAGGTACTTTGTGAAGTGGTTGGAGAAGTACCAGAGGTTTCCAGAAGTTGTGCCTTGCCCGTCAGCGGGTTCCGTGTTGGGACTAAGGGCCTGCGAAAGCGTCCCTTCGCTTGATGCGGTTGTGCGCGGGTTGGGGCTTGTTTTGGATGAACATTTCTCTTGCTTGGTTTTGAATTCGCAGTTCCATGACGAGTTGAGGGCGATAGAGAAAGCTGTCGACTCTAGCATCCGAAGCAGGGTCAGGTTGTCCTCTGGATGATGTTATCAAGCATTTACAAGCGGAAGGAAGTGAGACAACGTTAAGGTGTGTAAGCTAAGCCTGATCAATTTTGCTATCTATTTGAGTGACTACTACTTTTGCACTAATATGTAACTTCTTTGATCTCTGCGATTCGAATGAAACGTTCTTATTGGATGAAATTTTCATTTCTCTTATCTAAGTTTGTTATTCATGCCATTTTGTTTGATCTTGGTGCATTGAATTATGGATGTGAGTGCAAGACATGTGAATGTTAATCCTAATTAGCAGTCATGTATCACTTCCAACAACAAACATGGAAGGAATTTTATCTCTGCTAAACTTTTATATGTTACCTGCGTACATGATTGCATCTTAAGCATTCACACCTTTTTGGTGTAGTTATGATCCCAAATTCTTTAAAAATAGGATTCTAGAAATGGAATGGTTTAACCCCCGAATTTATGGCGAACATTTTTTAAGGATAACAAATCCTTTGCATTTATTAATAGGGGTCACAACCAACATTTTTTAAGTATGACAAATCTTTGACAGCTGTTGCTCGTGGACTGGTGTTGGAGCTTGGGCCACAGATTTATCCACATGTCATCCTGTGAGTCCCGCGAAATGTGTTTGGTTCCCCTTTCGATGAGGCCACACGTGTCACCTCCCACATGGATCATAATTAGAAATAGTTCGAATCCAATCTTATTTTTTAATTCCTTGAGTATAATTTTTTGTCCGAGTGTTGAATTGTAATTTGGGTTGATTAGAATGGTTGATTTAATTTAATTTTGATGAGTTTGTTTTAAAAAAAGGCTCTATTTTTGGATTTAAATGTTTAATAATAGACCCTCTTTTGAGGGTAATAATTTGAGATATAAGTGTTCTCTTTATGCATATAATGCTTCCAGGGTGTCTAAATAAGACGCGTCATTTGGTTGTGTTGGAGATACTAGGGGTGCAACTCGGGTCGGGTTGGTTCGGGTTTGAGCCAAACCGGAACCGAATCGAACTAGTTCGGTTCTACCATATCAAAACCCGAACCAACCCGACTTGGGTATAGACCCGAACCAACCCAACCCATACTAAGGCCGGGTTGGTTTGGGTCGGTTCTCGGGGTGGGAATTGGTCTAAAAAAATAATGGTTATCGGCTATTTAATAGCAAACTAAAGGTCCATATTGGGCTTTAAGCTTTAGCCACCCGTTGAGTTCTCTTGGTAGTTGGTTCAACATTAGCAAACAAATAACATTTACTCGGGTGCTAGTGTGATAGAGCCCAAAAGTCCAAACCCGTGACATATATATGTGGACTAATATATATATGAGTTCGGTTCTCGGGTTGGATCGGGTCTACTCGAGCCTCAACCCGGAACCGACCCGTATTTAGTCGGGTCCACAAAACTTAGAACTGAACCAACCCATTTAGTCAAAATACCCGAACCAACCCGACCCATTTTGTTCTGGTTGGGTCAGTTCTCGGTTTTACCCGACCCAAATTGCACCCCTAGGATATACCAAGTGGATTCCTCGTCTAAATTATCATTGTTTGAAAGTGCATGATTGGGATTAGGGATTCATATGTTATCCTTTTATTTCTGAGGTCGTAATTTTGTTCTAACGGCTAGAATTTGTTGGTTGAATCGTAGTTAAAACTACATATTGTCTTCTTAGAGCTCATGTAGCTTTGGTCTATGTACAGGAGAGGCCATCCTTTTTACAGATTTGATAAATTTAGGTGGTGTTTGGCATGAGGAATTATTGTTCTGCTTAAACCTCATCGATAAGAGGATATTTCTGTCAATTACTATTTCCAATGTAATTCAATAGTTCAGCGTTTCGGTTAGCATAGAAACGGACGGAGTGATAAATTATCGTTCCTAAGTCGTTTATTTTGTTCATTCCATCAAAACAAATAGTATCCATTGAGTTTGAAATATGGAACAACGGATAGAAATGGATGGGTCTAGAACGAGCAGTTGTTCTGCTTAAACCTCATTCAAAAGAGGGTAATCTCGTCAATTACTATTTTTAATGTAATTCGATGGTTCAACATTCCGGTTAACATAAAAACGCACAGAGTGATATTTTATCGTTCCCAAGTCTTTCGTTCCACTAGAACAAATATTATCCGTTAGTTGTAAAATATGGAACTGGGAATAGATACGGACGGTTCCGAAATGATGCCAAACACCCCCTTAATGAACGAAAAGTCGTTTTCTCTGTAATGGATTCCAACATCTTTTGGTTTAATCGATCCTTTAAAAGATGAAATTAAGGAATTAGCAAAAGTAGCTATGGTGTGTTTGGCATCATTCTGGACCCATCCATTTCTGTCCACAGTTCCATATTTCAATTAGAATCAGATAGTATTTGTCAACGAACGATAATTTATCACTCCGTCCGTTTCTATGCTAAACAGAACACCAAACCATCGAATTACATGGGATTACCTCTCTTCCAGATGAGGTTTAAGCAGACATCTGTTGCTCATGCCAAACACCCCCCTATATTACTGTTTTTACCATTTCTATTAGTGTGTTCGCTTAGAATCGGCTCAATTTATCCAAAGTGTGAATTAACTACTCTATAGGTCAACCCCGAGAGCTGGGTTTAATTTCGTAGTGATGAAATTGAAGAGCCGAGAAGGGAAATCATAGAAAAATCTGAAATTTGATCACAGTCTAATTGATGTAGAATCAGAATTTAGGTCTTATGTCAATATAGTCCTCCAAGAACTGTTATGTTTTCTTGGATGGTAGTCAAGATAGGGTTGTTGCGTACATCGACCGGCAATATACAAAGATTCACCTTTCATGTCAACATGCCTTTTTTTTTTAGAGCTCGTCAGTGTCTCTACTCGACATTTGCTACGCGATTTGAACAGTTTGGGTGCTTTTAACACTTTTTTCTTGTTGCTTGTCATCTGAGGATTCAGTACTTGCTCACTGTGGTACTTTTGCTGCTTCCTAAATTTCTAGTTGTGTGCCCTTTTCATCTGTCGGGCCACTAGAAAGAAAGACAGAGCGAGAGATGGTCTGGTGTTTCGATTACATGACGGTCTATTTGTATTCGATGTGGTTTAAAATCTCGACCAAATCTGATTTTGTGTTTTGAAAATCGAGAGTGCAGGTTATACTTAATTGATTCAGCCTGGGGTTTCAATGTTCAGGCATGCATTACTAGTGATTATCCTCCTTTGTGAGTTCTCCATTCATTCTTTTAACACACCATGTTTGTTTCGTTATGCATTCTCGTCCACCACCACCACCACCACCACCACCAGACTTATGAATTTAGTGACTTTAGTCTTTCTCTCTCTCTCTCTAGATGTTTTTTTTTTAAAAGCGGTATATTATGCAATAGTGTTGACACCAGTAACAAAGAGAGAAAGAAGGGTTTAGTAGGGAAAGATTGGGGGCCATACAAAAGGGATCTAGTTAGTGAACTATCCTCCTAAACCAGGAGTAATAGTTTAGTATGTAGCCACACTATTGTTGAGCCTTGGTTGCCAGGCTGTACTGATAATAATATAAATAAAAGTCCTGCATTCTTCATTAATGGCCCATTTGGTTAGAGGAGTTGTAATTACACTTGTAGTTGTAATTACAACTGCAAATGGTTCAACTACTATAGTTGATACTACAATTGTCTGGTAGTTTATCAAATTAGTTGGAAGTTTTGTAACCCACAAAAACGTTGCAGGAACTGAGTTCTATAGTTAAAACTATTGTAGTTGAAACTCCAATCGATTTTCAAGACACTCGAAACTACAGTAGTTCTTTTCACCTTTAACCGGCCCTATTTTTCTTTTGTTCCTCCATGAGTCTTCTACGGAAGCAATGGGGCATGGTAACTAAATTCTTCGATTTTTGAAAATTTAGTGAATAATTCCTGAAGTTAGAGCCACCCGAATTATTGTCCGAATTGTTCGGCAGCGTAATACATAAGGGTGGTGAAGAGTCGGTGGTGAAGTATTTCAAGGCCGCTTAAGGATACTTCTTCGCCAATCATGGGGAATGTGCTTAATGTGTGTGCTTGGAGTCCTTTACTACTACAATAATATGTGTGTGTGTGTGTGTGTGAGAGAGAGAGAGAGATGGGATGTTTGGTTTGCTGTTGAGTTTTCCTTCGCATGCTATTTAGATCAAATTGGTCATGATGGTCTAAAGACAAGGATTAATGCTAAAGAGCCCGTATAGATACCCAATCTTTCCCATGAATTGGTGTTCCATTATGGGAACTACATCTAGAAAATAATCACTCAAAAAAAAACAGCACGTAGAAAATGTGCAATTTTTTTTAGGTTCAAAATCTCTAAAATCTTATATTGATAGTGAAAAATCTTATATTGATAGTGATGTAATGAAGTCAAAGGTGGGTATCATGATATATAAATTAGAGTTTTAGATCTGATTGACACATCAGCAGTTGAAGCTTGTATATTGCTTCAATTGCTATTGGAGCCAAGTATTAAGTTATGTGTGTGAGAGCGAGAGAGTTCGTGTGTGCTTGGTAGTTGGATTCTGTAACTTATTTGGAAGGAGGCTGTTGCAATGCTGACATGCTTGGCTTCTCTCGGTTTCGTACTTTTTTGAGTCTTTAGAGTCAGACGTTTGATAAGCTGCATACTTTCTTCGAGTCATTGGAGTTGGGTCTTGGATGTCCGGCGGTTAACAAGTTTGTTGTTCGGCGATGTGGGTGCCACTGCTGAATATGGCGCTTGCGACCTAATATGGGTTTTCCGCCGAATCTGGGTTCCGTCAAATGGATTTTGTCGCTCTTGCCAAATGTGGGTTCCGTCGAATGGATTTTGCCGCCCTCGCCAAATGTGGGTCCTCCCATAGGAAGTGTTATGTTGCCGAAGGCAGCCACGGTGACTGTACAGCAACCGATCGAGTGCCAACATGCACAGGCATTACTAGTACATATATATTTGCTAATGTAATTTAATATATTTTGTGTTTATGTTTTTGAAGTTTTACTTTTTTGGACTTTTTCGAACTAGGAATTTTGTCCTCCGCAACCTATCGCCGAATTATCCCCGAACGCCGAATTTGTTACTATGGTTTCGGGTTGGTTCTAAAGCTCCACTTCATTTTTTTGGTAACCAGCTTACTTTAATAAATCAAAAGATTACATCATTGTTTAACCCACCCAACGGGTGTAACGACTTGTGCTACAATCCTTCTGGGCAAGCCTCATAACTTTTGGAGGAAAATCGGACGTCCAAACTTTGGTAGCTCCAGTTACTCGTGCATATCCTGCGAGCCAATCAGCTACTGAGTTTCCTTCGCGATAGATGTGAGATAACCAGACTCTGGCTGTAGACTGGAGCAGAAATTTGTAGTCGGCAATGAGGAGGGACGACCCAGTATCTGAAGACACTTGAGAGAATATACATTGAGAGTCCCCCTCGATCCACATTGCATGCCCGGGGAACGACGTAGTGGTTGCAATAAGTCCTTCCCATAGTCCTCTTGTCTCTGCCACCTGCACAGAGGCCGTGGTTAGAGAGACTGCACCCGCGATAAGATGGGTCCCATTGTGATCACGGATAGCAAAAGCCGCGCCAACCGTCATACTCTTTTGATCCACTGATCCGTCAAAATTCAGTTTGAACTCCTGTAAAGTTGGTGGAACCCATTGGACCGGGATCGCCTCCATCTGATAAGGGATGTTATGATTATACAATTCTACAGAAATCGAGTTAGCAGAGCAAAAAGAATCAAAATATGCTATTATCGAATCAAAAGTAGTATGTATCGTTGGATTTGTCAGTTCAAATAAAGATTTGTTCATGGCTTTCCATATGTGCCCAAGGGAATATCCAAGGAAGGCTTTGGCAGTCTTGTTATACCCAGCACCTTGATATTGAGTATGGCTAAACAGACGATCGAACTCAGTGACAGAGGTGGGGATAGATGTCATACGAATCTTGGTTCCAACAGATCTCCATAGTTGACTAACGGGAGAGCACAGAAAAAAGGCATGCTTCAAAGTCTCATCATTAATCAAACAACGGGGGCAAAGCGGGGAGACTGTCATCCCGATACGGCAGAGGTACGATCGAACATGGAGGCGCAGATGAAAAAGCTTCCATAAAAACATCCGAACACGGGGCCCCATAGGTGGCTTCCAAAGGGATAGGTTGTGGCCACGTTAAAACTCATCGTCTGCTGAGGCCCCCATGTGATAGAAGACCGGGGTTGATGCCGGAGGATCGGTATGTTACGGATCAGAGGCACCCATTTTGATGGGAAAATGGCATGTAGAGTTTCTGTATGCCAACCATGAGGGCCGAAGAGGTCAGAGACCGATCGATTTTGAGAATCTATGCCACATCATGCCATTCCGATGGGAAGATGGCATGTAGAGCTCCACTTCATTGCAACTAACACTAAAATCCAACTACTATATATAGGTTGGGCGGAATGGAGCAAGTCTCAATCAAGGCCACCCACCCATTCCAAACCCTTTTTTGGCTACTGCATGCTCTACAGCTGCTTGATCGTGATTGGATGGCTGTGATTGCGACTCCTCACCAACCAAACTATGCAAGGGCCGGCTTTTAAGTTATGAAGCCATGTTTAATTTGTTAGGGTTGTAAGCGGGCCCAACCGACCCCGACCGACACAGATACCCAACCTAAACCCAATCTATTGAGGTTGCCCTAACTCTCGGACAGCTTGGCTCAAATCAGTGTTTTCAAACCGGACCGGAAGGCGAACCAAAAAGACATCCGGTTCGGTCTAAATTGGTTCAAACCGGTGGTTCAACTTTTAGAACCACCTAAAAATATGTTTTCTTAAATAGAAATTTTCTAGATTCTTCTATGTCAAGGTTTGATTCCAGGGTTTACATACAAACCGGTTTATTCAAAGACCGAACCAAAATATCTTCTGGTTCGGTACAAACCGGTTGAACCTCCCGGTCCGGTCCGGTCCGGTTTTCAAAACACTGGCTCAAATGGAAGCCAACTCATAGAAAAGAAAGTGTGCTCCCGCCAGTTTAGAGCTGTCTTGGGCTGGGCTCAAAGCCCAATCTGCATCATATCGATGAGGCCACACAAATGAGAATTTGGGTGGACTTTAACAAATGGACAACCATCAACGAAAGGGACATCCATTGTGTCGGCAGGGAGTCCAATTTTGCTTTTTTTTTTTAAAAAAAAAACCGTAGGTAATATTTCTATTTTCCAGCAGTAATGATATTTGAATAAAAAGATATAAATATACGTACACCACCCATGATAATGTTGAAAACTAGAGTTATTCATACTGCTTTGGATGAAAATTATGAATGTGTTACAACATGACCATAGTTATTCAATTTTTAATATTTGAACAAACGACGGTACATACACACGAACATAATGCCGATGTGGGGTGCTTCGGATGGCCCTCGGTGCGATGGCCGAGGCATCGATCTAGCGCTGGCCGATGCCCCCCACATTGGCATTATGTTCGTATGTTCAAATTGCAGTGCTCGGCTAGGAACTCTTGGCTATTTAGGGCATGTTTGGATACGTTGGGAGCTCAGATTCCCTAATAAAGTCGGAGAGCTTGATCGGATACAACCAGATATCAAAATGTGTTTCTTCATATAGCTCAAAACTTGCTCCTTGGAGCTATTTTTTTGGAGTCCAAAATCGAGACTCTGAGCTTTGGATCCTTACTTTAGAATTCTAGTATCTGTTTGGATATGCTCCGATTCCAGGATTCTTGGATTTTGAAAGCCCAGAATCCCGAAAAAAGATGAAGAGTATGTTTGGATATAACCGGATCCTAAAAAGTGTTTCTGCGGAGAGTTCAAAATGTATTTCTGAGTCATTTTTTCTCGAGCCCAAAATCGAGGTTCCAGACTCCACAACTCTTTTTTCGGATTTTAAGATTTCGGGCTCTTAGAATCCTAGAATCAGAATCCTATCCAAACAGAGCCTGGATTTCAAGAATCCCAGAATCATAATCCTATCCAAAGAGGGCCTTAACGCCATCTCTCTCTCTCTCTCTCTCTCTTTTTTTTTTTTTTTTTTTTCTCTCTCTCTCTCAAGTTTACAAGAAACAAACTATAATCTATTTTTCCATTAAAACCCATCGATAATTTTGAAAAACATATAGTAAAAAGATTAGATAAAATCGATAAAAGGGTAATGCCGCCTAAAACAGTAGAAACCCTACGCCGATTAAGAGCGGAATCAGGAACGACGCGGCGAGACGAGACTGCACCGGCGGAGGAGCCGACGACGCCACGGGCGGGGTCTTGTAGTACCAGGGGAACCATGGCAGGATCGGGTTGGGAGGTGGAGGCGCGCGGAAGTTGGCGTAAGGTGGTGGATTATTGTACGGTAGGTATCCCGGCGGCGGTGGTGGCGGTGGGAAGTAGTACCCGGGCCCTGGTGGAGGCGGCGGGTAGCCTGATTCCGGCGCGGTCGGGGATGACGGTGGGGGAGGGGGGCAGTTAGCCACCGACGTGGGCGGCGGGAGGCACGGGTAAGGGCATTCCGGCGAGGTGCCGTCCCATGCATTTGATCTCGGACACCCCATGAGCAGCAGGAGGGCGAAGGAATGGAAGAAGAGCTTCGCCGCCATTGTTGGTATGTATGTCTGTGTCTAGAGAGAGAAAGAGAGAGAGAGAGAGAGAGATAGTTTGTCTAGAGAGAGGAGAGAGAGAGCAGAAGGGAAGTAGCGAGACGTGGGGAAGGAAAGGAGGGGTCGTGGAGCCGAAGTTGAGCGTTTTTTTTTTTTTTTTTGTCTTATAGTGTGAATGCTTGGAATAAATTGTTTTTTATTGGGTTATTTTGACTTTGCCCCCAAATTTCTCTTTGAATTAGACTTTACCTCTCATATTTCATTAATTAGACTTTACCCCCAAAACTAACTGTTCCGTCAGCTCACCCCCAAAACAACTTTATTTCTTTTCCGTCAGCTAACCCTTTCTCTTAGATGGTGAGCTGACGTAACAGTTAGTTTTGGGGGGTAAAGTCTAATTAATGAAAACATGGAGGGTAAATCCTAATTCTATGCAAAATTTAGGGGGCAAAGTCAAAATAACCCTTTTTTTTTTTATAGTAGACGGCCACGTATTTCCACCAGTAAACGAGACCTCAGAATGGTACATCGTTCACCAACATGGGTCCCAACGGTAGATGGTGTTGCGAGGTCTGGGTCCCGATCACGGTGTTTTCTTTTGGGTTTTCGTAGCGTAGGCCCTACATTATCATCATAATTGATTGCTTGAGACATGGACGGTAAGTCGGTAACGTCTACGTGATGCGTCCGATGGGTGCGAAGGGCATGAACCCCCTTTTCGAGCCTGACGGGGTCGCCGAAAACCAGCCGATCCAATTACTGTCGGTGAGGGTATGATAACTTTCACCGCATTTTTGGGCTCTCCACTGGGCCAAAGCCCATTGTGGTGTCAATGGGCTCTTGTCTGAGTGGTGCTTCCTCTCTCTCAGTCTCTTTCTTGTTGGAGAGGTTCCCTGTTGGACTTTTGGTATGGACACCGTCACACCGTCGATCATAGTAATAAATTCGGCTTTGAAGAATAGTTCATCCAGGGAGAAAATTCAGAGTTTAGAAAATATCTATGTTGCGGAATAATTCGTTTGACATTGAGTTCGCAAATTAATCACGGATTTATCAATTATTCGGAGAATATGTTACTGGGATTATGGAGTTTAATAAAAATAGCAGTTATGTTGGCTTTCCTTTGTTTCGATCTCTAGACCTCTATGAGCCATGCTCTAGCGCCCTATCCTCTAAGTCGATCTGACCAATTGACCAAACTAATAGGTAGAATCTTAGGAACATTAAGCTAATGCTCATGGGGGCACTCTCCTTTCCCTCTTTGGCCATAGGGTTAGGGTTTTCCTCCCCCGTCGCTTGGCCTCCTTTGCTGCTACCGCCGGCGGCCTCGAGGAGGCCAGGCCCTGGTTTCCGGTGTTCTCTTGGGGTGGGTTCGTGCCCCTACCCCCCTTGTAGATTTGTTGTGTGCGTCTTGGCGGCGTCAAGGCGGTGTTCCCATCGATCGGGTAACAGCCACTGCTCATCGTTGAAGCCAGATCTGCTATCGGGTGCAGCGGGGAGGTCGAATCTGGCCTTGGTGTTGAGGATCTCTGTCGGTTGGTTTTCAGTTTGCACCCGCTAGCCGGTTGAGGTTATTGGCTGTGGCAGAGGCGGCGGGTCGTTGACGGCGTGGCGATTCGACTTCAACTCCAACTCTTCAGCCAACAAACAGATCTGGAGGTGCTGATCCTTTTTTTTGGATTTTGGTTTTTTTTTTGTGGGTGTTGATCATTGATTTCCCTTGCTTGTGTGAGGGTTTTCACCCGCACGTGTGTGGCGATTTGGTTTGGTTGATGGTGATCCATCCTTCCTCCTTGCCAGCGGTGGTGTTTTCATCGCCTGTGTGTGGCGATTTAGTTTCTGGGTTCTAGACGAGTTGTCTCTATTTCTGCCGGTATGCGGTGGTGTAAGTTTGTGCCGAACTGTGGCGTCTTCCGGAAGTCTGATGACTTTTTCCTTTGAAATTCCAAAAAAAAAATTAAAAAAAATAATGCTCATGGCTGAAATGAACTGCATATAAGAACAAAAACAAAAAGCAGAAAGGAATTGGGATGGAGACACCCAGCCAACCTGTAGTAGAGGCTTTGGAAGATTAAGAGAAGGACAAAGAAGGGTGTGGCTGAAGAAAAGTGGAACCCAGCTATGAACTGATAGGTGATCTGTTCATGTTTTGCTGAAGACAGTATCATGTATAACTGTTTTTGTTTTGTTTTAATTTTTAATTTTATGCTAGATGGAGTTTGGTTAGAGGATTAATTGTGGTGCAGTCCGTCGATGCACCGAAGGCCTGCGAGGGTACATTTTTGTGTTCTAGCTTCAAGAATTTTGCCAATTGCTTCCAACAAGAGTGGCGTCGGTGGTGGATCGGTGCTTCTGGTGCGGATTTGGCCGAGCTGCTAGAGATAGTGTCGATGGGTTCCCGACGATTTTTTGTTTGTATTTTTGTGGGATTTTTTTCCTTTTTTGTTTCTCTGTGGTGGGATCTAGTTGATCCGTGGTGGTATCTTCCGCCTATTGTGGCATGTGTTTTGTGGGTTGTTGTCAGCCATCAGGGTTGTCCGGTGTTGATGTGCTGCATCGTATGTGGCATCTATATCCAACTTTTAATCACCGCACACGGGATCAGTCATGATCATTGTTGAAGCTATTCAAATGTTTTATGGCCGTTGTACCACTTTCTACGTGATGTTCCTATGATTGTTGATTCATGTATCCATAACTTTGAACATTGCCTCATTAGCCATCTTATGATTATTTTTTTTTACAACAGATGTAGGTCTAATGACCTTCAAGTCTTCAGCTACAGGAGCAGAAAGCACCGACGGATATCTGGCCTGCCAAAAACCTTCAACACCATTTACAAGAGCCTCTACTCGGGCAAGCCAGTGAGCCGCTCCATTAGCCTCCCCTGGACTTTAGCTGCGTTCGTGAATACCCAGACACTGTTAGGGATGGCAATTATCCGGGTTTATCGGGCTACCCGACCCGACCCGATCCTATTGGGACGGGTTTGGGATGCTCAAAAACGGGTTTGGGACGGGTTTGGGACGGGTTTGGGATTTGCATTTAAAACCAGGTCGGGTTCGAGTTTTACTCCAACCTGCCCCGACCCGACCCGGGTATATAACCTATCAGGCTATCATATGAGTCTTTGATGAGTAAGCATACCTTTGATGAGTATGCTTCCATCCAATAGTAAGCATACCTTTGATGAGTATGCTTACTATTGCTCTTAGCTTATCAGAATTTTTGCTCAATACTCTTCTCCATGTAGAGTTGCAATTAGGTGGGTCCAAGAAGCTAAATATGCAGTTTTGGTGAAGCCGACCTGACCCGACCCAACCCGACCCGCAATGCATAAACTGGGCGGGGCAGGGCGGGCACGGGTTTTTTCAATGCTAATTGGGACGGGTTTAGGAATTACCCTCAAAACCCGACACGGGTTTGGGACGGATATGAGCGGGATAAAATATAATGGGGCGGGTTCGGGATAGGGCCGACCCGCCCCAAACCCGACCCGTTGCCATCCCTAGACACTGTGCATGTCACGACTAACCAATTTCGTTAGCCATCTTCAGATCTTGATCGGTCCGATGTTTTCATTGCTCGTCGTTGCTGGATTTTAGGGTTTCTCGAACGATATCCTATAGAGACCCCCTTTTTTTTTTTTTTTTGGTATAAGAGATGGGTCAATGCTTTATGACCATGAAGTCCTCACGCACAAGGATTTGAAGTACAGAAAGAAAAGAACACTCCCAATAATTATCCTCCTCCTAATATAGAGACCCTATTGAACAAACATAGCTTTCACTCTACTTTGTCATAATTAAAATTTTCTTTTGTCGTTAGATATTTCCTCCTTGAAGTTGGAAGTCAACGAGGCCTTCAACATCATGCATGTATAGGGGTGGCAATGGGTCGTGTCAGGTCGGGTTCGTGTCGTGTCTAGTTTTGGGTCATGTCCAAAACCCCTAGATCCGGACCCGACCCGTTTATAAACGGGTAGACCGATAAGACCCGTTAGATCCGTTTACCACACGGGTTTAATCAGTTGACCTGATCCGACCCTATCCGACTCAACCCGACATTACCCGATAGACCCGCTAATAATATATATTATAGTATTGGATTGAGGGTAGACTAGATCAGACCTGACACGATCCGGTGAATTTTAAACGGATCTTCCTGGATCTACCATGTCCAGACCCTAAACCCAGACGCAACCCGTTTATTAAACGTGTCGACCCGTTTACGTCCCGAACCGGTTTAGCCTGACCAGACCCGCTAACTCCGTGTCGGGTCCGAAATTGCCAGCCCTATGCTTGTATCTCCTCCTGGCTCCTACGCTAATACGAATTCGCCTCCTACGCTAATACAAATTGTTCTGCCTTAATAATATTTGTTGAGACCTAATATCACTTGTTCTAATCGACCCGACATCGGAACCTAGCGAGTGTATAGAACTTGCATTGGGCCGGAGACTGGCCGGCCAGGGCCTGATTGAACCTGGCCCATCTAGAACAGGGGGCTATGACTGGAACATGTTCGGGCCTAAATCCGAGACAGCATATATGAGCTGATCCTTATATTTTGGGCCCGAAACTAAAATGAAATATATATATATATATATATATATATATATATACACAAAAGTGGGCAACCTAATTCAAAATGAATGGTGATTAAGAAATAATTTTTTTTACAAAATATTTTATATGAAAATTTTGTTGTACAATTTGCCGAATTAAGATATATGATAAGTGAAGCCTTATATATTATCAATGCACATAGATATTTCTCAATTGTATTCTTTATCATGAGTTGGTTGGGCTCGGTTGTGAGGGGGAGCGGACATCAATGATTGGAGAACATAGGCAAATATGGGATTTTGGGCTAGGGCCACCATTGATATGGGCTACGATTTGGTTCTTAGGTCCTGTTTGTTTTTCAGACCCGCAAAATAATGGATAGTAAATCGGATGTGGGCTAGTAAATCTCTCAGATCGACTAGTAAATCTGATTTACTTCTTATTGTTTGTATTGACTAGTAAAGTAAGCCATTACTTCTGCGATGATTGCTTGGATTGACCAGTAAAATAAATCAGAAATAAATATGTCGGTCGCTCGCCGCCGCCGTCGTCCACCACCTTCCACCGGCCACCGACAAACATGTCACCACCCCGACGGCGGGGTGGTGGCGTGACTAACGGGGTTGTGGGGGCGGGTGGGGTGGTGGATGACAAGGGTTGTGGTGGTGGGTGTGGTGGTGGACGGCGGGGGTTGTGGTGGTGGCCGGGGTGGTGGTGACCGGCAAGGTGGTGGTGGCCAGCAGGGTGGTGGCGGTTAGGGTGGTGGACGGCGGTGTGGTGGTGGCCGAGGTGGTGGTGGCGGTGGGGTGGTGGACGGTGGGGTGGTGGTGGTGGCGGTGGGGTGGTGGTGGTTGGCCGGGTGGTGAATGCATATGACAGGATGCTGGCCGATGGCGGTGGTGCAAGATAGTCGGCAAGGCACATGTCCATCCCCAAATAGATTGTGCCGTTGGCTGACGTGGCATGGTCAACAGAGCCTTTTACTAGTAAATCAAAAGTTTTACTTAGCTTTTTTCAAGTAAAACTTTTTGGCTACTAGTAAATCTCCTACCATTTACTTCACTATAATTTTTTGAATCCAAACAACATCAAAGTAAATTTTTTACCCGATTTACTTTACTAGTTAACCTATTGACCGAATACAAACAGACCCTTAATGGCTACTACGAAACGGGTCGTGCTTGGAATTAATATAATTTTGTGCAATGTTTTATTGTGCAATTTTTGAATATTGTTTAGTAGGGATTGTGTGCATATTTTGAACACTGTATGGTAAGAATTGTGTTATTAAAGTCCACATATAAAATCAAATCCTATTAAAATAAATAGAAAATAAGCATGATAAATAATATAAAACTATAACCAATACATACCCGAAATCCGAATCAAAACTTAAATGAGCAGCGACCTTCCAATGCCCGAAGGGGTATGTGTGGGGTACTGACCCTCCCATACCCGAACAGGTGGGGTTCAACCTGAACCCAACCCGTTTCCATCCCTAGTTAGGAGAAAGGGTCTGGATCCTCCACGTAGTGACCTAAGTTTAAGAGAGAGATTATAATATTAGGCCTCCATATGTATCATAAGATTAATAGAGTTCCTCCATTGCTCTCTCTCTCTCTCTCTCTCTCTCTCTCTCTCTCTCTCTCTCTCTCTCTCTCTCTCTCTCTCTCTCTCTCTCCTCTCGATTGTTGTCTCCGCTGCGGTCGCTGGTTTTGATTTATTACATATGCTTAGCGGAGGACGATCCCTAAGAGAATGATTGCTTATGTCGCTATATTATTCTACATAATATGATATATGATAAGTTACCTATTCACAGTTATATTTCATACTCAACTTTAAGGTGCTTAATCCTATCATAGTAAACTGAATTATATGCGATGATGGTAACCGAATAAACTAAACAACTTCATAAGAGGCGATGTTACCGATCAAAAGGTCCCTGTTAGATACCCTCACGTTCCAAAACTTGGGTCTTGGGACATGAGGGTATCTATAAATGATATCAGAGCTAGGTTAACTTTTTCTTTAGTGGACTTTTCCTTACGATCCGGGTTTTGAAACGAGAATTTATCTAACTCTCATAAAAGAAAAAAATCTTCGGTGAGTGGATTTTACTCAAGATGTGTACAATATCTGGTTGTATAATCCATCAATATCAAACAACTTCCTCTTGATTTGTAGTCCCACTATCAACATCACCCTCGTCATTTTTTAAAAACATCTACAATAGTCGCCACGCAATCGAAAAGTCGCCACACTGGAGCGGGAAAGGGTGACGACACTGAGGGAGCGCCCCCCCCACAGTGTGGACGAAAGGAACCCACCTGGCCCTGGGAGGTGCCACAGGAGCGAAGAAAAGAGCCACAGCTGGGAGAGCCCACTGCGAACATCAGCCACACTGAGCGAAAGTACCCGAAGCGGGATTTGAACCCAGACCACCGGTCACTAGGGTGAGATGCCACACCCAGATCAGTTTGGGTGCGGTTGGTTGAGCCTAATGGCAGTGGGTGCCGACCAACTAAACCGATGATTGTTCTGACTGTCCAAAAGCAGGCAACTATTGGGTGTGTTACCATTCATGGGCGAGCGGGTCAGAGAAATGCATGATAAGATCAAAGGAGACGTGCTCCAATCACAGCCGTCTGTTGCACCCCGACCGGCAGGTAATGCCACGTCATTCTGGTTGACCATTCGGGATGAATGGCACTTGTCGGTCCGATAGAGAGAGGGTAGAGTGAGAAGGGAAGCTCCCACTCTCTTTTACCGACAACTACCGGTACCGGGTCTTGTTGATTGAGACGGTGGAGAGGCTTGACTTGCATAATGGGGATTCCACTCATGTTTCTTGATAGTTCACTCCTTTTCCAGCAATGCCAGGTTTCAAAAGGTGGGCGAGCGGTGCACCATCCGATAGACACTAAATAAACAAAGAAATTCAGGGTGTTGTTATCAGATGGCTTTAAATAGGGTTAAATTACACATAGACCCCTGTAGTTTGACGGATTCTCAATTACAACCTTTATGTTTAAAACCCTACAAATGCCCTCCTATAATTCGAAAAATGCATCACTTGCACTAGGGGTGCAAGTCGGTTCGGTTCGGTTCGGTTTGGCCTCAAACCAAAACCAACCCAACCTAGGGTCGGTTCCAACTTTCCTAACCCAGAACCAAACCATGGACATATTGAACCAACCCAACCCAACCCATAAAAAGTTCGAGTCGGTTCGGGTTTAAGACTTTTTTTTGAACAATCCGAAATCAAATGAAGGAAAACAAAAATAATATACCAAGCCTCTAAAAAGTGGAAACGGTTCAGATAAAGACATCGTGAAAAATGGAACATTCAGACACTTGCATCAAGAAACAAACAAGAAAGCATAGTAGTGACTCCAACAAATTTATTGCAAGCTTTTCAACAAGACCATTCATTTACTTATCCTAAAGATGGATTAGAAACGAAGTATTTAAGTGATCAGTATAACATGTATTTGAATCAACACCATTGGTAAGATGAATGCATATCTTACCAAAGTATTTAATAATACAAAGTCGGGTCGGGTCGGGTCGGGTCGGGTCATACAAACCTCGATCCATAACCGAACCGATTTAGATCGGGTCTGCTAATAATGAAACCAGAACCGACCCATTATAAACTAGAAAACCGACCCAAACCAACCCAATGCGGTCGGGTCGGGTCGGTTCTCGGTTTGACCCGGACCAAGTTGCACCCCTACCTTGCACCTCCTCCAAAGATGTCTATGTGCATGGTTTTCCAAACTATAAAGAGACATTTGCCGGGTTTTAAACATGACGGGGTGTAAGTGATAATCGATCAAATTACAGAGGGCTGAGTCAAAGGGGTTCATTGGGTGGTGATGGGGGTGAGTCACCTTAATGGGTTGCGACCAAGTGGCTCAAGGCTTCTGGAAACAGATCCCTCAGAGATCCTTCCAACTTGTGAGTCTTGTCTGGAGGGCAAAATGACCAAGAGGACTTTTAAAGCCAAAGGGAATAGGGCCACAGAGATATTAGAGTTAGTTCATTCTGATGTATGTGGACCCATGAGCGTTCAGGCGATAGGAGGCCATGCGTACTTCATCACGTTTACTGATGATTACTCAAGATATGACTATATCTACCTAATACATCGAAAGTCTGAGTCCTTTGACAAGTTCAAAGAATTTAGAGCCGAAGTTGAAAAGCAGACTGGTAGATATGTGAAAGCCCTTCGATCTGATCGAGGAGGTGAGTACCTATCGGACGAGTTCCTTGGGTATCTTAGAGACAGTGGGATTGTATCACAGTTGACTGCTCTAGGTACACCACAACAGAATAGAGTTTCTGAGAGAATGAATCGGACCTTGTTGGACATTGTCCGTAATATGATGAGTTATGCTAGTTTACCAACCACATTTTGGGGATATGCCCTATTAACAGCAGCTTATATCTTAAACCATGTCCCATCTAAATCAGTGCCTCTAACTCCTAGAGAACTGTGGTCAAAGCGAAAGCCTACATTGTAACATTTCAGAATATGGGGATGTTCTGCACATGTGCGAAAGGATAAGAGGGATAAGATGGAGACTAAGTCTAAGGTATGTCTGTTCATAGGCTATCCTAAAGAAACAAAAGGTGGTATATTCTATGATCCTGAGGATAAGAAGGTACTCGTTTCTACGAATGTCATCTACCTAGAGCAGGACTATATTATGGATCACAAGCCAACCAGTAAGGTAGTTCTGGAAGAGCTACTGGGTACTGGTGGAGGTAGCACATCCGGTAACATAGAGGGAAGAGGTAACATTGAAACTAGGATACCAGAGACTGTAGAAACGAATCGCTCAGTACCACCATTACCTCGTCGCAGTGGGAGACAAATCAGAGCTCCTGAAAGATACTATGGAGAGACTTTATTAGTCGATCCAAAGATTCAGGAGGATGATCCCTTGAGCTATGATGAGGCGATGAAATCTTCTGACAGTTCTGCTTGGCAAAAAGCCATGGAGGCAGAAATTACATCTATGTCCCAAAATAATGTCTGGACACTTATTGCACTATCACCCAATATTAAACCTATTGGGTGTAAGTGGGTGTTCAAGAAGAAAAGAGGACCCGATGGTTCTATTGAGACTTATAAAGCTAGATTAGTTGCCAAGGGTTTTACCCAACGAGAAGGGATCGATTATGATGAGACCTTCTCATCGGTAGCTATGCTTAAGTCTATTCGAATCCTCTTATCCATCGCAGCCCACTATGATTGGGAGAACTGGCAGATGGATGTCAAGACAGCTTTCCTCAATGGAGATTTGGATGAAGATATATATATGATGCAGCCTCCAGGTTTTAAGTCAGTAGGTCAGGAAGATCTGGTTTGCAAACTTCAGAGGTCCATCTATGGACTGAAACAAGCATCCAGAAGTTAAATATCCGTTTTGATCAGACAATCCGCTCATACGGATTTGATCAAAATGAGGATGAACCTTGTGTATACAAAAGAAGTGATAATACTACAATGGTATATTTAGTACTTTATATAGATGATATACTACTGATTGGAAATGACGTAGGAACATTATCTACGGTAAAAGTTTGGTTATCCTCGCAATTCGACATGAAAGACCTAGGTGAGGCGAGTTATGTTCTGGGGATTAAGGTAACTCGAGATCGCCAGAACAAGATTCTCTCGCTCTCACAATCTGCTTATATAGATAAAATACTGGCCAGATTCAGCATGCAGGACTCCAAGAAGGGTTTCTTGCCATTCAGATATGGCTTGAAATTGTCTAAGGATCAATGTCCTAAGACACCTGAGGAGAAGGCAGAAATGCAAAAGATACCTTATGCTTCAGCAGTGGGTAGTCTAATGTATGCCATGCAGTGCACGAGGCCAGATATCTGTTTTGCAGTAGATATGATGGGTCGGTTTCAGTCGAATCCGGGTCTAGCACATTGGGCTGCTGTAAAGAGTATACTCAAGTACCTTCGTCGTACGAGGGATTATGAGTTAGTCTACACTTCACAGGACTTGACACCGATTGGATACACGGATGCTGACTTTATGTCAGATGTGGAATCTAGAAAATCGACTTCGGGTTATGTTTTCATGTTAGGAGGAGCAGTAAGTTGGCGGAGTGTGAAGCAAGGTTGCATCGCAGACTCCACCACTGAAGCTGAGTACGTCGCAGCGTGCGAGGCTGGAAAAGAAGCGGTGTGGCTCAAAAAGTTCTTATTGGACTTAGGGTGCGTACCATAGGCTCAGTCACCTATTGTCCTTTATTGTGACAATAGTAGAGCGGTAGCACAGGCCAAGAAGCCAAGACACCACCATAAGGGGAAACATATCGAACGCAAGTTCCACTTGATTCGGCAGTTTCAAAAGGAAGGGCAAGTAGCGGTGACCAAAATAGCATCTGCAAACAATGTTGCTGATCCCTTTACAAAGGCGATTCCTGCAAAGGCGTTTGAGCAGCATGTAGAAGCTATGAGAGTCAAAACCGTTTTTCCTCGCTAGACCAAGTGGGAGATTGTTGAGTAAGATATGGTCTAGGGCTTGTAAAAACCATGGTTGATTAATAAATGAGTTGATATTTATATTAGAATAGCTTAATTGGTGCGTATTATACGTGTTCTATATATTGAACTGAAAAGAGTCATGGTTGTATAGTGGTTCATCTGAGTGGGAGACTCAGTTGATTAGTACTATTAGCCTAAATTGTTCGCAGTTCTGATTAGGGTTGATCGCCCTATCAGGTTAAGCTGTTGGAATGACAGAGCATGGGTTTCTCCACCATGGTCATTGCCAAGCACAGTGTTTGTGGCTGAACAGAACCAACACGGTGCACAGATCGGTGAGCAGACACGTACTGATGCACATAGCCGTGTTTCTACTTAGGGTAATAGGTCCTAAACCCTAAGGAACCATGACCGGTGGACTAACTAGTTTGGGTAACTTTGGTTCACCAACGTGTGAGGGATCTAACCACGACCCAAAACCACGGTGCGCTGGGTTGCCGGGCTGGCGTTGCATCGGCATGCCACTCCTGCAGGCTATTCACATCCCCATTGGGAGGTGCGTTCCTTGGTCTGACATACACCGTACTAAAACAAGGCCTGGTGGTTAACAGTTGAGTTGTTAGACTGTGGGTGCAAATTTTGGTAAGGAGGTTGCCAACAGCGGGACCCACCGGCCCTGCCTGGTGGGCCCCCGGAGACCACAGCGGGACCCACCGGCCCTGCCTGGTGGGCCCACGAAGACTACCACGGGACCCACCGGCCCTGCCTGTCGAATCCCCCAGAAGATGACAGCGGGACCCACCAGCCCTGCCTGGAGGATCCCCAGATACGACAAGCAGAAGCCGCCATTTACCCCAGAATTCCACTTCTGGAATCCTATAAATAGCAGAGCCTTCGAATATAAAGGGATCGAATTTTCAAAACCTGAAACTCCAGAACTCAAACCAGAGCTCTGAAAATAGATCAGAGCCATCATCTGATATCTGTCTCAGAAACCTCTAGCTCCTCTTACCCTCTACCTCACCTTGATCTTCTTCTTGTCTTTGAACAAGTCGAAGAAACTTCAGTGGTACTCGGCCTGTCGAGATCACTTCGATAAGTGTTAGTGAATTCGGGTTGCTCCCTATAGCACGGAGACGTAGGCTTCGGCTGAACTCCGAGATCACATCTCTCGTGTCAACTCTCTGATTGCATTTGGTGAGCTCCAACTCCAATCGATAGATCGAGCAACGCTCTCTTCGACTTCAACTTCAATTGACTGGTGAGGCGAGGTCTTCGGGTCGGCACGAAGATTTTTCCCCTACAGTTTGGCGTCGCCTGTGGGATCCGAACAAAAAGTCAAGCTCTCCACTACTACTAGATCAGTTGAACCTACAACTGATCTTCGATAGCCAAACTTCCTCGCCTCTTCGGTTGATCAGACAACTGATCGGACGTTGGCACTCTCGTTGCACCCTTCGCTCTCTGAAATGGCGAAAACTAAGCATCAGGGTCAACCAGAAGAAAGTAACACTCAACAACAAGCTCGTCCTAAGACTCGATCAATGAGTCAAAGGCTCAACTTCGGACAGCCCCTAGCTGTTCCTGATATGGGGGTTCGTTCAGGGAGTGGAAGATCTGTCGATCGACCGATCGTCCATCCCGCGCGACAGTCAATTGGGCAAACAGCACCCGCTCCCGCTGAAGACCCTCCATCGACCTACCAAATCTCTGCGGTCGACTTCCAGCTGCTCCAATTGGCGAAGCAAAACGCCACCCTCACCGCCGAGAGGGATGCTCTTAAGAGGGCAGCTTCTGAGGCTGGTATCGCTCTTCCTATCCCCTCTACAAGTGAGAGGGTCGATCTCCCGCGACATTCAATTTACTCCGAGCAATGGAGGTCAATGGGCACTGCTGCCCTCGAGAGGATCCGACGCGACCCAACTCCCTCTGCTGCCCCCTGGAAGCAGAGTGTTTGGGATCGCCTCGACGACGAGTCTTCCCAATCGTCTTCTGGCCGCAACTGCGACAAGAGGACACCTTCAAAGCCCAACATACCAAGGAAGCACCAAATGAAAGGCGCTCCTTCAAAGAGTAGAGTCTCCCCTTCCATTCCACTTCAACGTGGACTTGGGTCGGATCTTAGGCACCGACTTCAACCGGCAAATACTTCAATACCTGAGCAAGACCTTGCGATCTTGCCTCTTGACCCACCTCTAGGTCGAGGACATGGTCGCAGGGATGGGTATTCCTCCGCCGGACCTCTCCATCGAATACTCTTCGAGTCAACATTTCCAAGGGGATGGAGAACTCCCACTCTCCCCAAATTCAATTGCATTAGAGGAGATCCGACTCTCCATATTCTTGCATTCAAGCAAGCACTAACGTCGCACGAAGAAGAAAACAATGTGCTCTGTCGCACCTTCGCAGGAAGTCTCGATGAGCCGTCACTCGACTGGTATCACAATCTCCGAGCTGGGTCCATCACCTAGTTCGGAGTTTTGGCTAACTTATTTGTGCAGCATTATCAGCTCAATCTGAAGCCAGAGAAGAAGCTTGACTCTCTCTATCGGCTAAGGATGGGTGCCGACGAGACTCTTCGCAGCTTCACGAGGAGATTTCGCAACGAGCATGCTGCTCTCTCTGGAAGACATCTGGATGATGAAGCCATTATGTTGGCTTTCCAGAACGCCCTCCGCTTCGATCTACACATCTACAACGACTTCATTTGCAATCCCCCTCCCTCTCTGGGTGCAATGTTTGATCGAATCCAGAGAGAGATCGAGGTGGAAGGCGATCAAGTCGCTCGAAAAGGGCGGGAGTCGAAGAGAAGGCCTACTGAGAGAGAAGCTCCAAAGTATGCTGCCAAAGCTCACAACGCTGAGGCAGCAGCCCCTCCAGCCAACAAACGATCAAAGAATGACGGGCGTCGGTCTCCAACGAAGACCACTTTCACCGAGTGGAATATGCCGGTCGAACAGATCCTCGATCGCATTCAACATGAGGAGTTCCTTCGAAGGCCCAATCCTCTCCAGCCAAACTCCAAGTTCACGGCCGACAAAACTGTTTATTGCGATTTCCATCGAAGCCATGGCCATTCCACCGATCGGTGCTATCGGTTAAAGTTTCATCTCGAAGACTTGCTGAGAGAAGGCCATCTCCATGAATTCACCAGAGAAGGACAAGATCAACGTCGATCCTCTACAAAGGGGAAAGAGGTTTGTTGGATTCATCAGATCTCTTCCAACCCATCACCTCTCACCGTGAATGCCAATATCTTTGGCATTCATGGATCATTGTATAATCAATCAGTGAACGGGAAGGAAGTCGATCGGCAGATTAGGCGCATCTTCCATGTTCGATCTACTGCAAACAAAGAAGAGACCTGGATAGAGAAGCCCATCGAAGGTCTTGCTTGGCCGTCCATCGTCTTCAACGACACTGATCTTCAAGGAGTTCATACTCCACATCGAGACCCCCTGGTTTTGAAACTTATCATCGACGGAAGCACCGTTAATCGGATCCTCATCGACACCGGGAGTTCCATCGACATTATGTTCTCAGACTGCTTCAAACGTCTGGGACATAAATATCAAAGCCTTGACGTCGTTCCAACTGTGATCACTGGTTTCAACGGCGAACAAAGCATCACGGTGGGTGAGTCGAGATTCACCATCGACCTCAGCCAAGAGACTCGAGTCTCGGTGAGATTTGCGATCGTCGAGGGAACGTCCAGCTACAACGCCATTCTCGGACGACCATTCCTCCACCAGATCAATGCCATCTCCTCTTCTTATCATCAACTACTCAAGTTTGCAACTGGAGAAGGCATCGTCTGCATTCGAGGCGATCAACAAGCTGGAAGGTCTTGTGAGGCTGCTGCGGCTAAGACAGATCGAAAGATCAACATTGCTCCTCCGAAGCGACCACGAGATGAAGCTGGTCCCTCTTCCAAATAGCAATTAAAGGAGATTCCGCTGACCGAACCTCCACCAATCGAATGGGAAGCATCACCTTCAATTGAAAAAATCATCCTTATCAATATCGGCAGTAGAGATCTCCCTCAACAAACATTTATTGGTACCAGTCTTAGCGACGCAGAAGCGCAAGACATGGCATCCTTCCTCCAGTCCCATATCGACGTCTTCGCCTGGTGTTTCGAAGACATGCCTGGTATCAATCCAGATGACGCTTGTCACCGACTTGCTATCAAAGAAGAAATGAAGCCTGTCAAGCTAAAGCCACGCACCATCCGACCAGAGCTACAAATTGTCGTTCAAGAAGAGATCTCGAAGCTACTCGCAGCAGGCTTCATCCGTGAAGTAGAGTATCCTACCTGGATCTCTAACATAGTTGCTGTTCCAAAGAAGAACGGGAAGGTCAGAGTCTGCATCGACTTTATCAATCTCAACAAGGCTTGCCCCAAAGATCCATTCCCCATGCCAAGGATTGATAGACTCGTCGATGCCACTGCTGGCCACGAGCTATTGTCTTTCATGGATGGGTACTCTGGATACAATCAAATTCCACTTCATCCAGACGATCAAGAGAAGACTTGCTTCGTGACTAGCCGAGGTCTCTATTGCTACAATGTAATGCCATTCGGCCTCAAAAATACTGGATCCACCTATCAAAGGTTAGTCACAAAGATGTTCGAAAATCAGATCGGTCACAACGTCGAAGTCTATATCGATGATCTCCTTACCAAGAGTTCCTCTCGAGGAAAACATCTATCCGATCTAGTAGAAACCTTTCAAGTCCTCCGAAAATATCGCATGAAGCTCAATCCAGCCAAGTGCGCTTTCGAAGTTCAATCTGGCAAATTCCTAGGTCATCTTGTGACCAGGAGAGGTATTGAAGCCAATCCCGATCAAATCCGAGCTATCCTCGACATGCCATCGCCTACCAATCGGAAGGAAGTGCAACGCCTCACTGGAAGACTTGCTGCCCTCAATCGGTTCATCTCAAAGTCCTCAGACAAGTGCAAGCCTCTTTTCGACAAGCTGCGAAAGGCAGATACGTTGGGATGGAGTCCTGTTTGTGAAGAAGCTTTCCAAGGCATCAAGAAATATCTGGTGCAAGCTCCTATTCTGACTGCTCCACTTCCAAAAGAAGACTTGTGGCTCTATCTCGCCGTGACCGATCAAGCAATCAGTGCAGTCCTAGTCAGTAGAAGAGATGGCATCGAACATCCAGTCTATTACATAAGCCATACTCTTCTTCTAGCTGAGACTCGCTATTCAAAAACTGAGAAGGTCATTCTGGCTTTACTCACTGCATCACGTCGCCTTCAACCTTACTTCGTCTCCCACCAGATCACTGTCATTTCAGAACACCCACTCAAAGATATCGTCGACAAAGCTGGTCGAGCTGGTCGAATGACCAAATGGGTGATCGAAATGAGTACCTTGGGGATTCAGTTCGAATCTCGCACTTCCATTAAAGGTCAAGCTATTGCTGATTTTCTAGCTGACTTTCCAGTTGAAGACCCCATCACTTGGGAAGAAGATGTCGACATGCGCTTGGAAGATGAGGATAATCCTCCAATCAATCATGCAACAAAAATTGGTCCAAGTCTCGAAGCTATTGCTGCAATTCCTCCATGGAAGCTTTACACTGATGGAGCTTCAAGTGCGATCGGTTCGGGAACTGGGATAGTCTTGGTATCCCCTGAACTCGATCATCTCCAGAAGGCCACTCTCCTCGGATTCACTGCCACCAACAACGAAGTCGAATACGAAGCACTCATTTCTGGACTTGAAATGGCGAAATCCTTGGGGGTAGATCGAATCATTGTCTATAGCGACTCCCAGTTGATCATAAGGCAAATCAATGGAGAGTATACAGCTCGAGAAGAAAGAATGCAACTCTATTTGGCCTTAGTACGACGTCTTCAACAGCGTTTTACTAATGCCAAATTCATTCAAATCCCAAGAGCAGAGAACCGAGAAGCAGATGCCTTAGCCAATGCTGCCTCAGTTCTTGGAGACTCACTCGGAGGAAGGCAGATACAGATTGATTATCAAGAAGTGCCCAAGACCATCCCCGATCAACAGATCCTTGCTACTACAAAGAGATCTGGGGGTGGAGATCAACTGGCATTGAACCTCACTACTACAAGTGAGCCTGAAGACTGGAGACGATCAATCTTTGATTTCTTCAAGCATGGTAAAATACCGGAAGATCCAAATCAAGCCCGAAGACTTCAAAGGAAGCTCCCCTGCTACACTATTCAAGGAGAAGATCTATATTTCAAATCTCATAACGGGATATTGCTCAAGTGCCTTGGCCCAGAGCAAGCAAAAGCAATCCTGATTGATATCCACTCTGGAGCTTGTGGAAATCATTCGGGAGGAAGATCTCTTGAAGCCAAGACAAAGCTACAAGGTTACTATTGGCCAACGATGGCAAGGGATGCTCAGCAAGTTGTTCAGAGATGCGAGCCATGCCAACGACACGCTCAAGCTATCCATCTCCCTGCAGATGAGCTTCATCAACTATCAAGTCCATGGCATTTCCATTAGTGGAGGTTGGACTTCTTGGGTCCTTTCCCACCAACTCCAAGCAAGAAGAAGTATCTACTGCTGGCCACAGATTACTTCACCAAATGGGTTGAAGCTGTGCCACTCTTCCGAGAGACTGACGACGAAGTGATCAAATTTATTCGGCACAACATCTTCTCAAGGTTCGGTACACCTCAAGTTCTTGTTGCTGACAATGGAGCTCAATTTGACTCTGACAAGTTCCGAGAGTTCTGTCTGAACAACGGTATCAAGCTATTCTATTCAACTCCAAGATATCCTCAATGCAATGGTCAAGCTGAAGCATCAAATAGAGCTATTCTTGGCATACTCAAGAAGAAACTCAACGACAAGAAAGGATTATGGGAACAAGTCCTATCAGAAGTTCTTTGGGGGTATCGCACAACTCCGAGAAGATCAACAGGGTTCTCACCCTTTCGTCTAACATATGGATCGGAAGCAGTACTCCCAACAGAAAATATATCAAATACTCTAAAGACCAGGGCAGTTGAAGAAGGAATCAACGAAGAGCTTCGGATCAATGATCTAGACTTCTCTGAAGAACTACGAGACCAAGCTTCCCTTCGTGTGGCCAAGTACCAACAAAAGATCAAACGAGCCTACAATGAGAAAGTCTACAAGAGACAGTTCCCAGTGGGCAGTTTAGTTCTCAGAGCAGTTTTCTACAACACCAAAGAACACAGCAGTGGGAAGCTTGCTCCCAACTGGGAAGGTCCATATATCGTTGAGTCAGTAGGGGGCAAAGGTTCTTACAGATTGATCTCACCAGAAGGAGATAGATTGCCTCGAGCTTGGAATTCTAGACACCTCAAGTTGTTTTATCCATGATGTAAATTCTGTGATGAATAAAGTTCTCTTTCAAATGTCCAAATGTGCAAGTGTTCAGCTTTTCAATTCAAGTTCTGAAGCAACTTCAAATTATCCATATTCAAGTTACCAGGTCTTTTAACAAGTTTGGGTGTTCGAGTTGCGACTCAACCCCTTACTAGCAAATGTTAAACTGACCCTCAATTTTAATATACAATTTCAATCAAATTCTATATCATCTAACAGGTTTGGGTGCTTGAGTTGCGACTCAACCCCTCACATACAAGTGTTACATGAATTCAAATTCAAATTTCAAGCTACAAGTTTGGGTAATCGAGTTGTGACTCGACCCCTTACATTCAAAAGATTGTATTTGTCCCAATACTATCCAGAACATGATATTCAAAGACATTCAACTCAAGAGACATCCAACTTTCAAACACCAAAAAGATTTCTATTATTATCAAAATTTGCCAAGTACAATGTTGAGCTGCTACACATCAAAAGTTTACAAGTGTAAACAACAGAGAAAAAGGTAGAAATACATCAGGGTTTGGCTACACTTGGAGCACGTGACTTCTCCCCTTCAGATCCGCCACGAGCCTTGCTCGCAGCCGAAGCCTTGGAAGATCGGACACTGCTGGCATGTGCCCTGAGTGCCTCTGCCGCTTTCTCGGTCGTTTCCCTGTAACTCTTGCATTCAGACAGCGCATGCTCCAGTTCCTTCTTGGAAGTCTCCTCTTTGGCAATAAAGGCAGCATACTGAGCAGCAAGTTGTTCTTTCAACTCTTTATTCTCGGCTGCGCGATCACAGGACACGTTCTCAACCTTGATGATCCGATTCTTCAAGGATTCAAGTTCGTGACTCTGCGCCTCGCAACGGTCCCGCAACCCCGTGCTCTCCTGCTTTTCTTTGCGAAGATCCTCGATCTTGGCCTTGAGGGAGTTCTTCTTCGAAGTCAAAAGTTCCCTCAGCTTATCCCTCTCCTCGTGGGCAGCTTCCAGTTCAGCTTTCAAACGGGATACCTCAGATGCGGCCTCCCGTTCTCCTGCCTTCCTGGAGAGACTGCTTGTGATTCTCAAAACTGCTGAGCTCTGCAGATGGATAGAAAGTTAGAATTATTCCGAAGATACAATTCGAATAAGTGGATCAATCAAATGCACATACCACTATATCTAGCCGATCGAAAGCTTCTTCAAAAGTAGCTTCCGGAAGATTGCAAAGCTTCCGGATCACGCTAGTAGGGTGGTTGATATCAACATCACCCAAACTCTTTATCTTCTGAGTCGAGACAACAGGCGTACCTGCAATCGACACAAGAGTTCAAAGTGTTAGAATATATTCAAGCTTCAAAGACAAGGCAATCAAGGCAAGTTAGAACAGATACCTGAAGCCTCGACATGAGGAGCCTTTCCCTTCCCACGGTCGGAGCTCTTACCCTTGGGGGTTGACTTCTCCTTGATGGGGGTTGGCTCTGGCAGGGGTTGGGGAGTAGCATCACCCACCTGACTTCCTCTCTCCAATTGAGCGGGAGAGGGAACATCTCGAGGAGGTGAGGCTCCCCCTTCATCTCCGTGCACACTCGAATTGTCGAGCCCTGCCACCATAGCAGCTACCTCCTCAGCCAGAGATCGTGAAGGGGGTGGGGGTTGTTCAACCTCCACACCCCCACTTGTAGTCGCCCCTTCGAGATGAGGAACCTCGGGAGGTATCTGATCGAGGGGTGTAGGGTTGCTTCCAACCCCACCACTCCCCGATATCTTGATCTTGAAGCGCAGTGGGTTTTTCTTCTGCAACTCCCCAAAGTGATAAGTAGGAATCACTTTAGGGCCATCGCCCGTTGCATCCATAACCCCCTCCATCTTGCGAGCCTTAGCCTCGTCTATGAGGATCGGCTGCGAGTCCTCTTCAGCACCACCAGTGGGGGTGGGAGGAATTTCTTCCTCGCCACCCCCATGTCCTTGACCACCATCAGTGGGGGTGGGAGGAATTTCTTCCTCACCACCCCCATCTTCATAATCTTCATCTTCATCATCCTCCTCGTCTCCATCTCCTCCCTTATCACTGCCAGTGTTATCATCATCATCGCTGCCCTCATCTTCTTCGCCTCCACCTTCCTCCTTTCTCTCTTTTTCCTCTTCTTGATCTTCCTCTTTCTTTTTCTCCCCATCCTCCATCTGCTTGATGGGGATTTTTCTCTTCTTCTTCGCCGGGCCCCTCTGTATCACCAATTTCTCCTCCGAGGGCAAGCTGCGCCTAGCTCCATAAGCCTTCTTCTCAAATCGAAGTTTTCTAACGATTTTGCCTGACTGAGGGTCCTCTTCATAGTCCGAGTAGATGACATCGTTGTCTTCATAGCGGAGCTTCGATCGGTGGAGGAGGTTGGCATTGCCATGTCGGACCGGGCAATTCGAGAATTGCTTCCATGACCGCGTCCCGCATGTCAACTCCAGAAAGAGGTTGTCAAGGGCCCCTACTCGCTCTAAAGGCCATGAGAGAGCTCCTCCTGTGCTGTACATGTCCACCTCTTCATGCACCTTGTACCAAGGAACCTCAGGAACAGACATAGGAGTCCAGGCACCAGACACCGATAACGGCCAGTCCGTGTAGAGTTTGTCGGAGCCGATGGTGTCGATGATCGGGCGCAGGGCAGAGACACCCGTCAGATTGAAGAATGGGCTGTCCTTCCTCCAGGCCCATCGGTAATGATAAAAAAAATATCCCAGCTCGATCCTGGCATCTTCGCCTTCAGGGAGGCTGGAATAGCATTCCCTGAGCTCCTTCTGGAAGTTCGACTCTACGCGGCAGAAGGCGTAGATAATCCTCCAGGCGTTCCCCGAAACCTGCCCAGGACATAGACCGGAGGTGTTCAACAACCTCGCGGCGAAGGGAGACAATGGAAGGCGCAGTCCACAGTTGAGCTGGCCGATCGTGATGATGGTTCCCATCACTTGCTCCTTGCTCGCGTACAAGACAAAGATTATCCGCCTGTCGATACCGAAAGCTGATAGAACTCCCGGAAGCGCTGGCCGGACCTTCCCCTCAGTAAAACATGCCAGCAAACTTTGCAGCTTCTCCCTCTTCACGTCTGTGAGCTTGCCCCCAATGTTGTATCCAAACTCTGGTTCCGCTGACAGAGGCATCTGCGGGCAGAGAACAAATCGCGCTTTGGGGATATGCTCCGGACGGGAGGGTGCAGAAGCGAACCCTACGCCTTGGTGCCTCTTGCCCAGTTGGCCAAGCTCGATCAACTCAGCCTTGCCTTTGCCTCGGCCCTTCGGAGCAGAAGAGACTTCGACAACTTCCTTGCCCTTCCTCTTGGAAGGAACTGCACCCTTCTTCGAACTACCAGAAGAAGCCATTTGACCGATCAAGAGGAAATGAAGAAAGAGAGATTGGAAGCAAAGGCTCTGGACTTCGAAAAATTTTGAAAGCATGAGGCGAAAATGACAGCGAGAAAAAAACTAATATACCCAGGGTAAACCGGCGCACAAATCGAGAAGACACGTGTCTTCACCATATCAAATCGCGTGTTTTTGTAGGTATACGTGACATCCATCCGTAGCAAGCGCAAAACCAGGCGAACAGTCAGGACCAGAAGAAGCGTCAGACCATCGGTCCAGACAAGCCACCGGTCCAAGCAGACTACCGGTCCGAGTGAACCGGACCGTCGGTTCAAAACCGCATTCGGGCAAACCGAAGATTTAAAGCAGAAAAAATCAAGCTCCATCAATGTTCAAAACTCTACCCGAAGATCAAAGAAGAACAAGCTATACTATTTTTTCGAAAGGGCAGGTTCGAAACTCAAACCTTGACCGATTGATTTTAGCCGATCGGTCAAAATTGACCGATCGGTCAAAATCAGCCGATCAGTCGAATTTCTACTAGATCTGGCAAAAACCTTGTGTTTTTTGCCGATCACCCAAACCTTGACCGGCTGATTTTAGCCGATCGGTCAAAATTGACCGATCGGTCAAAATCAGTCGATCGGTCGAATTTCTACTAGATCTGGCAAAAACCTTATGTTTTTGCCGATCACCCAAACCTTGACCGGCTGATTTTAGCCGATCGGTCAAACTTGACCGATCGGTCAAAATCAGCCGATCGGTCGAATTTCTACTAGATCTGGCAAAAACCTTGTATTTTTTGTCGATCACCCAAACCTTGAAAATCAGCCGATCGATCGAATTTCTATTAGATCTGGCAAAAACCTTGTGTTTTTGCCGATCACCCAAACCTTGACCGGCTGATTTTAGCCGATCGGTCAAACTTGACCGATCGGTCAAAATCAGCCGATCGGTCGAATTTCTACTAGATCTGGTAAAAACCTTGTGTTTTTTGTCGATCACCCAAACCTTGACCGGCTGATTTTAGCCGATCGGTCAAACTTGACCGATCGGTCAAAATCAGCCGATCGGTCGAATTTCTACTAGATCTGGCAAAAACCTTGTGTTTTTGTCGATCACCCAAACCTTGACCGGCTGATTTTAGCCGATCGGTCAAACTTGACCGATCGGTCAAAATCAGCCGATCGATCGAATTTCTACTAGATCTGGCAAAAACCTTGTGTTTTTGCCGATCACCCAAACCTTGACCGGCTGATTTTAGCCGATCGGTCAAACTTGACCGATCGGTCAAAATCAACCGATCGGTCAAATTTCTACTAGATCTGGCAAAAACCTTGTGTTTTTGCCGATCACCCAAACCTTGACCGGCTGATTTTAGCCGATCGGTCAAACTTGATCGATCGGTCAAAATCAGCCGATCGGTCGAATTTCTACTAGATCTGGCAAAAACCTTGTGTTTTTGCCGATCACCCAAACCTTGACCGGCTGATTTTAGCCGATCGGTCAAACTTGATCGATCGGTCAAAATCAGCCGATCGGTCAAATTTCTACTAGATCTGGCAAAAACCTTGTGTTTTTGCCGATCACCCAAACCTTGACCGGCTGATTTTAGCCGATCGGTCAAACTTGACCGATCGGTCAAAATCAACCGATCGGTCGAATTTCTACTAGATCTGGCAAAAACCTTGTGTTTTTACCGATCACCCATACCTTGACCGGCTGATTTTAGCCGATCGGTCAAACTTGACCGATCGGTCAAAATCAGCCGATCGGTCGAATTTCTACTAGATCTGGCAAAAACCTTGTGTTTTTTGCCGATCACCCAAACCTTGACCGGCTGATTTTAGCCGATCGGTCAAAATCAGCCGATCGGTCGAATTTCTACTAGATCTGGCAAAAACCTTGTGTTTTTGCCGATCACCCAAACCTTGACCGGCTGATTTTAGCCGATCGGTCAAACTTGATCGATCGGTCAAAATCAGCCGATCGGTCAAATTTCTACTAGATCTGGCAAAAACCTTGTGTTTTTGCCGATCACCCAAACCTTGACCGGCTGATTTTAGCTGATCGGTCAAACTTGACCGATCGGTCAAAATCAACCAATCGGTCAATTTTCTACTGGATCGGCCAAAAAACTATGTTTTTTGACCGATCACTCCAACCTTGACCAGTTGAATTCGACCGATCGGTCAAATTCGACCGATCGGTCAAATTCGACCGATCGGTCAAATTTGACCGATCGGTCAATTTTGACCGATCAGTCAAAATTGACCGATCAGTCTATTCTTTCACTAACATCCGACAAGCTTCTTCGTGCCTATTGCGACAGGGGGTTGCTGTTTTTTGCACCAAATCCAAGCCAGCCAGAACGAACTCTAGCTAACTTGGAGGGGGTAACTGTGGGTGCAAATTTTGGTAAGGAGGTTGCAAACAGCGGGACCCACCGGCCCTGCCTGGTGGGCCCCCGGAGACCACAGCGGGACCCACCGGCCCTGCCTGGTGGGCCCACGAAGACTACCACAGGACCCACCGGCCCTGCCTGTCGAATCCCCCAGAAGATGACAGCGGGACCCACCAGCCCTGCCTGGAGGATCCCCAGATACGATAAGCAGAAGCCGCCATTTACCCCAGAATTCCACTTCTGGAATCCTATAAATAGCAGAGCCTTCGAATGTAAAGGGATCGAATTTTCAAAACCTGAAACTCCAGAACTCAAACCAGAGCTCTGAAAACAGATCAGGGCCATCATCTGATATCTGTCTCAGAAACCTCTATCTCCTCTTACCCTCTACCTCACCTTGATCTTCTTCTTGTCTTTGAACAAGTTGAAGAAACTTCAGTGGTACTCGGCCTGTCGAGATCACTTCGATAAGTGTTAGTGAATTCGGGTTGCTCCCGATAGCACGGAGACGTAGGCTTCGGCTGAACTCCGAGATCACATCTCTCGTGTCAACTCTCTGATTGCATTTTGTGAGCTCCAACTCCAATCGATAGATCGAGCAACGCTCTCTTCGACTTCAACTTCAATTGACTGGTGAGGCGAGGTCTTTGGGTCGGCACGAAGATTTTTCCCCCACATAGACCGAATCCGATTGTTTGGCCAAAATGATCGGAGGTACGATGTGTTAATCAACCTGGAAGGAACCTAGTCATATGGTCACTTGAGTCTGACGGTGCTCTCCACCGCTCAAGTTGACACATGGCACCGAGTGAAGGGATATCTAATTACCTAACTAAGCGGAGAGCAAGGGTATGCGAGAGAGCTTAGTAAGTCTGGGAGAATTGGATTGCAGCCTGCGTCGCACTCTGGGTGGTCACGCAGGTTAACCGGGACCTAGAGGATTGACAGGGACACTTGGGTAGTGTGTCGATCGGGTCCGGTTGGAAGCCATGAATCCTAGTCCCTGAAGGTTCCACCTTATCCATGATCGTTACGGATCATAACTTTCTCATTGTCTCACAACACAATATGAGTTGAAAAAATAATGCCTTAATCGTCCTGTTTTTCATGAGTGCATTGCACCAGGGCATGGTGGTTGCATAGGACTAAGTGTGTTCACTAGGGGGCAACCCTAGAGTAGTGTAGGGACACACGATATTGCCATAATGCCATGAGGAGTTCATTCCGTGTGTGCGTGTCGCACTAGAGCACGGTCTGTGTGTTTAGTGATTTTTACTATAGAGGCACCCCACGTTTTACTGAGGGCACCCTAGTAAATAGTAAAAACACTATTCATAACTCCATGGTATGTTAAATAGGTATGGATGAGGTGCCCTAAGTGTTAGAGTACTTTATCATGCACGGAGATGGACCATGTATGCTCCCGTATAAGGTGGATGGCCACTAGATGCATGGGGGGCATTTTGGTCATTTCAAAATGTCCCGCATGCCCTAGTGGCTGCCCCCCTCATTAGGGTAAATATGCATGGCCATCAAATTCATATTTAAAGGAATTAATTCAGATTTGAAATGATTTGAATATATTCCCTTTAATTGCAAAACCAAATATGGCAACTATACAATAGTGGGCATTTATTTTTGAGGATTAATGAGAGAGAGAGAAGGGGGAACGGTTCATATGGACAAGGGGAGAGAGGGGCACGGTTTTCAAGGCATATTAGGCAAGAAAAACCGAGCCTTATTTAGTTTTTCAGAGAAGGACCGATTCCTCTCTCCCTTGTGTTCGGTTTTGGCCTCCCTCTCTCTCTCGGGCACTCATCTCTCTCATTCTTTGGGTTTGACCTAAGGTGTGAAGAGAAAATCTTCATCATCTCATCTTCTTCTCCTCATAGAGTGTGTGTGATAAAGAAGAAGAGAAAGCTTGCACTCCGAAGCACTCAGAGATTGGAGTGCAAGGATCCGGGTCGATACGCGAGATCGGGTGTACCCGAAGAAGAACGAGGCTTCTCCCACGCACGTGGATACTTCCGTCATCATCAACTTGGAAGATTAACATCGCGGTGCTAAATCCCGCACGGAGGTATAATAAACTAAACCCTAGATCTATTGAATTACATACATAATTTTTATGGTGTATTTCGATAGATGACCATAGGGTTCGTTTGCATTTTATTTTATCTTGCGCATATGATTGTTTCTTAAGAAAATTTTAAAAATGTATCGCACACTGTATCGATCCTAAGATCGAGTCCGGCTTCCGTTGCGCCTCTGATTTGTTTTCAACATGGACATGGGCCGGATTCTGGCCGAGCTTGGTCGGGCCTTAAATTTTCAGGGGTTGCCCCATGCTCAACCCGACCTCGGACCTAGTTGTTTCATCCCAAGCCTGGCCCGGCCGACAGTTTTAGGGCCAGGTCCACCAGATCTATGTACACCCCTTCTTAGAGGAAGATCTTAAGTGGGTCCCCATGAATGTGGGTTCCATCCATAATCAAGCAATCATAGTCATTGTTGTTACTTGTTAGTATCTTACGATACACGATCTGATATGTACGATACGAGAGGAAAACGATATGTAATATGTCTCGTGTGTACGTATCATTTTTCTTCATATCTTACTATATACGATACGCATCGTAAAAGTATGATATAGTGAAAGTGGGGACTTTCGTGAGGGGGTTCTCTTAAGTTCGAAATGTCTGCACAAGTCCATTCAGAAATAAGTTTTTTTCTCTTATGTTCCGAAAAGACCATATACGGTCTCTAGAGTTTAAAAGATATTTTTAACTCTTTCTAACCTAGGGTGAAAGATATATTGCGGTTTTTAAGAGGTTTTTAGAGATTTAGAATTTTTTTTTTATCTTTCTCTAGAGTTGTCAAAATCCATTGTCAATAGTTTCTAAAGTTATCTAAAGGTTTGGGAAATCAAATACATACAACTTTTTCAAGCTTTAAAAAAAAATTGGGTAATGAATCTAAGGTCCCTGACAATAGATCGCAGAGGTGAAAAGGACAAGCAACATGTGGCTTCAGCCTGAAGTTCCTCGCCAACAGATCGTTTTGGTATAAAGGGCTGCCAAAACCCAATCCTACGCTCACCAAATCGGAAAATGCCAACCTCTGTCTTCCGTGTCTCCCCCGACGCCTCCTTTCTCCTCAACGGCGGGCTGCAGGAGGCTGCAACAGTACCTTGGCCTCCACCTCCTCCCATCTCCCAATGCCTCCTTCCTCCTCAACCATGTGTGCAACAGCAGCGACGAGAAGCAAATAAGAGAAGGAACGGGGACTGAGGGGTTCTGTCGTGTTCGGTTAGGTTAGAACTCCTAGGCCTAGGGGTTCAGCCATGGCCTCTAGATCTTGGGTTTATGGTTAGGTTTAGGTTCGTCTCGTCGGCAACGAAGGCGGCGACGGCAATGACAAGCAGTTTGGTTCGGTTCAGATTAGGTCTAAGGTTCATTCCATGGCCTATAGAACTATAGATTCCAGGTTTAGGTTTGAATGGAGTTGCATCAAATAAATATTTGAAGCGAGGGAAAGGATATTTCGTCATTCACTTTAATTGTCCTTTAGGCAATTTGATCTTTTGATCAAGGACGGACCGCCAATTCCCCCAAGATTTTTTGGTAAAGTGCCATTGGAAACCCACAAAGAGCCATTAAAGAAGGTTCTTCCCTACAGCACAATCGTCCTAACTCTGTTAACGGAGTACGAAAAAATTTAAAATACCCTTTCAGTCAAATTAGTAGGTAAAGTGACATGTGATTTTCTTGAAGTTGGCTTAGGGTATTCCTAAGAGGATGCTTTTGACGTGCGATACTAACGGCTTACTAACGAAGGGGGGAATTAAATTATTACCGATGAGTAATGCATTAACGCGAGGCCAGTGTAGACAGCTTAATTGAAGCTACTGTATCGAGGCGCGGTTTAGCGATGCGTAAGTCCGATGTAACTCAGTTGGCTCAGCATCCACGCATCAAGTGCGATGCACGGCTCCCACAACATATGAGCTGTTTGTTTGCCAGCACGGAAGGCATGTATGTTGCAGGGAAAAGGTATATGCATCAAGTAGGTCAAGACTCATTAGCTTTACTCTAATTGACCTATAGTTGCTACTGTTAACCTGCCCAACCATCCCCCCCGTTTTTCCACAGTAGACTATTCCAAACAATGGAAGGCCAACGACCCATGAAACTTGCTTTCTATCCAACTTATTAACTAAAAGAGATCTTTTGTATATAACTCCCTAACAAATATTTATATTACAAATAGCCAACCACCTTGCTTCTTAAATTTTATGAATAACCCCTGATATATTCTGATATTTACTAAAATCACCCAACTTTTTTAGTTTTATTCATCCGATCTCTTTGTGGGTGAAAAATAGGGATGGCAATGGGTCGGGTCGGGTCGGGTAGGGTTGAGACATAGGTATAAGGGCAAAACACCCAACCCGAACCCGACCCGTTTAATAAACGGGTCAAAAACTTAAACCCAAACCCGACCGGCGTAATAAACGTGTTGACCCGACCCGACCCGTTTAACCCGTTTACTAAACGGGTCTGGTCGTGTCGTGTCGGGTTGGCTCGGGTTGGATCAACAGAACCCATGTAAACTTACCGGGTTGGGTCAAGACAAGTCGGATTGGGCCGGGTTTGATCGGGTTGGTTCAGGTCGGATCGGGTCGGGTTGACATGACCCATTTGGTAAAGGGGTCAAGTTGGGTCAATCGAGTTATAAGTACAAACCCGAACCCGACCCATTAAATAAACTGGTCAATCGGATCGACCCGTTAATGACCCGAACTCGTTTAGGCCAAACCCAAACCCGCTAACTTCGGGTCGGGTCGAGGATTGCCACCCTTAGTAAAAGATCATGATGGGGGATTTTAATCGATGTTAGAAATTTATTAGGGTTTTTTTATAAAATAAGGCAGTGAGGGGGTTTTTCGTAATATCAATATTTGTTAGCTGGTTATATAAAAAAATCCCCTTTAAAAGTCTAACAATGAGTGAGACAAATGGTGTGAAGTAGCCAGAAACCCACGCCGCCAATAACCCGGTCCAACGAGAACCGGTCACCCTCCCCCTTCCTCACACGTGTCTTCCTCTCACGCCGTCCCCTTATTTATAGGGCCATAGTGGCGAATAGGTCACCAGTCCCCTCGTGTCGTTGATGCCAAGAAGTCGGGTCCTGCTACCTTCCATCTCATGGCGATCCGATTGCTCGGCAGGGTGACGACGGCCGCGGAGGCGTGGTCGAGGCAACTGTCGCGCGCCTGCAGGCGGCTCCGCTCGCACTCCGGCCGCCCCAAGGCCTTCCTCCTCTCCCGGCGGGCCAGAGCCATCCCCTTCCTCAGCCGGAAGAGGGATGCTTCCGAGGAGACGGATCAAGACGAGAGGAGGAGCAGGATCGGCAGCGAGACGACGGAGGAGGAGGAGGAGGAGTTGGAGGTGGTTTGGCGGAGGACGATAATGATGGGGGAGAAGTGCCAGCCGTTGGATTTCTCCGGTGTGATATACTACGACGCCGATGGGAGGCAGCTGTCGGAGGTCCCCACCCCGAGGTCACCCTTGCGGACGCCCCTGCGGCCCTCCTCCGCCTGCTCCTCCCACCTTGCCATCACCGACCGCAGCGCGGGGAACTGAATACTTGGTCTCATCACTATTTACCTTTTTTTTTTTTTAAAAAGGTTTTTGCTCGTGTAGTTGTCTATTTTTAATGAGGAATGCTATGCTCACACGCCACGAGAGACGTGCACCGTACCGACTGCGGGAGGCTGGTGTCACGGTTGTCGGCTCAGGCTCCCCGCATCAAGTGTGACACGCGGCTCTCGAGGCGTGTGGGCAGCTGGTTCGCTTCTTAAACTGAGTTCCGTTTCACGCGTGGGCAGCAGGTTTGCTTCCTAAAGCTGCGTTTCGTTTCATGTTCCACGCTCATCCTGCAAGTCTGCACGTGTGAAATAGAAGAGAGCAGAAAAAAAAGAGTGAAGAGAGAGAAAGAGGAGGGGGGAAGAAAATGGAGAGCGTGAGTGGAGATTGAGAGAGAGGGTAACTACACTCAAATTTGTCCCAATTTTTTTTGAGGAAATTTTATTCGTACCCCAAAAATCTGTTAATTACCCTAGAAATTTTATTCTCATTGTAGACACACAAATTGTGTCTAACCCGAACCAGACTCGCATGCGCCTATGCGGAGACAAACCCGACATACACCCGGACCCGAACCTGACTTGCATGCACTAATTCGGATGCAAACCCGACAAACACTCGGACCCGGACCCGACTTGCATGCAACAATGCGGATGCAAACCCGGCACACACTCGGACCCCGGACCCGAACTCGATTCGCATGCTCCGACTCTCAGGGGGACACCGGACCCGACCCGCACCTAACAAGAGGCCGGGTGGGCCCATCCACCCGGCCCTACTCTTGAAACCCGAACCTCCTACCCACGGGTAGGGGGTGGCTGGCCATCCAAGGAAAAGAAAAAGAAAGAAAAGAAAGAAAGAAAAGGAAAAAAAAGAAAAGAAAAGAAAGAAAGAAAAGGAAAGAAGAGAAAGAAAGAAAAGGAAAGAAAAGAAGAAAAAGGAAAGAAAGACCGCCATGCGCGGGGGGAGATTACGTATGACGTCTACTTACGCGAATCTGCGCCAATCCCTCGATCCGACGGACAAGAAGAAGAGTCGGGTCGCCATCGATTTCAAGTACAAGATTCAGCCATAATTACTTCGCCGGAAAAGGAAAGCAAATAAAAGTTTATTCCGCTCTTCAATTGAAGAATAAATCTTTGGTAATTATGGGGGAGATATTAAAGGGATTTAAAATTAAACTTCCCATATCTCTCCCCTCCCCCCTTCACCTATAAATAGAGGGGGAGGGGGAAGGCTCAAGGGGTCGAAAAAGTCGCAAGCTGAAGACAAAGCGAGGAAGCTCTACCGAAGAGGAAACACGCTCTTCATCGACCCAAGGCTTCTCGAGACACGGGCAAGCCTATCCCTTCGGGACCAGCTTAGTCCATTGAAAACCCTCATCAACGTGAAGACCATTGCACAAGAAGATCAAGCCTTCGACTCCGTGCACGAAGAAAAAAGCTCGGAGAAGAAGAACCCTTCGACTCCGAAGACGCCAGAAGCAAAGGCCGGAGAAGAAGATCGGAGCGGCACCACCCTGTCATCTCCAACAATCCTTCGACTCCGATCAAGCCCAAAAGCCCGGAGAAGAAGACCGAAGCGTCATCACCCGTCGCCTTCGACAAATGTCCACTCCATCCACGAAGAAGAAAGCTTGGAGAGGAATACCCGAAGCGTCGCTACACCCGTCGTCTTCAAAGCAAAGCCGACGCTACAACCGTCGCACGGAGATCGATGCCACCCCCGCCATCTTTAAAGGTACCCTTCAACTCCGATCACGCCAAAGAAGCCTGGAGAAGAAGAAAAGTCGAGCCGACACCTAAACCGTCAAAGAAGCCAGAAGCCTTGAAGAAGTAGCCACTGCCGTTCGAGGAGAAGGTCGAGTTGACGCCGAAGCAAAAGCCCACTGTGGACGCGGAAAAAAGCGCGGGTCGTCTTTATTGCGAATCACACGAGATTACAAGTGTGGCCGGGCCCCGGGTTGCTCGGGTGTAGCGAGTCCGGGTTGCGGCGAGTTTTGATCAGGGGATTGTGGGAAAGATCTTCTGGGGGATCCCTTTGATCCGCGTCTCCACGTGGTGTTCGTGCGAGAGCGCTGAAGGGGCTGCCCAGGACAGGGGTTTTACAGGGAGAGGGTTTTGGAGAGGCTAAGGAATGTCCACCGTTGCTTTGTCCCTTCCGTGCTTCGTGCTTTCTCGGCTAGGGGGTTTTCGGCTTCGTTCCTCGGTCTTCGCGTCTTCCTCGTTCCTTGCTTGACCTCGGTGTCCTTGATCGTCGGTTCGCGGCGTCGATCTAGCTTTTGGCGTTGGCTTTGGCTTTGGCTTTTTGGCTTTGGCTTTGCTCCGGCGTGGCTCTGGCTTTTGCTTTGCTTCGGCGCTTGCACTTGGACGTAGCTGGGAGAGACTTGCGATGCTTTCGTTCTTCCGGACTTCGCGTCGTATCGGCTAGAACGTGCGGTGCTTTTGCTCGTGGCCGGCGTAGTCGCTTGGCTTTGGCACTTGCGTTGCTTTGGCGCGGGCTTTACTGGGGCTTTGCTTTGGCTTCTTGCGTTGGCTTTAGCTTTGGCGTCAACTCGATCTTCTTCTTCGAACGACGTGGGCTACTTCTCCGGTGCTTCGACGGTTTACGTATCGACTGGACTTCTCTTCTTCTCCGGGCTTCTTTGGCGTGATCGGAGTCGAAGAATGCTTTCGAAGATGGTGGGGGTAGTACCGATCTCCGTGCGACGGTTGTGGCGTCGGCTTTTGTTGATGAAGACGACGAGGGTAGCGACGGTCTCCGTGCGACGGTTGTAGCATCGGCTTTTGTTGATGAAGACGACGAGGGTAGCGACGGTCTCCGTGCGACGGTTGTAGCGTCGACTTTTGTTGATGAAGACGACGGGGTAGCGACGCTTCAGACGATCTGCTCCAGGCTTTCTTCTTCGTGGATGGGGCAGGCGTTAGTCGAAGACGACGGGTTGATGACGCTTCGCTTCTCTCCTCCGGGCTTTGGGGCTTGATCGGGATCGAGGATTTATTGGAGCCGACGGGGTAGTGCCGCTCCTCTTCTTCTCCGGGCTTTTGAGCTTGATCGGAGTCGAAACTTGTTGGAGACGACGGGGTAGTGCCGCTCCTCTTCTTCTCCGGGCTTTTGGGCTTGATCGGAGTCGAAGCTTGTTGGAGACGACGGGGTAGTGCCGCTCCTCTTCTTCTCCGGGCTTTTGGGCTTGATCGGAGTCGAAGCTTGTTGGAGACGACGGGGTAGTGCCGCTCCTCTTCTTCTCCGGCCTTTGCTTCTGGCGTCTTCGGAGTCGAAGGGTTCTTCTTCTCCGAGCTTTCTTCTTCGTGCACGGAGTCGAAGGGATGATCTTCGTGTGCAAGGGTCTTCACATTGATGAGGACTTTCAGTAAGCCGATCCCTCGGGACAGGCTTGACTGTGCCTCGTGAAGCCTTGGGTCGATGAAGAAGCGTCTCCTCTTCTGCAGAGCTCTGGCGTTTCGTCTTCAATTTCCCGACCCTTTTTTCCTTCCCCCACCCCCTCTATTTATAGGCAAAGAGGTGGGGAGAGAGATATGGGAACTTTTTAATTTTAAATCCCTTTTGCATCTCTCTCATAATTACCCGGATTTTATTCATCCATTGATGAGGGGAATAACATTTAGTTGTTTTCCTTTTCTGGCGGGTGCAATTATGGCTGGATTTTGCGCACGAAATCGATGGCGATCGGGCGCTTCGTCTTGTGCGTCGGATCGAGGGATCGACGCAGATCCGCGTGTGTGCAGACGTCATACGCTACCTCCCCCCGCGCATGGCGGTATTTTTTTCCTTTTCTTTCTTTTCTTTCCTTTTCTTTTCTTTCCTTTTTCTTTTCTTTCCTTTCTTTTCTTTCCTTTTTCTTTTCTTTCTTTTTTCTTTTCTTTCTTTTTTCTTCCCTTTCCTTGCAGGGCCGGCCAGCCCCTCCTTGGGGTTCGGTCCCCACTAGGGCCGGCCCTATAGGGTTCGGACCCTAGTAGGGGCCGGCCCCTCTTGGGGCGGGGTCCGAGTACGTGTCGGCGCGCGCGAGTCGGGTCCGCGTGTCGGGTTTGCATCCGCGTCGGCGCGAGCGAGTTGGGTCCGCGTGTCGGGTTTGCATCCGCGTCGGCACAGCGTAAGTCGGGTTCGGGTCCGACGAAATTCGTGTGTCTACAAATGCCCCCACAAGGACGAGTGCGTCGGTGGGAGCGTGTCGGGTTTGGACACGTAGGAATCGTAGAGCGCTTGTCCTTGATTCCTTTTGTGGGCGGGGTGGGAGGTCTATTTAAGGACCCCTTCCCCCTTCATCCGTCATTGTGCTCCTTTGCGAAGGTTCTGCCGGCTTCTGAAGACCGTCGTCGGAAGAGAGCTGCCCGGGGTTGCACACGACTTGCTCCGTCTTCCCGGTGTCGCCTCTTTCGTCGGCGGCGATGGTGCGTGATTTCGCGGTCGTTGCGAAGGCGAGTTCGAAGCGACGATGCGACGAGGCTCGCGGTGGGGAGGATGGAGGAGCGCGGCTGAGGTGCGGGTTGCCTTCGCCGCCTCTCTCTTCCTCCTTCTTCTTCTTCTTCTTCTTTTTCCTTTTCTTTTTCTTTTTTTTCTTTTTCCTTTTTTTTTTTTTTTTTCTTTTCTCTTCTTTTTTTTTTTCTTTCTTCTTCTTCTTCGTTTCCGGGCTGCATGGGCAGCAGCGGCAGCGGCGCCGGCGCGGGGCGCGGCGGGGCCGGCGGCGCGGCGGCGCGGGGCTGCAGCGTGCGGGGCGGCGCGCGGGGCTGCACGCGGGACTGCAGCGCGCGGGGCGGCGCGCGGGGCTGCAGCACGCGGGGCCGGCCGTGTCGGGTTCGGGGCCGAGAAGGGCGGCGGCCGGGTCGTTGTGGGGCCGAGAAGGGCGGCGGCCGGGTCGGCGCGTGGCCGAGAAGGGCGGCGGCCGGGTCGGGTTCGGGGCGGCCCCGAGATGCAGGCGAAGAAGAAGGAGAAGGAGGGGTGCGGGCCCCCCCCCTTCCTTTCTTGCTGTTGGCTTCCAATTGGAAGGGGGCGGTGGGTCCCCCCCCTTTTTCCGGGTTTTTTTTTTTTTTTTTTTTTTCACTTTCCTTCTTTTCTTTCTCCCTTCTTTCTTCTGGACTTCGAAGGCGCCAGTGGTAGCAGAGCCCGTCTGTAGCGCACGGGTGCGCAAGTGGCTGTGGCCCTGGCTGGGTGACGCGGGCGCCATGGGCGGTGTCGACGCAGTCGGGCCGGTGCGGTTGTGTCGGCGTGCTGGGTCGGCGCGGGCGCCGTGTGGGCCCGTGGGGGCACATCGCGAAGGCTTGGGCGCCAGTGGTGGCGGGCCGATGAGTCGGGTGGTCCGCCTGACAGGGGTGCAGGTCCCCTTAGTTTTTTTTTTTTTTTTTGCTCGCACTTGTCTTGACTTGCCTCCCTTCGTGGTCTTCCAGGGCTCGCGTCTTCGAGAGTTTGGCTTCCTCGGGCTGGATAGACGAGGACTTCTTCGACGGGAGGAAATGCCTTTGTTTTCCTTACACTCGTGTGCGCCGCCACCGCAGCTCACGGCGGGAAGACCTTCTGTCGTTGCTCCGTGTCTTTGTGCACGAGCGCATCACGGAAGATGGAGTCGCGGATGCGACTTGCGGGATGCTGAAATTAAGCGAGAAGATCCATACTGACGAAGGGATCTCCATGAAGCTTCTGCGGCCGAGTTTGAGTCTTCCGTTCCATCATTGCGGTGAAGAGTTCGTGCCTACGCCAGTTGTTGCCTCGAAGATATGTGCTAGGCTGACCCGATGGGGCCCCGATTCTTGGCCTCGGGGCGACGTCCAGTACCTTTGCGGCTTTCGCGAGTGGATGGACGAGCTCTACGAGGTCTTTGGCGCGGAACCTGAGATGAACTTATTGGCCAAATTTCTGGCGCCGGCTCGTCGGGAGTACAGTCGTCCTGAGGGGATGTACCGTGCGCTTTGTGAGCTTTGGTGTCCGGAGACTAACACCTTCCTTACTGGGGCGGGGGAGATAGGCATCTCGCTTCGTGACGTCCATATCGTTTCGGGGTGCCCCGAGGTACGGAACTACTACCAGGAGGAGGTGCCTGCCTTGAAGGATCTGCTGGACAGCAGCTACGCTCCGAGTTCTTGCCTCCTTCTGTTCAAGGCACATGCTATCATTGCGGCGAGGGATCAATCTGATCGAGTGCGTCCTTCTTCTTGGGTCGATTTTTGGTTCAGAGGCGAGTATAGAGCTCCAGCGCCCTCAGCTCACCCGATGTGGAAGATTGCTCAGATGCAGAGACCTCCGCTTCGCTCCTTTGTGAGGCCTATCGATTCCTTGGCTCGAGAGAAGCACTCAATGGAGGGGAAGCAGTGCCCCTGGGAACTCCTTGGCCTGAAACGGGACAGCGAGGAGTGGCGATCGGTTTACCGGGCCGCCGGGCTGGTCATCTTTCTTTGCCGGTTCGTGCTTCCGTGTTCTGGGGAGGCCATTCGTCCGGGGACCTTCCTTGCTGCTTCCAGGATGGAGAGGGGCGAGCTCTTCAATCTAGCCCCAGCCATACTATGCGCCTTGTATCGGGCTCTCAGCGGGACTTACTGGGACTTGTCTGGCTCAGATAAGGCCAAGGAGGAGCTTGGCCGGTCGGCTGCTTTCGGACCCTTGCATTATTTGTACGGCTGGATAGCTCTGCATTTCCCGAAGGGGATCTTTGCCAGGCGCGGGCATCCAGCCGAGCTACCTTTCCTACCCGGGGTAGGAGGGATCTTGAACGCCTTTATCAGTTGGGAGCGTCCGAAAGAGTGTGCTCGTACCCTCTTGAGGAGGATGGGGAGCGTCGATTTTGAATTTCTGTCGGAGCATTCGGTGCTGTCTTTGGAGAGGTCGACTGTGTATGACAACGACGGGCTCCCGGACAGCCTTTACTGGAATATGGTCAGCTGTCGTCCTGGCTACTTGGTCTGGCACAAAGGAGATGTGGTGGAGGTGGAGCAGTACTCCCCCCATCGCTTTGCCCGTCAGCAGGGGTTTCGACAGGAAGTCCCTGGCACGCCTCAGCAGTTGCAGGGGCGTTTCAGTCCACAGGAGGGCTACCGTCTGTGGGCTTCTCTCTACGCTCGTTTTACTGGCAGTAGTTTCTTTCCTGGGGCCAAATCCGGATTTCGGGATACCGCGACTCCGGAATACCGCCAGTGGGTTGAAGGGCGAGTTTCTCCTTTACTTGCGAGTTTTCCAGTCGACGTCTTGGTGAGTAGCGGGTTCAGGAATTTCTGCTTCAATCACTCTGCGGGAGTGGAGGACCGTCGCCTCCGACTGGGGCTTCAAAGAGCGCAGAGGAGCTGCAGTCGCCTTTCCAGTGCTCGTCGTGTCCCTTCTTCCGTTCCGGTGCCGGATGTCGAGCTTACTAGTGCCCCTGGGGCATTTCGTTTCCCAAAGGCCGAAGTTGAGGGTGCCCCTCCCAAGAGAAGAAAAATATGCATTCCTCGCGGGATGGTCCCGAGAGTTCCTTGTCTAGCGGAGGACGCCGAGGAGCCTGGACTTCTGAAAGATGAGGTGATTCCTCCGTCTAGGACCGCTTCGTCTGACCACACAGGTATGGAGCTCTCTTCATTTTATTTGCCCTCTATGTTCAGGAAGTTTTATCACGCTGAGCACCGTTTCTTTCTTTTGACCAGATTCCATTGTAGTGGTAGAGCGCGGAGTGAGCTCTTCAAAGGCGCCTCTTGGGCATTCGTCTACCGGTGCCGCGCAGGAAGTGCCCGAACCCTGTGGGCTAGATATCCCTCCGGATGATTTGGATCTCCTCGGACTTTGCGGGGAGAATTTCCCTAGGGGCGACATTAACTTGGACGACATCGATGTCGACGCCTTGTCTTTTGGCGAGGAGGCTGAAGTCTCGAGTGTCGACAAGCGGCGTTCCCCGATGACTGTGCCCTCGTGTCCTTTGGTGGAGACGGTTGTTGCAGCGGTAGCGGCGGTTTCCCCGGTTCCGCCACCCTCGTTGGCGCAGGCGGCTCCTGTTGCGGCCGCAGTGGGGGGGAAGGTCCTGCCTACCTACTCCGAGGCGCCTCGCCCGGATTTGAGGCCGAGGAGCAGAGTCTCAGAGTTCCTTCTCGCGAGCTGTCGGCAGTATATCAAGTCGACGTTGGAGCCTTTCCAAACTGCCGGCCTTGGCGCCCTCCAGGACTGGTGGTCGACGGACGGTGCAGAGTTTTGCGCGAGCCTGGCAGAGTTCAAAGTTGACAGCTCTCTTTTCGTTGATCAGATGAACCTGCTTGTGACCGATAGCGAGGCTTATCGATCCCGGCGGGCTTTGCTGGAGGGGAGCTCCCTTTCTGAGCTGGAGGCCGCTGAAACGAGTCTAAGTCAGTCCGAGCATCAACTTGCAGAAGCTACGTCTAGCCTGTCGAAGGCTCAGAGGAAGTTGGAGTCTGCGCGCGCCTCACTTAGAAAGGCGGAGTCTCGTTTGGAGCGGGCTGAGGCCACGGAGGGCGCTTTGAAGGCGAGTCACTTGAGGCAGCAGTCGGACCTGGCAACCCGTCGCGAGCTTCTAGCTGCTCGTCCCGTGGAGCTTCAGAGATTGGAGGCGACTAGGGAGGAGCTGCTGCGCCGTCTTCAAGCTCTGGACACCTTCTTTTAGTTCTTCCTTTTTCCATTGTGGCTTTCTTTTTCAGGACTTATGAAATGTACTACCTTCGCTTCATTAATAATATCGCCTCATTTTGCCACACCCTTTCCATGGAACTTTGTTGTCTTCTTTCTTTTGGTCGGACTGAACCTGAAGTAACTTCTCAGGCTGCCTACGTACCCCCCTAAGGGGGATCAAGTCGCACGTAGTTCATTTTTTTTTTTTTTTTTGAACAAGGGGTGTGGCCTTGCTTTAGGCATAGTACCTTTTGAGGTACTTGCCGTTGATGGGGCCGAGTGTCAGCCCTTCTGGCGTGGTGAGGAGGTAAGCGCCGTTGGAGTAGACTTCCTTGACGGAATGCGGGCCATCCCATTTGGCGTCAAATTTCTTCCCTCCTCGATGCGAGAGAATGATGGGGCGTTTGACCGCCAGCACCAGTTCCCCTATCTGGAATGATCGAGGACGAATCTTCTTGTTGAAGGCGCGAGAGAGCCTGGCCTGATAACACTCCAGACGCTGTTGAGCTTCGAGGCGTCTTTCATCCAGTGCTTCTAATTCTGCTAGGCGGAGCCGGGCGTTGTCATCGCTGGTGAGGCCTTCCTGGACTGCTATCCTGAGCGACGGGATTTGGAGTTCGAGCGGAAGAACGGCTTCCACGCCATAGACGAGAGAATACGGCGTTGCTTGTGTCGGCGTGCGGAAGGATGTTCGGTAAGCCCATAGTGCTTCGCCCATGCGTTCGTGCCAATCTTTCTTTGTCTTCGAGACGGTTTTCTCCAGCAGCTTGCACAGAGTTTTGTTGAAGGCTTCTGCTAGACCGTTGGCTGGAGCGTTGTACATTGTCGAACAATTCTGCTTAATGTTGTACAATGCGCAGAACTGACTGACGGCAGCATTCTTGAACTGCTTCCCATTATCTGTTACGATGTAGCGGGGGACTCCATAGCGGAAGATGATGTCATTCTGGATAAAGCTGATGACAGAGTACTTCGTAACTTCCCTCAACGGTATTGCTTCAGCCCACTTGGAGAAGTAGTCCGTTGCCGCCAAGATGTAGAGATGTTGCTTGGATGACTTGGGCAGAGGACCGACGATGTCGAGACCCCATCCGTCGAAGGGCCAAGACGCGATTGTTGGGTGTAAAGGCTCCGGAGGTTGACGGATGTAGTCCCCGTGCATCTGGCAAGCTTGACATCTTCTCGCGTACTCCAAACTGTCTTTGATCATGGTAGGCCAGTAGTATCCCATCCTTCTGATGCGGAAGTGAAGCTTCGGACCGGACTGGTGCGATCCACAGATTCCAGCGTGTACCTCTTCGAGCGCGGCTTCTGCTTCCTCTTTTGCGAGGCACCTCAGGAGTGTGCCGTCATAGCTTCGTCGGTACAGTTCACCGTTGAAGTGGTAGAACCTTAGAGATCGTCGACGGATGTCACTTTTGCGCTTCGGATCTTCGGGGAGTTTACCATGAACGAGATACTCCACAAACGGTTGCCTCCAGTCTTGTTCCTTAATCTCGAGGACATGCACCGCGTTGGTTTGAACCGGTATTTCGGGCGGACCCTCTTCTTTGGTGATCACGAATCTCCTGCAAACGGGGACGACGAGCGAACGTTCATCTGGGAACGGAAGTGTAGCCGCCAGATTTGCGAGTGCGTCAGCCTGCTGGTTGAGGTTCCGGGAAACGTGTTGGATGGAAGCAGCCTTGAGTTTTTCGAGGAGCTTCACAACTCGCGCGTGCAACGGTACCAGGTCTTCTTTGTTGACTTCGTATGCCCCCAGGACTTGCTGGATCACGAGTTGAGAGTCGCCAAAGATCTCTAGTCCTTGAAGGTTCATTTCGTCGGCCAGTTCGAGACCAATGAGTAGGGCTCGATATTCTGCCACGTTGTTGGAACATGCTTCCGAGAGCAGGAATGAGAAGGGGAGTATTTCGTTGTCCGGAGTGACAAAGATGACTCCGGCTCCCGCTATGTCTTGCCTAGCTGCGCCGTCGAAGAACATTTTCCAAGGCGAGGCGATATCGACGGAGAACACTTCTTCATCTGGGAGATCTTCTGATAACTCCCATTCTGCCGGGAGAGGGTATTCTGCGAGGAAGTCCGCGAGGGCCTGCCCTTTAACCGCTTTCTGTGGCACGAAGGTGATGTCGAATTCAAGTAGCAGCCGGGCCCACTTGGCTAGACGTCCGGAAAGGACTGGTCTCGACATGATGTATTTGAGTGGGTCAGCCTTCGAGACGAGTCTGATGGTGTGAGCGAGCATGTAGTGTCGCAGCTTTTTCGTGGCGAAGATGAGCGCTAAGCAAACCTTCTCGATTGGGGAGTAATTCAGCTCTGCGCCGACGAGAGTGCGACTTAAGTAGTAGCAAGCTGTCTCCACGCCAAGTTCATTGTTCTGGGCCAGGAGTGCCCCCAAGGACTGCTCTTGGGCGGCGATGTAGAGGATGAGCGGCCTCCCTTGAACCGGTGCTGATAGGACCGGCGGCTTCAGTAGATATGCTTTGATGTTTTGGAGTGCTTCTTGGCACGCTTCATCCCATGTGAATGACGCTCCTTTCTTCATGAGGCGACTAAAAGGGTGGCATTTTCCGGCCAGGTTGGCGATGAATCTTCGGATATACGCCAAGTGCCCTTGGAGGCCTCTGAGGTCTCGCACTGTATTTGGTGCGGGCATATTGACGATAGCATCAATTTTGGATTGATCTATCTCAATGCCATGATGTCGGACGACGAAGCCGAGGAATTTGCCCGAGGAGACTCCGAACGCGCACTTGAGCGGATTCATGCGGAGTTGGTACCTTCGAAGTCGTTTGAAGATTAGCTCAAGATCTTGTAGATGTGCCGACCTCTTCTTGGATTTTACCACGAGGTCGTCGACATAACACTCCACGTTTTGATGAAGAATGTCGTCGAAGATTTTCTGCATAGCTCGCTGGTAGGTGGCTCCCGCGTTCTTCAAGCCGAACGGCATTACCTTATAGCAGTAGATTCCTTTCGGTGTGCGGAATGCCGTGAGCTCTTCGTCCTTGGGTGCCATCCGAATCTGGTTGTAGCCCGATGATCCATCCATGAAAGTGAGCACCTCGTGACCAGTCGTCGCGTCGACCATTAGCTCCGTGATTGGCAAGGGGAAGTCGTCCTTTGGACACGCGTTGTTCAAGTCTCTGAAGTCCACGCACACTCGGATTTGGCCGTTCTTCTTTTTGACAGGGACGACGCTAGAGATCCATGTCGGGTACTTGACTTCTCGAATGAAGCCGGCTTCGATCAACTTGTTAACTTCGCCTTCTATTTGGGGTACCAGTTCTGGCCGGTAGCGTCTTTGCCCTTGCTTGATGGCGCTGGCTCCGTGTTTGACGCTGAGCTGGTGTACTGCGATTTTTGGATCGAGGCCCGGCATTTCCTTGTAGGACCATGCGAAGACGTCTCTGTATTCTTTAAGCAGTTTGATGTATGCGGCTTCTTCCTCCGGGGTTAAGAGCGTGCTGACGAATGTAGGCCGAGGCTCCGTCTCCGTGCCCAAGTTGATTTCCTTCAAGTCATCAACGGTGGACTGCCCCCCTTCTTCGAGGACTGGCGGGGCGTCGGGCAACTCGTCGTCCGACGTAGAAGTGTCACCGTTGTCGGGATCCGTAATGGAGATATGATTGACGGCAGCCATGGGTGGGTGGGTGGGTGTTGAAACGAAGTCCTCGATCGGCATCCCTAAACGATCGAACGCCGACTTCTTCTTTGATTGTTTGACTGGCCCGAGCCTCTCGAATACGGATTTGCGTTTTCGGTTCGACCAGTCTTTACCACCTCTGGTTTGCTGCCGGAGCAAGGCTTGGCATCGAACCCGTTGTCGTCTTCTCCTGCTGTCTGGACGGCTGAGGTAGGTAGAGCGTGCATCGGAGATTGTCGATTCTTCGGCCGCTTCATCTACCATCCTCGCCTCGATGTAGTTCGAGGTGAAGGTCTTCTTTGCTGCGGTTCTGATAACCAACGGAGCTTGACTGGAGCCGATGCCTCGGCGGTTCGGGGGAATTTGCTCACCGTTTTGAAACAGCCGAGCTTGAGTTCTTGTCATCCCATGCGGAGTTGCTGCTGGTGGGAGTGTGCCCATGGCGCTTTCCTCATTGTAGCCAGCTCTAAACAGCAACTTGGCAGCATTTTGCCCCCAACTCCCTTCTGGTTTGAATCCGAGTTACTCGAGGTCTGCTGATTCGACGGGTCTGCTCGGGTTCGGAGCTTGCGTCAGACTAGGTAGTGGCATCGTCATTCCTTGCAGAGTGATGACATTGGCCTGAGATAGCGTCGGGGCCATCTTCCTCGTCGGAGTAGAAGGCGATCGCTCGGATTTACGGAGCCACTGAGGCGCGAGACGCAGGACAGGCACCGTTTGGATTGGCAACGGGGTATGTTGCGTTGCTCTTGGCTCGAAGCTGATGCGCATCCTTTGCCTAGGTTTCGGCGTTCCTTGGACCTTGAGTCTTGCCTCATCAGAGGGTGGCACCGAATTCGCGGGAAGTGGAGTCTTGTCCTGCTTCACTTCTTTAATCTTTTGAGCTCGAGGGGCTTTAGCTGGCAGAACTTCTGCGACCAGGTCCTTTGCTTGGTAGAATTTAGCGTCGGCCAGGTGTGCCTCGGCCTCGTTGAATGGCTTGTCATCCGCAACTATGCACCTCTCCACACCTTCTTCGTAGTACTTGAGGCACTGGTGCCAGGTGGATACCACGATGCCGTTCTCGTGCAGCCAGGGTCTTCCTAACAGGAGACGATATGATGTATGGCAGTCGATGATGTGGAAGAGGACCGTTGTATCCAGCGGGCCGATGGAAAGCTTCAAACGAATGATTCCGACGGTGGACTGTCCGCCTTGGTTGAACCCTTGAATGACCAACTGACTTGGCGAGAGCTGGTCGTCGGTGATGCCGAGTTGCCGCATTGTCTGAATGGGCAGGATGTTGACGGCGGAGCCACAGTCCAACAAGATTCGGTTCACTGGCTTCTCCTTGATGTATCCTGAAACGTAAAGAGGCCGGTTGTGCAATCGCGTTCCGAGTTGCAGGTCCTCGTCTGAAAAGGTTATCGTTGCATCGCACGCGGCCACAGCTTTGCGCTTCTGGTCGTCCTTCTTCTTCTTCTTGTAGCTATCCGGATCAGCCAAGGCCGCAGCCATTGCCAGGCGAGCCTTCTTCGGGAGATGCAAAGCTTCTACGAGAGGCATGTGTAAGATTGCTTCGTCGCGAGAGGCGGTGCCCCCTTCGTCGGAATCGTCCCCCTCGTCGGTGGAGTCGCCTTCTTCAGAAGTCTCGCCTTCGTTCTTTCCTTCTGACACTTCATGGACTTCGACCATGCAACAGGACACCTTGATGTGTTGGTCCGCTGGGAGGAAGTGATCCGGGAAGAACTCTTGCAAAGTTGTCGGCTCTGGAAGACTTTGCTGAAGGATATCGTCTTGGCTTGCTGGCGGCACTTTGAACGCCTTCCTTCCTGGAGTCTTACTTTTCTTCTTGTAGGTCTTCCGCTTGGTGAATCCCCTCATCACACGGTCTTGCTTGAGCTTCTTTTCTTGCCATGGCTTTCGCCGCCGCGGTAGCATGACCCATGCTTCTTCGTCGGTGGATTCCCCTCCGCTAGGATGAAGGTCGACAGCAGCAACTGGTTCCCTCGAAGGTACTTGTTCTTCTGGAGGCTCTACCGGCTCGTCTTCCGATCCCCAACCGGTGGGCTTGATTTCGTCAATTGGAACAGACGGAGGCCTTGAGTAGAGGACGTAATAGTCGAACTTCCCCGAAGGCTGGCCCAGCAGACCGACTTCCGGATCTCCCTGCTCGTATCTCCTTTGGAGCGCCCGTTGGGATGCAGCATTGCTTGGAAGAGGTGCTGGCGTGAGCGATAATTGCCCCCAGGGCAGCGGTGTTCCCTCTTCGGTGAGCGCAGGAGTACGTTGACGTCGCTTCGAAACTTTCGGCTGAGAAGTTGACTTAGCGATTGGAGCTTGACGGTTGATGCGCAATTTGGGCATGCTTCGCCTAGCAGCAACAAGCACCGGCGAAAAGGAGCCGAAGGTGATGGACGTCATGTTGGCCGTAGCAACTTCTCCAGAGTCGATCTCTATCTTCCCTTGTTTAGCGAGCGCCATGATTCTTTCCTTGAAGACGAAGCATCTTTCGATGGGATGACTCACCACCCGGTGGTATTTGCAGAAGAGAGGGTCGTCGACGCGATGCATCTGCTCGGGCCTCTTCGAAGGAGGGAGCTCTATCATCTTTTCTTGCAGCAGTTGGTCGAACATGGAGGAGACTTCCGAGTCTGGGAAAGGGTACTCCTTGGCTTCGAGTTCTTCTAGAGTCATCCTTTGTCTCGGAGGCGGAGGCGGTGGTATGGCGACTCCCTTCTTCTGATCTGGCCTGCCACCGATCTTGAGCGGTTTGGAGGTTGAAGCGACGTCAGCAACATTGACTTGTTTCGGTTTCGTTGCCGGTGGCTTGTCCTTCTTCTCTATCTTCAAGAAGTCCTTGTTCTTCGAGTCCCCGCGGTTTGCTAGGCTGAGTTCCATGTCGTGAGCCCGAGTTGCGAGTTCTTCGAAAGACCGAGGCTTGATACCTTTGAGGATGTAGAGCAGACCCCAGTGCATGCCTTGGGTGCACATCTCGATGGCCGAGTCTTCAGACAAGCGGTCTCGTGAATTCAGCGCGAGGTTCCTCCACCTGTCGATGTAGTCGATTACTGGCTCATCCTTCCTTTGCTTGACGGCGGTGAGTTCGGTCATGCTGACTGTGCGTCTGGTGCTGTAGAAGCGATTGAGGAACTCCCTCTCCATCTGGTCCCAGCTGTCGATGGTCCCTGCAGGAAGATCAACGTACCAGTCGAACGCGTTGCCTTTGAGGGTGCGAACGAATTGCTTCACCATCTCGTCGCCATATGTGCCGGCATTATTGCAGGTCTCGATGAAGTGGGCGACGTGCTGTCTTGGATTTCCTTTTCCATCGAAGTGCTGAAACTTTGGCGGCTGGAATCCGACTGGGAACCGTAGCTGCTGGATCCTCGTAGTGTAGGGCTTCGAGTATGCCGCCGTGATCGGAGGAAGGCTACTGCCGTGGGATCGCATCATGTCGGCTATCAATGCTTGGACTTGCTGAGCACTCATCGCAGCCGCTGCCGGAGGTTGTGTGGCCACCGAGGCTGGCATTGGGGAGACGACTTCCACTGGGATGGGAGCCGAGGAGAGCACTGGAGTAACTGCTTGAATCGTCGGAACAACCTCTGTAGGAGCGGGAGTTGAAGACGGAACTGGAGCGGCTACTGGAGAAGCGACAGGTTGGCCGACTGGTGCAGCGTCCTTTGCGCTTAGCTTTTGGAGCAGAGTGTTGATGTGACGATCCTTCTCCTCCATAAGCCGAGTAATCTGCGCCATATGCTCGCTCATCTGCATGACTTGGAGTTGAAGAGCGGACGGAGGGTGGTGACGGAGAACGTCTCGGTGTTGCATGTTCGCATCCTCGCCATCATCATCGGAGACGTAGTTACGCCGACTTGCTTCTGGCTGATGATTGATGTTTGCCCCCTGCAGAGGAGGTGCGACGTCTGCTGGAGAACCCGAACGGGTTCGGGATTGGGGCTGGTCCTCCCCAAACTTCTGGACATGGGCTCCAGGATCGAGGCTCGTTTCTTCAAGCACCAAGGCCTCGTCGGCGCTTTGGCGAGCATCTTCGGTAGTAGCTTCTGGCACGAAGACGTCCGCAAGAGTCCGTGTACGCCGAGTGTAGACGCGCACCATCGGAGGAGGATCACCCTCCGGATTTACTGGATCACCGTGTCGGAGTAGAGGAGACTCGGCGATTGGTGAGAGGCTTGGAGCAAACGCATCGTTGTTTGTTCCGGCCATCGCGAACTTCAAGCAGCTTCTTCAACCGTACAGATGAAAGGAGAAGAGGTCCCACCGGGCGTGCCAGAAATCTGTGGACGCGGAAAAAAGCGCGGGTCGTCTTTATTGCGAATCACACGAGATTACAAGTGTGGCCGGGACCCGGGTTGCTCGGGTGTAGCGAGTCCGGGTTGCGGCGAGTTTTGATCAGGGGATTGTGGGAAAGATCTTCTGGGGGATCCCTTTGATCCGCGTCTCCACGTGGTGTTCGTGCGAGAGCGCTGAAGGGGCTGCCCAGGACAGGGGTTTTACAGGGAGAGGGTTTTGGAGAGGCTAAGGAATGTCCACCGTTGCTTTGTCCCTTCCGTGCTTCGCGCTTTCTCGGCTAGGGGGTTTTCGGCTTCGTTCCTCGGTCTTCGCATCTTTCTCGTTCCTTGCTTGACCTCGGTGTCCTTGATCGTCGGTTCGCGGCGTCGATCTAGCTTTTGGCGTTGGCTTTGGCTTTGGCTTTTTGGCTTTGGCTTTGCTCCGGCGTGGCTCTGGCTTTTGCTTTGCTTCGGCGCTTGCACTTGGACGTAGCTGGGAGAGACTTGCGATGCTTTCGTTCTTCCGGACTTCGCGTCGTATCGGCTAGAACGTGCGGTGCTTTTGCTCGTGGCCGGCGTAGTCGCTTGGCTTTGGCACTTGCGTTGCTTTGGCGCGGGCTTTACTGGGGCTTTGCTTTGGCTTCTTGCGTTGGCTTTAGCTTTGGCGTCAACTCGATCTTCTTCTTCGAACGACGTGGGCTACTTCTCCGGTGCTTCGACGGTTTACGTATCGACTGGACTTCTCTTCTTCTCCGGGCTTCTTTGGCGTGATCGGAGTCGAAGAATGCTTTCGAAGATGGTGGGGGTAGTACCGATCTTCGTGCGACGGTTGTGGCGTCGGCTTTTGTTGATGAAGACGACGAGGGTAGCGACGGTCTCCGTGCGACGGTTGTAGCATCGGCTTTTGTTGATGAAGACGACGAGGGTAGCGACGGTCTCCGTGCGACGGTTGTAGCGTCGACTTTTGTTGATGAAGACGACGGGGTAGCGACGCTTCAGACGATCTGCTCCAGGCTTTCTTCTTCGTGGATGGGGCAGGCGTTAGTCGAAGACGACGGGTTGATGACGCTTCGCTTCTCTCCTCCGGGCTTTGGGGCTTGATCGGGATCGAGGATTTGTTGGAGCCAACGGGGTAGTGCCGCTCCTCTTCTTCTCCGGGCTTTTGAGCTTGATCGGAGTCGAAGCTTGTTGGAGACGACGGGGTAGTGCCGCTCCTCTTCTTCTCCGGGCTTTTGGGCTTGATCGGAGTCGAAGCTTGTTGGAGACGACGGGGTAGTACCGCTCCTCTTCTTCTCCGGGCTTTTGGGCTTGATCGGAGTCGAAGCTTGTTGGAGACGACGGGGTAGTGCCGCTCCTCTTCTTCTCCGGCCTTTGCTTCTGGCGTCTTCGGAGTCGAAGGGTTCTTCTTCTCCGAGCTTTCTTCTTCGTGCACGGAGTCGAAGGGATGATCTTCGTGTGCAAGGGTCTTCACATTGATGAGGACTTTCAGTAAGCCGATCCCTCGGGACAGGCTTGACTGTGCCTCGTGAAGCCTTGGGTCGATGAAGAAGCGTCTCCTCTTCTGCAGAGCTCTGGCGTTTCGTCTTCAATTTCCCGACCCTTTTTTCCTTCCCCCACCCCCTCTATTTATAGGCAAAGAGGTGGGGAGAGAGATATGGGAACTTTTTAATTTTAAATCCCTTTTGTATCTCTCTCATAATTACCCGGATTTTATTCATCCATTGATGAGGGGAATAACATTTAGTTGTTTTCCTTTTCTGGCGGGTGCAATTATGGCTGGATTTTGCGCACGAAATCGATGGCGATCGGGCGCTTCGTCTTGTGCGTCGGATCGAGGGATCGGCGCAGATCCGCGTGTGTGCAGACGTCATACGCTACCTCCCCCCGCGCATGGCGGTATTTTTTTCCTTTTCTTTCTTTTCTTTCCTTTTCTTTTCTTTCCTTTTTCTTTTCTTTCCTTTCTTTTCTTTCCTTTTTCTTTTCTTTCTTTTTTCTTTTCTTTCTTTTTTCTTCCCTTTCCTTGCAGGGCCGGCCGGCCCCTCCTTGGGGTTCGGTCCCCACTAGGGCCGGCCCTATAGGGTTCGGACCCTAGTAGGGGCCGGCCCCTCTTGGGGCGGGGTCCGAGTACGTGTCGGCGCGCGCGAGTCGGGTCCGCGTGTCGGGTTTGCATCCGCGTCGGCACGAGCGAGTTGGGTCCGCGTGTCGGGTTTGCATCCGCGTCGGCACAGCGTAAGTCGGGTTCGGGTCCGACGAAATTCGTGTGTCTACACCCACGCAAGAAGCCAAAGCAAAAGCCCCGGTAAAGCCCGCACCAAAGCAACGCAAGTGCCAAAGCCAAGCGACTACGCTGGTCACGAGCAAAAGCACCGCACGTTCTAGCCGGTACGACGCGAAGTCTGGAAGAACGAAAGCATCGCAAGTCTCTCCCCGCCCACGTCCAAGCGCAAACGCCAAAGCAAAGCAAAATCCAGAGTCACGCTTAAGCCAAGCCAAAGCCAAAGTCGACGCCAAAAGCACGATCGACGTCGCGAACTGACAATCAAGGACACCGAGGTTAAGTAAGGAGCGAGTAAGACATGAAGACCGAGGAACGAAGCCAAAAACCCCCTAGCCGAGAAAGCGTGAAGCACGGAAGGGACAAAAGCAACGGCGGGTACTCCTTAGCCTCTCGAAAACCCTCACCCTGTAAAAACCTCTGTCCTGGGCAACCCCTTCAGTGCTCTCGCACGAATACCACGTGGAGACGCGGATCAAAGGGACCCTCCAGAGGATCTCTCCCACAATCTCCTGATCAAATATTCGTCGTACCTGGACTCGCCACACCCGAGTCCTCGGGTCCCGGCATCTGTAATTGTGTGTTTGCAATAAAGATGACCCGGATCTTTTTCTGCGCATACACTCACTAACTTACTCAAAAACTCTTTAATACCAACAATGCCCTTTTCTTTTGTACCCCAAACCCCTAACTCATGTGTTTGCTACCCCCAATTCAACCCAAGGTCTCTTTGAACTTCCTTAGCCCAAACCCAACCCGTCAGGTTGGCCGGGTTGATCGTGTTGGAAATAAATCCATTGTAGAAGCCCGCAGCGGAAGCAAAGAATAGGTCTGAGGACCGGGAGCGGTGTGCATTACATATCAAAATTTTCATCGAAACGATCTACATATGCGTGTATGAATCTAGCATGGCAACTACGCGAACCCCTAACGACGATCTAACGCGAAAGAATAATCTAGTATATATGCATGTTCTATCTATGCTAGATCTACATGTTAGAGATCATACATGCGTGCCGACTCTTTCACCGCGACAAATTTCTTCTTTGTCGTTGGAGACGGGCTCGGATCTGCTTGACATAGCTTCGGTGCGACGGCCATAACTTTCTGCTCCAAACTCCGATTAGGCTGAAATTTGGACTGCAGGTAGCCAACTTCGAGATGCAACTTTTGCAATAAGTTTCAACTCATTTGGACTTCTGTAGCTTCTGGTATCACAAAAACAACGCTGATTTTCTGTGCAGATTCTGGACAGCAAAAGGTTGCGGGAGATGCCTTCTAGTTCACCCGATCTCACATGATGCACGGCACCTCGTCGATGGATCTCTGAGTGCCTCCATACGACGAGCCTTCTCCTTCTATGAAACACCATGTGAGGAAGACGAGTCGCCATCCAATGGCGTAAGCGAGGGAGAGAGAGACGAGGGAGGAGATGCGAAGAGAGGAGAGGGGGTGGCTAGGGCTTCCCCATGGCTTGGGCCGGCCCTAGGCTTGCATGGCCTCATCAATTTCGCCCCCCCTCTCTCCTATTCCTTATATAGGGTCGGCCTATCCATATGGATAGGGATGGTATGGATAAGGTTGACTGATTCAAACCTTTTCCCTATATATCTCTTCTTTATCTCTATCTTTTCCCTGGTTTTTGAAAACGGCCAAAACCAGCCCGTTTTCTGTGCCTCATGACCGGCCTTTTCATCGGAGGCAACAACCTCCTGAAACTAATAGGGCCGGCCTTGACCAGTCTCTCAACACTTAGGGCCGGCCCCCCTAGTATATAGTGACGCATGGTATGACCAAAACGCCCTTATGTCACTCGTTGGTCGTTCCTCGTGTACGAGACTTTGCAAGGCACACATAAGTGAAGTGCACCAATGATTTCACTATTCTCTGATATTCCCATAGGGTGCCCCTAGTGAAGTCAACACGTCAACTTGCAACATGTCCCGGTGCATTGCACCCATGTGGCAAAGTCCACTTATGGCAAGGAATTGTTACATGCGTCTCTGCACTAGACTAGGGTTTCCCCTTAGTGCACACACGTAGCTACGCATCTACCGTGCACTAGTACGAAGCACTCACGGAGCGTATGCTTGGACTTCTTGCTTCCTCTAACTACGTTCTGTGTTTCGAGGAGATGGCATAAGAACTGTCACGCCCCAGAAATCTAAAGACTGATTCCTGGGGTGTGAGGTGAGAAAAGGAAAAGGGTTCTGGGTATGGTTACTTAACTACGCAAATTTAGGATTCTCACTGGGCTCTTTCTACGCTCACACACAAGCAAATGAAAGAAGGGGAAGAAACAAAAGATCAGGCTCGACCTTTAAAAGGGATATCCTTTCGGTACATGCGACCCAACGGTGTCACAACATACTGACAGAATATCCTCTAAAGGAGCACGAGGCTCAAGCCTCCGACGGCGAGCCGAGTATCTCACCCGCTCCCGAACACTCGGTGCATCTGTCTGGAGGTCCTATCTACCGGGCTTGTCAAATTAGGTTAATTATTCGTCTTATATTTTTATGGTGATCTAACCTAGGCTTGGGGCCTTGAGGAGAGGCCTACCCAAAGAAATTCAGCTGGCACATTACCACTTATCAAACTAACTAACTAATAGAAACTTATTCCAATCCAATTCGATTACATCAAATGAAAAGGTACCACTACTAAGATTGACATAAATAGAAATATAAGCTGCTACCCTAAGCTGATAGCTGGACTCCTACTGCTGCTCCTGTGCCTCAGCTCCTGCAGAAGAGTCTACTCGTGGGAATGAGTAGCCCCCAAAAATACATTTGGGAGATTAGCCAAATAAATGGCTAGTGACAAGCTAACAATTTTAATAATTAACAACGCTCAAATTTTAAGACAAATTATTGATTAACCTAATTGTCAAGCTATGTTCTCAATCACGTCCTATGTGTCCATGCAATCTCTACATTCACATGCAAATCCTACTGTCACTAGGTCATCGTGTATACAGTCATACAATTCAAAATTTAATAATCAAACAATTATACATTCAAACATGAACCTCGGATATTTTGTTCAACCTGCCTCCGGTTGGGCATTACTATCGGGCCTTTTATTTCTATGTAGAGGGCCAACTCTCTCGCCGTGCATCTACCAAGTCCATGCCCAATTCACCCAGATGATCATAAGGGGTTTCCCGTCTTTCACGGTGGAGCTCTACCGCCCAACTTGCTTTACTATGGGGACTTCAACTCTCCGAGACAGGGTTTCTAGGCCAATCCCTACTCGAGGGCACCTCCTATTGGCTTTACCACAACCCTTGCCCGTGACCCCTAACCTACTTAACTTCGGCTGTACACGCAAGGTGGTTCACGACCCTTGCGCGCACGGGGTCTCTACCCTCTAACCAGGTAGATTAACAATAATTAACATAACATATGGCAATGAAAGAACTAAACAGTGTTTAATTATTTTCAATAGATTACCCCGGGATTCGCACCCACTCACAACCCAGCATCAAAATTAAATATCATAAAGCACTCTCGCCCAAAATCCCTTTACTAGGGTTACCACGCTCCTCTCAGGTGGGTCCCGATAATTCTTTAATTATTTAATTATTCAAATTAAGGGAAAACCTATCTATGGTGTCCATGCAAACTATAGAATATTTATTATTAAATTATTAACTTTTTATGCATGCGTCGCCGGATTCGCGACTCCGCATGCAAGACGGGGTCCACTCGACCACATGCGACGACGTCCGGCGGGACCCGCATGCAGCGTTATGGACACCTACCCTTAATTTCTATATCGACATTATTAATTATTAAAGAAAGCGTGCTGTGTCACCTGGAAAGTGGGCTCGGTCTGCTGCTAGGTGACCTCCGCTCCGACTCCGATTGGGTCTACGCAGTCACGAACTGTCAAACACACACAGCGGTTCTATGGTTATTGACTATTACTAAATATCATTGGCTTAGGCCCGAGTTGGCCGAGTCGAGGGAAGTAGGCGTCGTCAAACGCTGGTCTACCGGCACCCAAAACGGTGCTCTAAAAATATCATCTTAGTTAGCCAGCGTTGCCAACATTAAGGGCCGTACTAAGGTTCAACGGTATTAATTCGACTAAACTGTCTGACCCGTGTCGGGTGATGGCGAAACCAGCAAGGCCGATCACAGTCGGACTAGATCTATCAAAAGGAGGGTTTATACGGGAATCATACTAGTGGCCAGCCTAGGCCGCTAAGCAGCGCATCGTTGCCGCTAAGCGGTCGATATCGTGCAAAAGCGACTACACAAGGCGGTCTGACCTGCATCGGCAATATCAACTTTGAAGCATGCATGACCCGATGAGATCGAGCCTGCTGACCTCGGGTGTGGGTTCAAGGGCTAGACCGACATCGCATGCAAGGTCAAGGGTCGGGTGGTCGAAGAGGGCCTAGCTTGGCTTGGTCAGCTCTGTTGGCTATGCAACCTCCGGCCACCAGGCCGACAGCCATTGCTGCGACGAGACAAAGCCCACCAGGGGTTGGGGCTGATCGGTTCTCAAGGAAAAGGGAAAAAAGGAGAGACAGCCTAGATAAAGTCGGCTTCGCCAGCTGCACAGCCACTGGCCACTTGGCCGACGGCCATGGCTGCACAAGACATAACAGACGGGGGGGGGGGGGGGGGCTGGTCTCGCCAGAACCAAAGGGAAAGCGGGGGAAAAGAATGGGCTGACCTGATGACGGGGTCGTCGGCTCCTGCAGCGACTCCTCCGGCCGGTTGCTCTCCGGGTGCGAGTAGAGCCCCACCGTAGGAGAGAGAAAAGAGAGAGATAGGGGAGATGACGAGGGAGATCAAAGAGGGATGAGGGGGGATCAGCTGGGCTTAGGGCTTAATTTTTATAGGGGAGAGGGCTGCGGGTATCTCGGAGGAGATCGGGTCAAGGCTAACGGGGAGATAGAGATGAGAGGGAAGGGATTGGGATTGAGAGGGATCGCGCAGGGGGATCGGATCGGGTTGAGGGGGTTTCGGCTGAGAGATAGGGGGAGAGAGGGATCGGTTTAGGGATAGAGGGGGGAAAGGAGAGAGATTGGGTTTGAGAGAGAGATCGGTTTAGAGAGGGAGAGAGATGGGATCGGGTTTGAGAGAGGGGGGGGGTGGCTGGGAGATAGAGAGAGAGAGAGGGTCGGCTGGGTTGGGTTGGGTTGGCTTAGAAGGGTTGGTTGAATTAGGTTAGGGATAGGTTGGCTGAATAGTTGAAAGGGGGGTGGTTGAATGGGTAGTGGGTGATGGGTTTAGATTTAGGTTTTAATTTAATTCTCTTTCTTTTTTTTCTTTTTTTTTTGAAATTAAGCATAGCTCGCAGTTGAGCATGGCTCGCACTCGAGCTTGCATCGCATCGAGACAGGCCAATGCGCAAACCTCACGAGTCCGACAGACTCGTCTAAAAACTTGATATTCTAGTTAATCTAAATCATCAAAACAAACATGCCATGCTTCCAGTGTCGCCTAGCGACCCGGACCCGGGGCCCACTGCCCGGTCCAACTCATGCTCCAGTAAACACCAATGACGATCATAAATACGAAAAACAATCAATCAATTTAGCAACAATAATAAATAAATAAATAAAACCGGGCTGTCCTGAAATCAAACGCACCGGGTATTACAAGAACCGTACATAATGTCGATAAGGTGGAACCTTCAGGGACCAGGGTTCATGGCTTCCAACTCAGACTCGATCGACACACTACCCGAGTGTACCATCGATCCTCTGAGTCCGAGTTAACCTGCGTAGCCACCCAGAGTGCGACGTAGGCTGCACTCCAATTCCCCCGGACTTACTATGTTCTCCCTCATACCCCTGCTCTCCGCTTAGTATGGTAAACTCGATGTCCCTCCATCTGGTGCCATGACGCAACTCGAGCGGTGGAGAATACCGTCAGACTCGAGTGCTCATATGACTCGGTTCCTTCCAGGTTGACCACATACATCGTACCTCCGATTACTCTTCCGAGCAACCAGATCCGTCACCAGTCCAACTGATGACCACCTGGCCAGGGTTTAATACGACGTAGGTCAAACCAAGGAACGCACCTCCCGTTGGGATAGCCTACAGGAGTGACATGCTGATGCAACGCCAGTCGGGTAACCCAGTACACCGTGGTTTTGGATCACTGCATCCGGATCCTCACACATTGGTGCGCCAAAGCACCACACAACTGGTTAGTCCACCAGACATGGTTCCTCAGGGTTTAGGACCGTTTTACCCTAAGCAAAAACACAGTTTAGTGCACCGGTGTCTGCTCACCGATCTGTGCACCCGTGTTGGTTCTGTTCAGCCACAGACACTGTGCCTGGTAATGACCGGGGTGGAGACACCCATGCTCTGTCATTCCAACAGCCTATCCTGATAGGGCGACCAACCCTGATCAGAGCTGTGAACGTATTTAGGTTACATGGGACCAGTCCCTTGAGTCTCCCACTCAAGAGGATTATCATGTAGCCATGGCTCTCTGTTCTGTAATCAGAACACGTACTAAAGTACATACCAAGATGCAATCATATACTATCAACCATACATAGCTAAACTATAGGTTTTTACGAGCTGTAGACCTCACCAATTCTAACAGATCGGGTTGTGCAAGGTGGGTTGACCGGCTTCAATACGGTAGAGGAGAAATATTGGGTTAGGTTCGGGTTGGACTAGGGCTGGCAATTTCGGACCCGACACAACAGACCCGACACAAAGTTAGAGGGTTTGGGTCAGGGCTAAACGGGTTCGGGTCGTAAACGGGTCGACACGATAGACTCGTTTAATAAACGGGTCAGGTCCGAGTTTAGGGTCTGGACATGGTAGACCCAGGAAGACCCGTTTAGTATTCAACCGGTCGTGTCGGGTCGGGTCTACCCGCAATCTGATACTATAATATATAATACCAGCGGGTCTTTCGGGTCGAGTCGGATTGGGTCGGATCGGGTCAACTGAATAGACCCGGGTGGTAAACGGGTCTTACTGGGTCTTAACGGGTCTACCCGTTTATTAGCGGGTCGGGTACGGGTTTAGGATCTAGACACGATTAGTTAAACGGGTCGGGTCCGGGTCTAGGGGTTTTGGACACGACACGAACCTGACACGACACGACCCATTGCCACCCCTAGGTTGGACTCGGGTTGGATTCGCATTCGAGTTGGCCCGCCCTTATGCCTTCAAGTACCAGCCAACTGCATGGGGTTTATTTAAGAGTGGGGTGTATTCAAGAGTGCATATAATTGGGGTATATTTAAGGGGGTATGTGTTTGATTGGGGTATAATCAAGTTGGAGCGGGCTATTTAACTGGGGTGTATTGAAGGTGGGGTGTAAGGGGGAAGGGTATTTTTGGGCTAGGAATGGGGTATGAAAAAAAAAAAAATGGGGTGTGTTTAAGTTTGTTGGAAATGGGGGTTAAGTACAGATTTTTGGGGTATGAGTAAAATTTTCCTTTTTTTTGGGTTATTTTGACTTTATCCCCCAAATTTTGCCTTGAATTATACTTTACCCCCTATATATTCACTATGTAATTGTGGTTTTTGCATTTTAGTTTCGATTTTTATCATTTTTCCCTATTCTTTCTTGAGTTTTGGAACATCTATATATATAACATTGAACATTCATCTATATTTATTTTAAAATTCTACCGGTTTTTGCATGACTCTTTCATGACTTTTTTAATTTCATTGATTTTTATTTCCAAATTCTCATCTCTCTGATTTTTTTTTCCCCCGACTTCCAACTTCGTAACAATGCTCTTTAGTTTAAGTATTTGATGTGGTACCCAAAGTGGTTCCTGATCACAGTCATTTGATGCCATGTTAGGAAGTTACCAACATTTGATCTTGCAGTAGCATTTTGTTTGGATCGACTTTGCTTTCGTAACGAAAATGGCTAGTAACAAGTCGATAGCGCCCAGACGTGTGCGATAAGGAATCATCGGCCACGATGCGCGTACTACCAGCTAGTGACGAAAAGTGCCCTCGTGCATCGTGGCTGCTGCTTTCGCATCACATGCGGCTGATCGTTGCTGGCCTGCCACTCAAATACCTGAAAGGGTAATTTTATTCACACCTTGCTTCCACGGGTTTCCCCTTCCTTTACCCATAAATTTTTTTGATGACAAGTATACCCTCCACTTACTCCACCATTTACCCCACATTAGTCCAGCCTTACCCCATCTTAGACCCCAATTTGAAATAAATGCAACCAGGGGCGAACCTACATTGGGCCCGGGGGGGGGGGGGGGGGGGGGCTCAAGGCCCCCCTCAATTTGGAAAAAAAAGTTACACTTACCCCTCTTGAAGTTTAGATTAAAAACACTTAACCCCCCTATAGTTTATTTTATTTCAAATCACTCCCAAAAGTTTAAAATTTTAGCACAATACCCCTTTTGTCAATTACTTGATTTCCTCATTTTGTAATTTTTACCTGATCTAGCTAAACTTCAGGAGGTAGGGAAGCAAAGTTTAATTTACTCAAAAGCAATTATAGCCAACTTCACATAGAGGGGGCCACCACCAGCCGTCACTGCCGACAGCCATCACCTCCGTCGGTTAATATCCACCGTCATGCCACCAACCACCACCCCACCAACACATGGGCCACCTGTCGCCGCCAATATTGGTGACCCACAGCCGACCTCGCCATTTGCTGGCCACCGAAGCCCACAAGGGCCACCACAGTCCGGCCGGTTCATCCCATGGCCCTTAGTGAATAAGAATCGAGTGGGAATCAGGGCATATTTATAGGTTTTTGGGGGTATGTATGGAATCTAACCCCCCCCCCCCCCCCTAAAAAAAAGGATATGGTCTATTATTTACAAACTGTGCACCATGATCGAGTCGGCCAATTATAGTTCCAAATTTTCGAATGACTCCGACGATCGAAATTCTCCTTCATTGGAAGCAAAATCCTAATAGGCCTTTTGCTGCGCGATTGAAGGAAGGGTAGGGACGTTATCACACTGCCTGTCGAAGCCTTTGATTGTGAGGCAGCGATTGTAGTTACTTTTTAATAATTATGCCCCCCTGAGGAAAAATTCTGAGTCCACCACTGGATGCAACTTACCATAGCCACATTTTGATGGCCATCTTGACTTCCCCGATTCAGTTGTAGATGATGCTTGCTGGTTGGGAGTTCTCATCAGGCTCTCAGTCCTACCGACTATCCCTGAATTATGTTCGGCCCACAGGGTGAGAGTGGTGATTACCAATCCGAGATCAAGTGCCATGATCGAACTAGGGATCGTCCTTGGGTTGACTCCCTTGCCACTCTTCAGCCATTGTCAAAATCGTAGCCTGCAGCTCCTTATTGGTGCGTCGCAGAGTTTTTAGTTCGGCCATGATGACTGTTGAGGAGCTAGGGATGGCAACGGTGCGGTTTAAAACCCTGAACCGTGGAAAGTCGCACCGCATGGTACGGTTTTGGTTTGCCAAACTATTAAACCGTCGCGGTGCGGTGCGGTTTCAGTTTACGGTTTTGGTGTTGCAGTGCGGTTTCGGTTTTGCCTAAAACCGCTAAAAAAATCGTACCGTTTAGACCATTATAATGTTAAACCGTGGTGCACCGCACCACATGGTGCGGTTTCGGTTTTATATATGGTACACCATCGCGATGCGGTACGGTTTCGGTGTGGCGGTTCGGTGTTGCGGTGCGGTTTCAGTTTTACCCAAAACCGCACTGTTGCCATCCCAACATCTCAATCATGAGGCATGCATGTTGTTTTGGTGCAACATGATGTTAAGATTGAGTGAGACGATGGTTCATACACCTCTGAGTGAGGAACATGCTTCTCGCCTATAGAGAGCAACCATAAGACCCTCCTGGTCAAGTTTGTCGAGTGATGATCATTTGTTGGTGGTGGTGGTGCATATGTGTTTGTGTGTGTGTGTGTGTGTGAGAGAGAGAGAGAGAGAGAGAGAGAGAGAGAGAGAGAGAGAGAGAGAGAGAGATGTCCACAAATGATGCAAGAACAAGTATGGGCATCGCCACTAGAGTCTCGACTTGCAACCATATCGCAGGTTTTTGTCTTAGTGCTCTCTAAGAAGCCATAGTTAACACTTTAATGCTCAAGTCATTGATCGCTCTGAGTGCTTAAGGTTGAATTAGAAGCCAAATTTCAAGCCAAAAAGTATAGAAAAAAGTCCTTTGTTCATATCCACTTGGACGTCTTTTGTGGGGAGGATAGAGATCATGTATCTTCCGTCTCATGGCTATACTTTGGGATTACACTGGCCATTATGCCATGATCTCCCTCAATGATTAGGGGTGCCCCATGATCTTTGGGGACATGGTACCTTCCTTCGGAATGTTATCGTGGATGAGTGCTACCACCCTGTCTTGTATGAATAACTAGTGAATGCCCGTGCCGATTGGCACGAGCGCCTTCGGCGCGACCCCCCTACGCCAACCCCCCAATGGGGAAGAGAGAGAGAGAGATCGTGGGGAAGAGAGAGAGAGGGATCGGAGAGAAAGTGAGTGAGTGAGAGAGAGAAAGTGATCAGAGAGAGAGAGAGAGAGAGATGGATTTTAGGAGGGGTTTCAGCCGTTCGATTTGATTGAATAGATTCAGTTTTGAGGAATTTCAGGGGGAGCGGTTATTAACGTGGCCTTTAGCTTGAGAGATTTTGAAGGGTTTTTTGATCCGTATGATTTGAGAGGAGATTGAGATGTATTTGATACGTATAATTAGATCAGATGGACAACTTGTTTCTGTGCGATTTTGAGGATGACAGGTTGTAAATAACCCGAATTGCCCTAACATGTAATATAGATAGTGCAATCCACCTTCTTATCATGTGGTTGTACATGATCTCCGTGGATTTGATGGGATTAATGGGTGGACATGATCTCCTTGGATTTGAAATGAGGGATGGGTGCACATGATCTACACCAACAATCTATTATGGCGTGATCTCCTCCATGCCTGGTCGGACGATCCTAGAGATCTGGCCTCTTCTTTCGGATTATCTTCTAGTAGATGAAGCCATACTTGCTTGTCAAGTTTGGCACTTAGTATCCAAGGGATGTCCGAGGCGATCTGGCCAAGACGGGGATTCAATTCCCTTTAGATGGGCCTAAGGGTGGCAATCCTTGACCCGATCCGCCAACCCGACCCGAAGTTAGTGGATTTGGGTTTGGTCTAAACGGGTTCGGGTCATAAACACGTTGACCCGATTGACCCGTTTATTTAATGGGTCAGGTTCGGGTTTGTACTTATAACCCGACTTGACTTGTTTACCAAATAGGTCGTGTCAACCCGACCCAAGCCAACCCGAACCAACCCGGCCCAATCCGACCCATCTTGACCCAACCCGATAGGTTTTCATGGGTTATATTGACAACCTGAGCCAACCCGACCCGACCTATTTAGTAAACGGGTTTAACGGGTCGGGTCGGGTCAACCCGTTTATTAGGCGGGTCGGGTTTGGGTTAAAGGTTTTGACCCGTTTATTAAATGGGTCGGGTTCAGGTTTGGTGTTTTGCCCTTATACCTATGTCTCAACCACTTTCATGTCATGGAACCAAACAAACACACCTAATTTTCAGTTGGAAAGCCAGGTGCTTGAAACCTAGTCCTAGTAACATAATCTTGAATTCGGGTGTAGGGGCAACTGAGGATGCATTCCATTGGCAAAGTGCCTACCTCCCATCAAACTGAGAAGGCTGACTCGGCTACGAGGATGTGGATCAAGTACCGCACGAGCTTAACGGAAAAAAAAAAGCTAAGTCCGTGACACTGTGCTCTTTTTTTATCTGTGGTGGGCTTATCTCTTGCTTTTATAGTGGGTTTATCTGTACTTCTTCTTCTTCTTCTTTTTTGAAAGAAGGGCTCCTAATCTAGTTTTTACTTTTCGTTTGGATGCAGTCGACTATCTTTTTCATTATGACCACATCCAAGTTTAGGTTAGTGCCGACTAGAATGGTCCGATTATATTCATTCATAAAAAACTCCACTAGATATATATTTTTATTCAATCAATTATGTGGCTAGCCAAAACATGGGCACATTCGTTTGCTCGATGAGTGTCAAACCAAGAGATCATCCTTGAGAGGTTCAAAAATGATGATGGCCCGTAGGCTCATGAGAAATCTCAGTAGACAAAAGCATGACAATATTATATTTATAGGTAAAGGTATTGTTCGAACCTTGATCATTTTGATCAAAAAAAACTAACAAGCAATGTATTGACGGTAATTTCTCTACGCAACAAAAATACCTTAAAGAGGTTGGAGCATCACCCCCTCTCTCATTGGTCCATTTCAAGAGCATGTATGTTATTTTGTTTTGTGCTATTCATCACGATGAAATGACCAAAAGCACTTGAAATGGAGAGAGAGAGAGAGAGAGAGAGAGAGAGAGAGAGAGAGAGAGAGAGAGAGAGAGGTGCTATTCATCATGGTGAAATGACCAAAAGCACTTGAAATGGAGAGAGAGAGAGAGAGAGAGAGAGAGAGAGAGAGAGAGGGGGAGGGAGGGAGGGGTGAGAGGGTGATGCTCCAACGGTCCAACCTCTTTTAAGGGAGAACGATTTTGTTCCTTCACGGCCCAGATTCTACACCAGTCCATCCCCTTGGGCCTCAGCGGAGATGGCTCCCTCAGCTCTCTGTTCACTCTCCGCCATCCCACGCCTCATTGCCCGAAACCCTAACCAGCTTGCTCGACCCCGCAAAGCGAATCGCAGGAGAAACCAAGCTCCGTTCGTGGTGAATTCCGGTGGTCCTCGTCGGAGACCCACGAAGCTGGTGACTTTCTTGGGTAAAGGGGGCTCCGGAAAGACCACCGCGGCAGTCATCGCCGCCCAGGTTTTCCCTCTTTAGGGTTCCCTTTTCCCTTTGTCCTTGCCTTCCCATTTAAATCTTCACCATCTGTTTACCATGTTGCATCCGGATTTTTTCTGTTCTTCAGTAATCGCCTTTGTGCCATTGAATTGAGGCATAATTTCCTGATCCAACATTATCAAAATTGAGGTCTGAGATGATCCATTTGGCAGATTCGCTTCCCGCATTGTATTTTTTTTAAAAAAAAATTGGGATTTGTTTGATTTGGATTGTATGGAATGTACTCATCATCTGTGGATTTAGATGGTATGGAAAAGGGATTTTCCTAGGTTCGATGGTCTTGGTCCAAGGTGGGAAATGAGAGCGGATGATGAGCTGCTTATATACCCGTCTTGGACCTCCCCTTACAAGCCGGTTTTGTGAGGAGGAGGGTATCCAAGGTTGGGTTCTTCACATGGTATTAGAGCCAAACCCGCTCCAAGAGCTCCTCCCGATAGTGTCCTTGCCACGCGTGTCCCGTGTGTGGGGGGGGGGGGGGGGGGGGGTTGTCGTGATGGTCATGCCTCACATGGGTTAGTCCGACATCGGTAATGTGAGCGGGTGATGAGCTGCTTATATATCCACCTTGGACCTCCCCTTACAAGCCGGTTTTACGAGGAGGCGGGTATCCATGGGTCTGGGTTCGTCACAGGTTTACTTGTGAGTATGAGCAAATTTTTAATTATCCCAAGAGAACCGATCCCAAGAGGTGGGTATCCAAGGTTGGGTTCTTCACATGATATTAGAGCCAAACCTTCTCCGAGAGCTCCTCCCGATAGTGTCATTGCCACGCATGTCCCGTGTGAGGGGGGGTTGTCGAGATGGTCATGCCTCACACGGGTTAGTCCGACATCGGTAATGTGAACGGGTGATGAGCTGCTTATATACCCACCTTGGACCTCCCCTTACAAGCCGGTTTTACGAGGAGGCGGGTATCCAAGGGTCTAGGTTCGTCACAGGTTTACTTGTGAGTAGAGCAAATTTGTAATTATCCCAAGAGAACCGATCGCGAGCAATTATTGGCTTCCTCTGGATTTCATTCAAAGATAATAGGAGGAGTTTGAGTGTCTCACAAATAAGATTTGAAGACAATTAGAAAATATGTTGTTGCACAAAGAATTGACAAGATTTGGTGATATTTCGACCTTCGTTAGTTATGGAGGTGACGGTGCTTGCCCGCCTAACAAGAGTAAACGATGTGGCATTTGTGGAGCATAATTAGGATAATATCCAACCATTATGTGCAAAATATTAGGGGCATAATGAGGCCTACACAAACAATGAAATTCTAGAGTCATGAACCATGCTGATGCAAAACTTTTGGTCTATATAAATCCTCTTTTCCTCTCCAATAGAGCTACCCTAAGTGTCCCATGTAGCCTGCCTTTATATCTATGATCTTTATGCTGATTCATTTAAATATCTCGCAGTTAGATACATTTAGCTTAAAATTGCTATGTACAGTAATCTAAGAGCTACTAGATGTGTATTACAAATTTTTTTGATAATTATATATTTATCGTTATAAATGTGTTGTTTAATCACTAATTAAAGAGTTATATAGGTGGCATGCTCAGAAAATATGGGAAATTCATGATCTAGTCTTATAGAGCATAGTTGTCAAGGCGTCAAGGCGAGGCTAGGTGCCCGGAGGGAGCCTAGGAGTCTAGGCGCGCCTAGGCGTGGCCTTATGTGCATAGGCATGACCTTATGTGCATAGGCATCCTCCAAGCACAGGTATATATGTATAGTCTATACTTCTTTTTTTTTTTTTTTTGAGATCGGCGGGTGTCCCGAAACCTTTCGGGCAATGGCCCACTTCAGGCTCGGACTAATCCCTCCGGGAGTGAAGCCCGACCCACTCGGCAATTCCCACTTCACTCCTGGGTAAATCGAGGGGAGGAAGAGTTGAACCCACAACCTCATCACCAAAGCATCAGTTGCTTTGCCAACTCTCCTATCCCCTGGTGGGTTGTATAGTCTATACTTGTAGGTATATATGTAATAGGCAGCAATATAACACCTTACTAACATGAAATTGAGCATATTCTAATCAAATGCATGCAACACAATGAACACATAGTATAAACAAGTATACAACAACAAAATGAACAAAGAAGATGGGGGCGGGTTGAGTTTTACTTTTAAAAAAAACAAAAATCAATACCTAAACTAGGCGTGCGCCTAGCCTAAGTGCGCCTAGGCCGCCGCTTAGTGCAGTTCGCCTAGGCACACTAGGGCCTAGGTGTCTCCGTGCGCCTAGGCGTGCCTTGACAACAATGTTATAGAGTGTTCTTTGGCTATAGTGTTTCAAGAGCAAATATTGTAGTGATTAACTATCTCAATATGGTGGTGCAAATAATCTACACAATTACTTGAATCACAAACATTGAGGATCTCACAACCCCAAGGGGTGTGAATATAGAAAATAGCTCATGAGTTACTCGTTTCCTAAAAGCATTCAAATTGCACGCATCTGTTTCCCTCTTCTGGTGATACTACTGTTCAAAGTTTAAATAAAAAAAATCATTTGTTGTTTTGTTATCGTACTCGGCTTCCAAATTAATTGGTCATTCCAATATCTATGTTAGAAACTATATACGGATATTCAATGTACAGACTCATAAAGAATAAACTTAATTCATCATGGGACAACATATAGTGTACGTTGAATACGTCACATAAATAATGGCCTACTACGTTATATATGTGGGTCTCTGAAATGTCACCCGCTCGTCGTCCATGTGGCCTCAAGGATGGGCGACACATGGCAACATGGATAATGTTCCCTTTCTCATATTCTTATCAAGATAGAAGTTTTTCAATATTTTTTTGTGTTATTCAGTAGCTGAGTAATGTTCCTTTTCCCTTCTGGATCATTAGTGTTATGCGAAGGAAGGGTTGCGCACATGCTTGGTAATACATTCTCAGGACCCGACTGCTGAACAGCTATTGGGTTGTAAGATTGGAACTTCTTCAATTGTTTGCAATAACAACCTTTCTGCTGTTAGGTTGGAAACCAGTAAAGTAACCATTTTCTCCTTTTCCCCTTCTTCAATTGATGTATGCTTGGGATGCCGATGAAAGTGTAACCTTGACAAATCTTGACTTAGTTGAAACTGTTTTCCAAAAAAGTGTAGATGCTTCTCGAACCTCTTAATCGGATGAAGAAAGTAGATGCCCGTCTGAACTTGACCCAGGGGATCCTCGAAGGGGTGCGTATGTAAGTAGTAGAACTTTTATTAGCCGCAAATTTTTTTCTTCTTACAAGCATAGTCATAAAGGTATACTTAGCCTGGTTATTTTTCTTAATAAAACAGGTTGTAGGAGAAGAACTCGGGGTTCTACCTGGGATGGATTCAATTTTCTCAGCCATAGCACTTGAGAAACTGCTGAATTTTCTTCCGGGTGAAAGAAATTACTCACAAGCAGAGTTTGATATAATTGTATACGATGGCATTAGCACCGAGGAGACATTGAGATTGATTGGTATCACTGAAAGAGCAAGGTAAGTCCCTAAGGGTTTTCCATTTTAGCCTCGAACATCTATTTGCTATGGTCTGTCTCTACGATAACGTGTTTCCTTCTAAAACAGATGGTACTTAAAATATATACGAGACATCGCCGAGAAGACGGATGTTGGAAGATTGACTGCTCCTTCATTCCTGAAACTTGCTTACGAATCCACCAGGCTAAATGATGGATCCAGCAATGGAAAAACAAGTACAGACATATGGATTGATGTCGAGCGAAGTCTAGAGGTACCTTCATTGAGAAATACTTATTAGTTCTTGGTGACATTAACTAAGTTGTCAGCATGAGATAAAACTCATAAATTCTTCATCCTGCAGAAAGCCTCAGTTTATTTTACGGATTCTTCAAAGTTCGGATGCTACCTTGTGATCGATCCAAGTAGGATGAGTTCTGTCAGTTCTGCAATACGTTATTGGGGTTGTGCGATCCAAGCTGGATCAAATATATCTGGCGCATTTGGGTTTGCTCCACGATCTTCTACAGCAATGAAAGAATCCCTTAAAGATCTTTCTCCCTTGCCTTTTGCACTTGTGCCATATATTCCCCCAGACTCCTGTGTGGACTGGGATGCAACTGTCAATTATCTTGGCAAAGATGCGAAAGATCTTTTAATTGCAAGTAACTGTTTCCAGTCCTCAGTTAGATTTGATCCCAGTCAGAAGACAGTGACCCTTTTCATGCCAGGCTTTAGCAAGTCCGAGATCAAGTTATACCAAGTATGTCATTGGCTCTTATTTCACTGTATATGCTTTTTATCATTCGCCATTGAATTCTGGGTTTTGGAAGCTGTCACTACTAGTTTACCAACCCTTTATTCTGAGATTGTTTTCATATCTATACATCCTCTCTTTATTGTTTTTTTAAACTGAATAGAGTGCACCAAAGTATTATATTACCAGTACCCAAGGTTCTAAAAAGCGCTAGGCGCTAGTCGGGCGGTGGGGGGCCGCCTAGCACCTAGGCGGCTTAGGCGGCGCTTAGACGTTTTGCCTTTTTTTTTTATTTTTTTAATTATTATTTTGATATTATATAATATATATATGTTTAAAAATTAATATAAGTTCAAGATTATCCTAAACCATTATTTTAAAGAACAAGTATATAACCATAATTCAAGATTGAGTGATTAACAAGAACAAAAGCAAACATGGTCCGCTTGACCAGCCTCAGCCCGCCTGGCCAGCTTGATCTCGCCTGGCTCGTCTGAGCCCGCCTAGGCGGCCACCTTACCCCGCCTAGCTCCGCCTGGGAGCTTGGCCGCTTTTCTGGAGGGCCTAGGCGAGGCGGGGGGGGGGGGGGCGCCTAGCGCTTAGGCGGCCGCCTGGGCCGCTTTTTAGAACACTGCTAGTGCCTTTCAATGTATGTGTGTGTGTGTGTGTATATATATATATATATATATATATATATATATATATATATATATATATATATATATATATATATATATATATATATATGTTTTTTAGATTATTTTGATGATTATATATTTATCTTGTTTAAATATTTATAAATATGTTTTTTAATCACCAATTAAAGAATTATATTGTTGGCATGCTCAGAAAATATGAGGAATTCATGATCTAGTCTTCTAGAGTGCTCTTTGGCTGTGAAGTTTCAAGAGCAAATATTGTAGTGATCAACTATTTCAATACGGTGGTGCAAATAATCTACACAATTACATGACTCACAAAAAAAGTGTATCTCACAACCCTAAGGGGTGTGAATATAGAAAATAGCTCATGAGATACTCGTTTCCTAAAATTATTCAAATTACATGCATTGTTTCCCTATTCTGGTGATACTACTGTTCAAAATTTAAATAAAAAAAAGCATTTGCTGTTTTGATATTGTACTCAGCTTCTCAAATTAGTTAGTCATGCCAATATATGTGTTACAAACTATATATGGATAGTCAATGTATAGACTCACACTAAGAATAAACCTAATGTGTCCCATATAGTGTACGATGTATACATTACGTAAATAATGACCTACTTTGTTATATATTTGGGTGCCTGAAATGTCACCCGCTCGTTGTCCACACTCCACATGGCCTCATGGATGGGCGACACATGGCAGCATGGATATAAGGCCACGTGGCAGGATGATAAAAGTCCTGAAAAAATCCTAGGCGAAAATGGTCAAGATGAACATGGAGCTTGCCCGGTGGGACAAGTAGCTCGTCCCCAAGCCATGAACGATGAGCTCGCCCTACTACGTCCACACAGGGTTAGCCGTTGCGCAACTTGGTGACGACGTCAGTAGAGAGCTCGCCCAGGACCACTCGCAGCAAGCTCGCTATGCCACAACCACGCAAGACTAACCATTAGGGGACCTGGTGGTGAGGTCAGTAGGGAGCTCGCCTTGCGACAACCACGCAGAACCAATCGTTGGACGACCTGGTGGTGACGTCAGCAGGTAGCTTGCCCGAGGGCTACTTACAAGCGAGCTCCCTCTGTGACAACCACATGGGACTAATCGTTAGGTAACCTGATGGTGACGTCAGCGGAGAGCTCGACCTGGTGGTGACGTCCACATGAACAGCATCGATCATACCAATCTACTCCCATGTGAGAGCCTGAGCTCCACCGCATGTTGGCGTTGGGAGATCTACTATAACCGTTTAAGCCTTCGATGGACCGTGGTTCGATAAGGTTATGTAGGTTATCCTCCAACAGCTCCTCTGACTCAATACCGTTGTCTCCATTGTTGTTGCTCCGATTTACATCTCTTTGTCCAACAACGATACCATGTTTGATTGGTGGGGGAATTGGTCCTTATATCGCTCATTCGAGTATTAGTCCCCATTAGTTGCTTCATAATCCGGAATATCACATCTTGTAGGACCTCCGTCAATATCGTCCAGAAGGTCTACCCTGATCGAGTGCAAGGCACTGGAGAAACTTGTGATAAGAGGAACTAAGGAGTACTTGGTATGGGTAGTGAGCCGGATGGGCACACCAAATATTTTGGGTGAGTGATTGGCAGTGATTAGCATGGAAGATGAAGATATGACAGGTGCAAATGCTTGCATGGTCACGAACGTCACTGTGGTTAGTGGCTTTATGCGACACGATGGAGATAGGTGCGGATTCACGACATGGTGCGTGCAAGCCTTCGCACTAGCCCGTGGTTGCAAAAGGCAGCGGCTGCAACCACGGGCTATATTAAGAGTTGCAGCGGCAACAATTTGCGAAGATCAGTAGGATTAGCAAGTCAGAGAGGCCCAATGGGCAAACAGGCTCTGGGGAGGGCCTATAGCAACGACTGTAGACAACGAGGTGCAGCGGGGGTAGGGAATTGGTTGATCGCGATTTGTGGCTAAGGGAATGGTGGATTAGGGTTTTGGTGGTAGTGCAAAAGATGAAGGGGATGATGGGGGCAGTCGGGTTTGAGATATGGGTAGGGGTTAAGTTAGATGAGTTTAAGTGAGGGTTTTCGAGGACGAGTTAAGGGATTATGCCATATGTTTTTTTTTTCCAACTAAGGGCATTATGAGGATTTGGTGTGGGTTTGGATTTTGGGATTTTAATGGTGTGGAGAGAGAGAAAAGGGGAATGGGAGGTGGCAACGATGGCCGAGTGGTGGCTTCGAGATAGTCGACGGCAAGGGAAAAAGTATCAAGTGATGGCTCTCAAAGATCTCATTTTTCTCTCATTTCTTTTCCTTCACTATGAATATTTTAGCTAACCTCACCAATTGCTCGTGTTGCCACGACGACCAGAGTACAAGGGAAAGGGGTTAGGTAACAGTGGCAAAGCCAGGATTTACTTGTAGGGGGGCAAGATGCGAAGTCAAGATTATAAATAAGAGCAATGCTATTCAGCCATCCGGTTTTTCATCTAGAACCGTCTCTTTAGCTGATCATCATTTGGGGTTGGGTGCAATGGACGGTTGTGATCAGTTCCATATCAGGATGGTCGGGTCCAGATGGAAATGTGGATGACTGAATAGCATTTTTGTAAATAGTCTTATAATGAGGTACTTCTTTTAATTTGGTTATAAGGGAGGTTCAAAAGATGGCATAAGTGGGCAAAAGATTATTCTTTCGAGCAATGGGCTACTTCGGGCTCGGACTAATCCCTCCAAGATGGCATAAGTGGAGCCCGACACACAACCTCCTCACCCAAGCATTTGTGTGTTAGTGTGTGTGTGAGAGAGAGAAACCCTAACAGATAGGGTACAACTATGTAAAAAAAACAAATAGGGTGCCTAGATAGGTTACAAGTGTACGACTATGTAAAAAAAAACAATAAAGGTCAACTATGAGAGAGAGAGGGTACAATTAGTAGTGAAAAACATGACCCCCACAATAATCAATTCACGTGCCACCCCTGCGTTCTGACTGAGTAGAGAAGATATCTGATTGAGGCTTCATCGGACGGCTATGATCTATGGGTTTCATGTTTTTCCCAAATTTCAAGGGGGTAACTGCCCCCCCTTGCCCCTACTTGGCTCCGCCCATGGGTATAGAGGTCAGGTTGCTAGGGTTCAAGTTAGGAAAAAAAAAAGGAAAGGAAAAGGGGGGTATGGTGGTTGATGTTGGTGACGAAATCATCCCAAACTGATGATATCTTGACATTTGATGGTAGTCCTTGCTCCTGCAGTAGGGATCGCTTGACAGAACATAACATGCAATGACTAGCTTAGTAGGACTAGCAGTGGGTCGTGCTTGGGCTGAACTCATTCAAGCCCGGGTTCTGGTCCATATATTTTTCTTTGGCCCAAGCATTGTTCGTTTTGTAATCGGACTTTGGATAAAAGGTCCAATCTCGAGCCCATATCAATGATTCGAGTTTGGACTGGACCTGGACCCGAAAGTTTTAAATTGATGATTTTCTTTCGTGGAGTAGTTTGGCATCAATCGAACTTGTTATTATGGTTGTCAATGAGCCGGGCAAACTCTAGAGATCGTCGGCAATTGATGGCTCTCAAATAAGGAAATAAATATGAAGTTAAAAATTTAATCATTTTTTGATAGGGCTTCAAAAGGATAGGCATACAAAGGCTCCCAAATAAAAAATTTATGGCATCTATCCAAAGCTACCGCATATAGTTAGGGACTACCTTCGATGTCTGGCGAGGTTCTACTTGAGATCGTTGGCAATTGATGGGCGGAGGGAACGGAGGCTAGGAGGGCTCTCGTGGGAAGATCACCAGTCGGAGGTCGAGGTTTTTTCGTACCGAGGAGAAACACTATTTCCTCCGCTTTTGCAAGGACTTGGGTTTCTTCGATGGGCAGGTTAGTGAGGCACTCGGGAAACTGTTTCTTTGGTGTCACTTGGGAAAAGAACATTGTAAACAGGCCATGGAAACCCAGTTTCCACTCATGGGTTTCCATGGTCTGTTTCCGTGCAAAAGAGCAGATCCTAAGAGGAATTAAATCCATTTATATATATGGATTCCTCTTCTTTATCTCTAATGTCCTTCAGCATGTATATATTTTCTGTCTCTGATGAGCCCCAGGAATGACCAATGTTGAGGAACAATAGCCCTCTGATTTAACACTATCGCTACTTATGTACCCAAAAACAAAAAAAAAAACAAAAAAAACTTTTGTAGCTTACTTCTGATTGGCCTCAGGGCTATAGCATATATAATCTCTCCTTTTCATTCTTTGAAGTTTTTTTTTTTTTGGCAATGACTATGTTGACAACTGACCCCTGGGTTTTTATGCGAGTGATCACAGTATAGGGGAGGGTCAGAGCTGCTGGTGGAAGCAGGAGACCAAAGACGCATCATCCGTTTGCCATCTGGCATGCAAGGGAAAGTAGGGGGTGCCAAGTTCATCGACAGAAACCTTGTGGTTACTCTGCGTTAAAGCAATTTCGAACTCACACACGGAAGAAACAAAAACAAGTCCTTGTAATTCCGAACAGCGAGCGAGGTTTTCAGTTTCACGGGACTACGATTATTCTTCAGTATTTGCTCTGCATTTGTAAGTGAACTCCGAAATCTACCCATATGAATCCTTAGGGCACAAGAGGTCTTGGGTGGACAGGCGGCGCACACTGTAACACTGGATGTAACATTGCCACGTGAGGCGGTGCTCCTTGCTGTGATTGCTGGTCTTCCATGGCACCGATAGAGATTCTATTTTGATTGTTTTTTTCGTCGATCGATCTGGGTGATGAATATCTTGATCTTATGAGGTAATTAATTTTGAAATTGAAAATAGTAGTTTCACTAGTTTGGGTGTTTGCAAGGACATGGGCAGCCCTTTTTTCCCCTTTCAAATTAAACTACTGAAGTGTATTCCTCTAAACAGCTGCACAATAAACTCCAAAAGTTTGTTGCATATCATTCATTGTCTACCCCATCACCCAATTGCATACCCTCACTTGACTCCCATCCTTCGTACCCCGCTTGCATCCCCTCCTTTCTTATAACTCCCTGGTATTTTTTTCGATTTATTCAAACTGTGAAAATAGATGGGGTGTTAGAAGGAACAACTTAGTATATACTAATCCCCGCTACAAGTAGTAGAGAAAAGAAAGTCAATATTATTGATAATATAAATTTATTACAATGCTTGCTTCAAAAAGATAAATATATCATAGATTATTCTTCCAGCTTACAGATGACTATTGTTCTCCCTCTGCCTCGGTCTCCATGTATGGTTTGTACACTGGATCTTCAATATTCTCTATGTTTCCTTTTGTTCCAAACGCCTTCCCTACAGTGTTAGTGTCTAAAACCAAACCACTCTTAGGCCTAGAAGATAAAATTTTATAAATATTCCCACAATAAGCTAGTAATAAAGGTACAATTATACAAAGTAAGGAGCATCATTATCGTAAGTGAAAATCATTAATCAATTGGACATTCTTTGGGCCTCGGTCAAAGTGTCAGATCCATAGTTTTTTCGGACAAGTTCTACACCCAAGTGCATTTCTCAGGTGCGTCTCACACCTAAAGTCTTGAAGGACACGCCGGGCAAGCCTCACATCTGGAGGCATTTTAGCTACGTAGCCGAGCAAGTTCCACATTCGCAATTGATTAATATTTTTCACATACGTGTGATAACAAAATCCAGCATTACTAGTATAATTGTAATTCTAAGACAAGTGTATCATAATAATAGTTCAGGTCTGTTCCCCTAACTAGTTTTATAATTAGCTTCCTCTTCCGGTATTCATTTGGAGCTGAACATACCCTGAGTATGATATTAAAATAATTAGTGTAATAATTCAAGAGTCTACAGTTGCCAAATGTTGGGTTTGATATCATAATTGGTGGGTCGCGAATGGAACTCAATTCCTAGTTCAATCGGGGAAGATATGGACTAATTACCCTAAAAAGGCAAAATGATAAATATATTCTTTTGTATGGCTTTTACTATTCCTGGATGTCCGTCGGTACGCCTTGGCACCACGAGTTTGTGGGCGCCGACAAAATTGGATTCCGAACTCATTTGCAAAAGTTATAGCCACTTGGCATATAGGGGTAAAATCATCATATTTATTTTTAAGTGCAGATACTGACTTTTTTGGCCTCAGCATGCGTGCTTTGTTATTACGAGTCCAAGGCCACTGACCGTGACTACTTCGGAGCTCGTAGGAGTAAGTTGTGTGGGTGTGTGGGTGGGTGGGTGTGTGGGTGGGTGGGTGTGTGTGTGTGTGGGGGGGGGGGGGGGGAGGATTTCTCAAATTCCGATATTATTGATCGATTTGGTCGGATATGTAGAAATCTTTCTCATTATCACAGGGTTTTGGATGGGTGTAGCTGCCGGCGGGGGGGTTGGTGGGTATACGGGGGTTCGGGTGGGTGGGTATATATGTGCGTGAGTGTATGGATGGATGTGTGTGTGGCTGTGCGTACGTAGGTGGGTGGGTGGGTGCATAAGTGGGTGGGTTGTTGTGCGTGATTAGATGGGTGGGTGTATATGTACGTGGGTTGAGGGTATGTATGTGCGGATGGTGGGTGGGTATATGTGTGGGTGTTTGTTGGTGGTGGGTGGGTTGGTGGGTATGTGTGTGTGTGTAGGGGGTAGGGGGGGTTCATGTGTGGTGGGAATATGTGTGTGTGGGGGTGGGTGACTGGTAGTGCACAAACACATTTCTCACACCCCCACACTCCAAGTTAACCTAGACAATGAGGTTGTGTAACATGTGAGTTAGGACAACGTGTGTATCCATAACCCTGATTGAAAACGTCAGAGATACAACACAGTATCAAAAGAGCAGTACAATGAAGATTTAGATCTGATCATCATCCTAACTTGCACACCCACTCACTTTTGTCTCGAATGCATCTATCTATGTGTAAAAGATTTTCCTTTGTGTTTTGGATTGCGAAACCGTTTTACTCGATTTGCGTGTGTTTTTTATAATTTCATCATTTCATGCTTTCAAGGTTTGTTTTTGTTTTAAATGTATTTGTTTTCGTATTATTGATCAACCGGTGTTCTCGAATTTCTCGGATTGCAAAAATCACCTTTTGACTTGTTTACGTTTTGCCCCTTAAAAAGACCCAACACTTAGCCAACGTGAAAATCGACCAAGTGTTGGGAGTCTATCCCTTCATAGTGCGATCCGGACCGGATTCTTGCGGTACGGACTGAATCTTGGGTCGGACAGCCCACATGAACTAAGCATCCGTACTCGGGTCCGGACCGCTTAGTGCATTTCGGTCCGGACCGTGCATCAAGTAGTATGGATCGTTAGGCTGGTTTGGACAGCCTATTTAAAGGCCAAACCGTTAGCCTCCGACAGCGAGCTAAGTAACCTCATCCACTTCTTGGCACACGGGTATGTTAGTCTAGTAGTTCTATCTACAAAGTTGATCATTTAGATCATTTATATCTCATTATATTTTAAGATGATCTATCCTTAGGGATGGCAACGGTGCGGTTTCGGTGCGGTTTTGGGCAAAACCGAAACCGCACCATGCGGTACGGTGCGGTGCGGTGCACCGCAGTTTAACATTATAAGGGTTTAAACAGTGCGGTTTTTTGTGGTTTTGGGCAAAACCGAAACCGCACCGCAACACCGAAACCGTAAACCGAAACCGTACCGTACCGCGGCGGTTTTATATTTTGGCAAACCAAAACTGAACCATGCAGTGCGGTTTTTCGCGGTTCACGGTTTTAAACCGCACCGTTGCCATCCCTATCTATCCTAGGTTTCGACTCGATTCGGTTCGGTCTGGTCCAGTTCGGCTTGGTTCGGTTCGGTTCTGCCCGGCCCGGCTCGGCTCGGCTTGGTTCGACTCGGTTCGGCTTGGCTCAGCTCGGTTCAGTTGGCTCGGTTCGGCCCGGCCCGGCTCAATTCGACGGCTGCAAATACCCATGGAGGAAAGAGAGCCTCCCAACGTCTGTAGGGAGGCTCAGCTGATTCGAAGGCAAGGCAACGAACAAACATAAAGCAACAGCCAATGGAAGTTAGAAATAACAATCACAAACTACGGCTGATGCAAGTTTTGGAACAAGCAAGCTGTCGCTACCACGATTAGTTATCACAAAATTAATGCCCAATACAAACATGGCGAGGAGAGGAGAGGGGGATTTGCACCGAGAAACAAACAGAGTTCTCGAATGCACCAACATTACACAACGGGCTTGGTTCGGTTTGGCTCGGTTCTGTTAAGTAGAGCAACGATCGTTGGCTCACCCATTCTATAGATCCCGATACGTGAAACTGAAAAGACCATAAGAGATTAGGTGTTTGAGATTGCGGAGGATCCGTACGTTCTCCAACTAAGCTGCTGAATGTGAACTGCAACTCATTAGGTTCCAGGTCAAGGTCATCGGGGTCGAGCTCGCCGTTGCTGTCTATCGTCGTTGCCGCTCGTGTGCTCGAAAGCGATAGGAGAAGTAGAGGCCGAGGGTAAGATTGGATTTCTTAAAAAGGCCAGGGATCTTTCGTTAGTTGAAATCAATCACCCATTAGGGGTGAGCGTCGGTTTTGTCGGTCGGTTTCGGTGTCGATTTTGTCGGTTTTATTTTTTTTCGGTTTTCGAAAAATCAAAACCGAAACCGAAACCGAAATGGTCGGTTTTTGTCGGTTCGATGTAATCGATTTTCGGTTCGGTTTCGGTTCGGTTTCGGTTAATATGAGTTATGCTAGAACCCTTGGCTCTTGAATCTTAATCGTCAGTTCATCAAAAATAAGTGGATGATTATGTTCTTACATAGTGCCAAAATGAAAGTTCAAAGCAAAATCAACCGACGTTCACTCTTTTGAAGCATTGTAGATGTAACATAATTACTTCGTACTTGCACTTACTTGAAACAAAAGTATTATGGCCGTTGTGTTTATGATTTAAGAAGTCGGGTCGGTTTTTTCGGTTTCGGTTCGGTGTTTCATACCCGAGAACCGAAACCGAAACCGATTTAATCGGTTTTGTCGGTTCGGTTTGTTTTCGGTTCGGTTTGATGTTCGGTTCGGTTATTTTGGTTAAATTTTGATCGGTTTCGGTTCGGTTAGGCGGTTCGGGTCGGTTTTTGCACAGCCCTATCACCCATTATCCCCAAGTTAAAATTAGACGGGTGCCAAAGCTTAAATCTGTGGGTGCGAATAGACTGCACCCGGTACTCTGTACTTAAAAAGCCAGGCAGGGAGGGAGGGAGAGAGAGAGAGAGAGAGAGGACGACCGAAGTGAAGAAGACAAGAAGAGAGACAAGAAGGGTTGAGAGAGATGTCGATGTCGATCGCCCACGATGTCGCAGGCAACCACGACATCCTCCGCTTCGGATTGGACGGCATCAAGGGCGACGTCGTCGGCTCCCACCCCCTCGAATCCCTTCGCGAGACCGTAATCATCCCTTCTCTCCTAATCTCCTCTTGATCTTGATCCATTTTTGTTTTTGATGCTAACCCTCTTTTTTTTGCGCTGATCAGGCCAGGAGAGAGTGGGAGGCGAAGAAGCGGATGGTATCCGATCTCACCTACGGATCGGCTTTCAACCTGCGGGCGGATCTCGACCGCCAAATCCTCTCCAGGTTTGGATCCCCGCCATTGCAACCTCAGCTGATCTCTCTTCAGGTTTTCATATCTTGATCGCGTGATAATATTTCCCTTGTTCCACACGAAACCCTAACCCTAAATTTTATACTTAAACCCAACATTTAGCTTTCTTTCTTATGATCGGGGGACCTCTTAACGTTTGCAACAAACGCTTTCAGAAAAAAATTGGTGTTGAAACGACGAGGTACAAATTGTAGTGATGGAAAAAGGGATATTTTTTAGGAACTTATAGGAAACAAATAGTAGGGTAAATTGCACTTTGCCCCCATTAAATTTAGCTCAAAAACACTTCACCCCCTGTAGTTTATTTTGTTCCAAATCGCACCCTAAAGTTTGAAATGTTAGCACAATACCCCCTTTTGTCAACTCTTTATTTCCTCATTGGGTAATTTTTATCTGGTCAAAACTGAATTGAAGGGGCAAATGTAGTTTTTAAACTATAGGGGGGTTAAGTGTTTTTGAGCTAAACTTCAGGAGGCAGTGTAATTTACCCCAAATAATATGCAATCACAGAATTCGGCGAAGATTGCTGAAATTTAGCTTGTTTTCTGGTGCTACAAGGGGATGTCCGATTAACCAGCAATTATCTATCGAAGTTGCCAAAACATCGGTAGCGCTGATTGATACATTGAATAAAATGCATCTCACATGCCTCTTTTTGGGACTATCCATTTCAATCATGCTCGTTTGGTCGCTACTCGTCTAGTTTTGCTCCCTCTTTCTTAGTCCATGCCATCGCCCACAGGAGAACTAGAAAGCCGCTTGTAGTTTTGTAAATAGAAGAGGAGCAACACTTTGTTTTGTTCAAGATATCCCTCCCTCTGTTGTTAGAATCGTACGATACACGATACGTATCGTACGATACACGATATAGAGGAAAAACGGTACATATCATGTTTATGTATCGTTTTTCATCGTACCACACGATGCACGATACGATACACGATACATCCGAAGTGAAAACATTTTATTTTGTTTGGTTTGTTTTGAAACTTTTAAAATGATTTTTTTTTCTCTTAATTTTTCAAAGGACTATATAAGTCTCTTAGAGTTAAAAAAATACTTAATAACATTTTCCAACATAGAGTGAAGAGAAACTGGTTTTTTTATAAAGTTTATAGAGGTTCTACAAATCTTTCTCTATAGTTGTCAGAGCCCAATGCCATTTGTTTTAAAAAAAATTCTAGAGCTTGGGGCATCAAACACTTTTGGCGGGAGCGCCCACATTTGGCAGAGACGACCACATTATCGGCACTTGGATGGCCGCTTTCAGTGGCCAATGCTACTATCTTTGACAACAAAACATTTCCGGTGAGGGACACCCACGTTCGTCGAGTGCAACAAAATCCATTCAGCGGCGCTGTTACCAAAAACTCTATTTTTTTTAGTAAGTCTCGATTAAAACACGACTTATTCAGTAAATGTTATTACGCGACTCTTTACCGAATTTTTAAAAAAGTTGCGATTTTATGAAAAAGTTATGATTTTCACGTTTTAATCATGATTTATGCGTTTGAATCCTGATTAATTATGTTTTAATCCCGTCATGTATTGCTCAAAAAATCTATCGTAACATCTATATATAAATATGTTTTAAAATTCTACTGTTTGTTTCCTGACTCTTCCCCGAACTTTCGAACTTTTTTCCAATTTTTCCAACTTCTCTCCTTGTCGGTTTTTTTTTCGACTTCCGACTTGGTAACTATGGCGGTGCCCACATTTGGCGAGGGCGCTTATATTAGGTCAGCTTTGAATTTTGGCGATGTCAGACTTGCTGACTTGAATCATGGTTAGTCAGTGGTAAGGCTTCTCACCAACAAGGCAAATGGGTTGGTTCCAAATCCTCTGCATGGACAAGGACAGGGAAAGACACAAAGTTCACATTGTGGTGTGGGCCTGCAAGAGGTGGAGTGAAGATTTCCTAAAAGTGGAAAGTTTATATAGCCAGGCTAAAAGTAGCATTTGGTGGGCTAATAAGTTGGGTTTCCAACGGATAGGTGGTGCAGTGAGTTTCTTTTATTCAATTGTTCAAAGGCTCACTATGTTATTCTTTTGACCCGATAGTGATGTTTGGTTTTGTCACTTCTTTCTTGATAACGTAGTCAAACATTAGATGGTGAGATTACTCAGATGGTCAAACTTTTATCGTGCTTGAGATATCACACAGCTAAGTCGATATATACCTTCCCATTAGCTTTTAAATAAGAATGAATTTGAATTCATTTTATATTATTTGGTACCATATTATGAAGTTGGGCTCTTCAACATTATGTCTGGTCCATGCATGGTTTGAGAATTCGAGTTTGAGTTTATTTTCCATTGGGGTTAAAAAACAAATAGGTTGAGTTCGGATTTGGTCGGTGCGGCTGTTTAGGACAAAACATATTAAAAAGTCATAAAAAGGAATAAAGAATTATGATCTTATTCGTCCAATTCGCGCCTGAATCGGTCGTTTCAAATTCAAGTCTAGTGATATATGAATCATAGGATAACTGCTTACTTCATATATCCATTCAAACTAATAGAATGATGATATGAAGCGAATCTGAATTAGACCCGATTCCGGGGCATAATGCGGGTTTGGGGGTTCGGAACTTCGAATTGACCGACATCCGAATCGGTTTGAGTTCGGACGACTCAAACCATGGTTCCATGGGGGCATCATTCCCGGACCATCTAATCTAGTAATCTGACCATGTGATTTGATGTTTCATTCCTCTTCTTTCTGAATTTTGGCTTCTCACTAATGGTCATATGCAAGAAGATATGAGAGGTAATGAAAATTCTATGCTTTAACCATAAAAAATGGAGACATAAATGAAAAGCAAGGATGATAATTTTTTCCTAAAAGATAGTCATAGATCTCATAGATCACTGAGATTAAATTCTAGGACTACGTTTAGACTTGGAAATTGGGTATATCAATTTTTTTATAAAAGCAGAGGTATATCTAATTGTTGAAATATTGTTATTACTTTTGTACAAACTGTTAGATTTCCCAGCATATACCTTCCACTGATCCATTGTCAAATTTGCTTGTATTAAGGCAAGTTTTGAGCAAAAGACAAACCATGTACATTCAGACTTGTGCAGAATTCAGAGCGATTTTATTAGATGTGAAGTTGTGCATTGTATAGATTTGAAGGCATTTGAATTTTGGGTAACTTTTTATTAACTTGCCTAGCTAGAATGCTAAAGCTTCGTACCCCATTCATGCTATTTGAAGTTCCTAGACTTTGCTTCTTTTTTACAATTCGTGCTAATTGCAGAAAGATTTTATTCTTTCCTAAAATCATAATTAGCTTTAATGTGTGACACAACTTTGGTAATATTGGCATCCACACATAATTTGTACCCCAAAAAAATATGGTTGGAGATCTAAGTCGACCATCGTCAGTGACTCTGAGCCCAGTCTCCCTTTCCCAAACACTACCAATAACCTTAACCCAACAGTCCCAACCCAGTCCCTATCACTACTACGCACCCCATCACTAACCCAAACCCCCTTCCTGAGGCCAATCCCCCCTATTGACCCTCAATCAAACCCCTTCTGGAAGTGGCGTCTGTGAAAAATCAAAGTGCCACCAAGGCCTCTTGCGTTTGGCTGGAAGTTAGTTAGGAAACCTATCCCTCTACTAAGAATCTTCTTAACCAGCGAGTTTTGTGCCTTGACCCCCTCTGTAATAGATGTGACAGTTGTTATGAAGACCCTGACGATGCGGTCCTCCTTTGTGATACCACAGCGTCTATCTAAAACTGTATCCACTCTCTTGTGTCAGCTATTCCGAAGGATTGGTTTGTTGCCATCTCTAACTGCCAAGAAGAGAATAAGGCAGTAAGCAGGTTACTCTTTGCGCATGGTGTGTATGGAATGCGAGGATCTGGAGGTCTTCGAGGGGGAAAAATTGGGCCTAGTGCAGTTGAGGCCAACACGATCAGCCTGACACATGAATTCCTCACGAGTCATGACTAACTTTGATTTCTACATGGTAAATATACACAAACTTGCACAACTTACAGATTTGTGTAAGTTCACCATTTACAATGAAAGCTGTAAGAAAATATATTTGAAGTTGATCATAAGCTTTTTCTCTCTCCTCATCAAGATGAGGGTTGACATTAGGTTGATAGAATGATAGGTGATCGGAAAATCCTGTCCATCTTCCCTATAGGCCAATAGTCAACACCAACTGCATAAAACGCAAAACCAACTCAGACAAGGGTGTGCATATTCCAAATATGAAGCTAGATGGTGGCATATGTGTCACTTTATATAGTTTTTAATTCTTATTTAATGAAAATCATAGTGAGTTGGAGTATCCCAACTGCTACAAGTCCTGGCACCCAATGTCCAGCACCTTTGGTTACTTTCTCGAAATGTTGGCGAAGTTGGGATTATCGTATTTGGTGTTGTGAAATCATTAAAAATGCACCTTTATGATGTAAGATGGGAAAAAAAAATTTATATAGTTGCCACATATCTACGGGATAGGACACTGCTTCACCATGTAGAATCTATGTAGTCGTGTTTCCTAATGAGATTGTATATGTTTTGCTTTTACAGGTTTCAGAGACCTCCGGGGGCATTGCCATCGTCCATGCTCGGATTAGAGGCCCTTACCGGTGGCTTGGATGATTTTGGCTTTGAAGATTACCTTAATGGTAGCTTTCTCTTCCCTATTTCTGCCTATCGATTTGGAGGAGTAGACTACACGACTCTTTCCTGATTAAAATGTTATGATTTTTATATTTTAATCCTGATTTACACGGTTTAACCCCGATTAATCGAGTTTTAATTTTATTGTATACTACTTAAAAATTCTCTATTTTTTTCTTCGAACTTCTCCCCTAGCTCATTTTTTTCCGGACTTCCGACTTAGTAACTTTGGGTCTTTTTTTTTTCTCGTCATCCTTGTAATCTATTTTTTATCTTTTGTCTTTATTGAACATGTGCAGTGCCACAGGACTCGGAGACGTTCCGACCAGCAGACATGCATCACGGGCTGGAGGTCCGCCTTGGCCTTTCCAATGGGCCTGTTTGCCCTACCCTTCCCTGAGCTTGTCATCTGATAAATGTGTTGTTCGGGAGTCCCCCCCCCCCCCCCCCCCCCTCTCGTATCTTGGGCTACAATGTACTGTTTAGTTCGCCGCTCATCGTTTGCTGACTGTAATGAAATTGGAACCGGTGATGCTATCATGGAAACTCTGAAACTTTTTACTGACTCGTTGCTGCCCAGCACAATAAACCGTGAGGCAATACAAGGCAAACAGAAGTATTTTCTGCATCTTGATAAAAAAAAAAAAAATTGGGTAAATTACAGACCCCTTGTAGTTTGACCAAGTATCATTTACACCCCACTCATGTTTAAAACCCTACAAATGCCCCCTATAGTTTGAAAAACCATACACATAGACCCCTCTGAAGGGGTTGCAAGTGATGTGTTTTTCAAATTATAGTGGGGCATTTGTAGGGTTTTAACATGAGGGGGTGTATGTGACAATCAGTCAAACTACAGGGGGTGCAAGTGATGTATTTTTCAAACTGTAAAGGGGCATTTGTAGGGTTTTATACATTAGGGGGTGTAAGTTATAATCGGTCAAACTACAAGGGGGTCTGTGCAATTTATACTATGTTTTTTTTTTTTTTTTGTTCTGGACCAGCCAAGCGGTCAGAGGACATGAAGTAGAGCTAGCGGCTACTATTAATTCCATAATCCCGTGAGGAATGTCAGGATTAATACAAACAACCAAGGCACAACGGTCTTGAGGGAAAGTTGGCTCCACCCACGACGTCCATACCTGGAGTTGAATAGGAATTCTTTCCAACATTGAAGAGAGAGAAAGTACCACCTGGCCAACGGTGAAGTATTTTACATGATTCCTTTCACCATGAATATATGGCATGAAAGACGAAGCACTACTCTGTCTAATTTTCTGCTGATTCAAAGGTAATCCATCAGAGCTCGGAGATTAGGTTATCCTAGATCGAACATAATTTCCAATTAGCTCAAAAAGATTAGGCAACGAACACCCCAAATTTGAGGAACGACGAATCAGAGATGAGAAACATGGCTGGTGAGCAAGGAGCACCCTCTCTAACTTGTTCTCCCATCATCGACCCAACAGAAACAAATGCATCACCTGATCACATCATCAAGAGGGGGAAAGATTTAACCACCAGGGGCTAGGGGAGTTGGTAAGCAACTGATGTTTGGGTGAAGAGGTTGTGCATTCAATTAATTCCTCCCCCCCCCCCCTCGATTTACCCAGGAGTGTGTAGGGAGACTTCTAAGTGGGTCAGTGCACATTCCGGAGGGTGTTAGTAGTGCGAGTCCGAAGTGGGTTTCATTACCTGGAAGGTTTCGATACACCCGCCGATCTCTAAAAAATAAAAAATTGGAAAAGCTTTCTTATCATTGATATGTTCTCAAAATCCCATCATTTACAAGTCAACTGTCATAGCATATGAACCGTTGTATTTGAACCTTCAAACCCAGCCTCTGAACTAACCTGAAACTGACAATGGGCCATCCCCGGCTTACAGGTTACAACAATGGCAAACCACTCTTACCTTCGAATCGAGCCACTTATAAGTAGCTTCCAAGCAAGTTACCTTCACTCTGTCCATTCATCAGAGGCAAACCCTTAAACTCACCAGGAAACAGGCGACTCGGGTCCTGCCGCACCCTTGGCCAGATGGCTCTTCAGTTTTGGTCTCGACTAATGGGCTGGGGTGATCTCGCTGAAGTATAACAGCCCAACAGAATTTGCTCGACTGCCAACCTGATCTATCTGCTCGCTAAACAACTCTGGTACATACTCTTATTGACTGAGAAAAAGGCAACTGATACCTATTCTTAATATAAATGTTCATGAGAGAGAGAGAGAGAAAGATCAATTCTGCCTGCTTTCGTTGGTTCCTTGTATTGTTTGAGGATCGTTGTTTTCAGGCGTGCCCGGCCGAGTAAGCGCAGATTCATCATTCCATTTCCATCTCCGTGCAGCCTGCTCTAGAACCTTCGCTCGCTCTTGGATAACCCATGCTTCCTCTTCAACCCAACACCTGTAAATCATTCGTTTCAATGGTGAGTATAAACTGCAAATTTTGTTTTTAAAAAAAATAACAAACAGTAACAAAGAGAGGTGATCAATAAACCTTAGTCGTATATCTGTGACACCTAGAGTGCATAGTCCGCACTTCGGAATCGTGTAAGCGTACTTTCTATCTTACATCATGTCCTTAGCAGGCATTTTCAAATCCATTTACATTACCCCGGTGCTACGAAAATTTAGGAGAGGCTATATCTGTACACCTTTGTACCTTAACTAGGTGTAACAGTTATTCACCTAGTTGAATCGTAGTAAGCTTATTGCCCACTCTTCCCCCAAACAATTAAAAAACAAATGTTACATCCTATAATTTTTAGACAATCTTATCTACCACTAAGACAATTGGAGCAAATTGGCAAGCAAATCATTAAAAATTAGACAAGAGAAAAAGAGTTTTTTTTTAAAGAGAAAGGCTTTTGCTTTACCCCAACTTTTTATCAAAAAGCTGAAAAATCGTGATTCTAAATTTTTGCTAAATCTAGAGGAAAAAAAGAATTCTTGTTACCAATTCACCATTTCTGTAAAATAGAATAAATCAGGTAATTGGAAGTGCACCCTCACCTAAGAATTCCGAGAGCTTCTTTTTCAGCTTCCAAAATTGATTTTACTTCAATCACGGCATCCTGTTTCTCACGCAAATCAACAAACAGTTTCTCTAAGCTATGTTTCTCAGATATAACATTAGCTCTCTCACTGGCAAGCCTATCACACATTCCATCAACTTCTACCTTAAGACTGAACAACAGTTGTTGTTGACAGTCCAGAGCTGCTTTATGCTTCAAATAGAAAGCAAGGCTCTCATCTCGAGCAATCTTTTCCTCCTCTAAATCATGCAAAGCAACATGAAAATTGTTCTCAACCACAAACCAACGACTTTTCTCCTTATTCAGCTTCTCCACCCAAAGCCTTTGTATTTCTCCTCTGCGAGTTAACTCAGATCTGATTTCTTCCATCTCAGCCAACTTTGATAAATTTTCTGCGTCAAGTCTTGAGAGTTCTATGTGAATCACTTCTGACATTCGGCCACTAGTTAATGCAACAGCTGCTTGTGCTTTTGTTACAGGTTTGTGTGGTTGAAGGCGCCTAATATTTCCTGTAATATGCGGGACAGATGAAACACCAAAGAACATAAGGTGTTTCCAGATCTCAAAGATAAAGAACCAGGAATACAGCAATAAAAGATATTGGACGAGTAACGAAACAAAACAAAGTCAACTAAAACACAAATGAAGCAACATGGATGCAAACTCCAGTTATATATATCTGTGTGTGTGCGTGTATGGAGTTAACCTACCATATCATGTCGATGTTGAAGGGTACTGATATATAGTTGTAGTGTTATAGACTGGAACATGGTGTCAACTCATGGAACTGAAAAAAAACTATTTTGAATGAACATAGGTATACGAGTACTTCGAATTCATTAATGCAGTCAATGCATATTTGCATGTCTTTATTTCTCGCAAAACAATTAATTCAAAGACAATAATATACAAATTTACAATGTATCTTTCATTGATTATAAAAAAAGTGAGAAATCTGAAGAAAAAAAAAAGCATTGGACACATAACTAAGCAATCAAAAGAAAATCCATATGAAATCAAATGCAAGGCCATGTCTCAAAATAATCGTTCTATTGTTTCATAAATATATTTTTTGTTTCTTAATATGTTAAGTGGTTCTAACTTAGAGGCAACAAAAGAATACAAGGTGTCAGATTCTTCACATTATTTATATTGACAATTTCGGATAGCTATAATGTGTCTGAAAAAACCTCTACCTGCCTAGGCACCTCAAATGAGCAATGATCTGGATATCAAGTGCTTATGATCATCTTTTCCACCAAATATATAGGAGAATATTCTGAAATTTCATTGATTCTCAATAGAACAATATTTGAACATTTGTCTGTCTTTTTGTCCCAAGTAACATGCAATTATTTTCTTGAATCAAAGATGGTCCCAGATTCCAATAAATTTGGCAGCTTCAGAAATACACATAGCTAGGATAGTCATCAAGACCCATCTGCAGAATTTTACAAATCAAGAGGTCTTGGCCGGGTTAGCAATAGAATTGGCACCGTGTTGGGGTCTGGTGTTGAAGTATCAGCTCTAGCGGAGCTAACAAACATATATATATATATATATATATATATATATATATATATATATATATATATATATATAAGGTCAAAAGGAAATAAAGTTTATTGAGAAGAGTGCACACCTGACAAAACAAATGTGGATCATCCAACATGATCTACAAATCATAGAACACATGAACAAGGGATCAAATAATTTGAGGACTTCCAAAATAAGGATTAAGTGGTCCCACTATGAATGGTTCGTCATGTATTGAGAGCTGTTTATTTTGTGACAAATTAACCCTTGGCTTAGAAGTCTACAAAGCATCTAATCTTTTATCAATATACATTGTAGGACATGTAGACCATGATGAACGGTGTGAATCATCAATTTTGAATGACACCATGAATTTTCAGTTCTATGTGTAAACCCTTAGACTATGCCCTATATGAATCCAAATTTGTAGAATGCAACCCTACTTATAACCACGTTTTCCAAACATCACCAAGACTTATTATGGCATGCAAGGAGGTAAATTTATGGCATGCGGGAAGGCAAAATCGCCAACCCATGGGAGGATAAACAGAGCATATTTGTTGTGCACGTTAAAAAAAAATTCCTGAAAAAAGCCTAAGACACTTTGCCCCGTCTATCAAGTATCAAGTTTATCAATTGCATATTCTTGTATTTTCAGGTGGCACCCAACTAAGAACAAGGACCAAAGTACTTCTTTGAAAGAATCAAAATAGCACAGCAACAAAAGTTACAATGCCACTGATGATACATAGAGAAAAAACATCAACCCTCCTGGCCCAATACGACCATTAACCTATTATCACAACTGTGCCAGACCATTACTCACCTTAAAGAGGGAAAGAAATAGGGGGAAATCAAATCTGGGAGTGTAATTTGACTTGAATTAAAAATCCTAATAGAGCCAATAGATTTATCATAAACCAAATCCAAGAGGACATAAATGGCATTTTACATGCTAAAAAATGTCAAGTCATTAAAGGTGAAGCCAAACTTCTGAAGCATTGTAGTAGTCCAAGCAAGAGATGAATAAACAAGAGAAATAAGGGTAATACCAAATACTCTTCTAGCTACACTCTCGTCACCAGCCATCAGATCGGTTAAGAGTTGTGGAGATGCATGTAGAGCGATTGCACTTAAATCCAAAAGGCCTACTTTCTTCCTTAACATCTGGACTGTTAAAGGAGTATTAGATCCAAAGGTTATCAACTCCAACAAACAATTCAAATAACAGTTCACTGAGATCTCTGGTACCTTATCATCCATTTCAGAAGCAGATGAATACTCTAGCAGGGCCTTCCAGTTTAGCAGATCCAACCGAGATATAAAACTTCAATGACAAATAAAAATCACACGATAGATGCAAGGAAGAACAATAAATCAGAAGAAAAGGAATCAATTTAGGAATGCAAGGTAGAGCAGTACCTTTCAGGGGAAAAACCTGCACTTTCTTGGCCATCTGAGCTGCCCATAACAAAAAAACTCGAGGAATTCACATCTACGAGCTTGCTGGGAACAATGCCAGCTTCTCCAAGGGCTATTTATTGCAAACTTACCAGATCAGAGTCCATGCACTTTCGTCACAAAAACTTTAAATATCTGGAATATATCTTGAAATACATCTTACCTTGAATGCACCAAAAATCTGGGTCATCAACACTTACATCATCAAATGCTGTAATCATGGAGCCAGCAATAGACATTAATGGAACTATCCTGAATTTTGGATTCCTGTATGCAATACAGCACTTCAATTAGCTAGATGAGCAGATAATATTTTACAAAGACTATTGATGCTTCACTTACCTTTCCAACAGAGAGTTTGCTTTAACTAGCCATCTTGCATATTCCCTCCTCGTACACAATTCATTGGCACTGGCATCATTTTCAATGATCTGAGTACCATGCAAGTCAATTTAAAATCCACACTCCGGACTTCCGTAGAGACTTGTCTACTGACACACACCAACAATAACTCAACCCTTCGCTTGCATGATGATTCGTAATCAAAGACAGTTTCATTGGGCTTCTAAAAGTAGATAAAATTCTCACATTCTAACATCAGTTCGAATTATAAATATCAAATCATGATAGATATGAACACTAAACCATGTCTAATAAGTATGTCTACGATATTTCTTGACAACAATACAATCTTTGTTAGAAACAAAAGTAGGAAATTAACAACCTCCAATAAAAGTGGAGAACGGAATACATTTGAATATAAGAATGAAGATCCTGCTAATAACCTTAACCATCAAGGCTTGTTCCACCTATTTTAGGTCAACTTTATGAATCATTCTTCACCAGTCATTCTACTAATGTTACCTTTGTCACTAATACAAGATTTTCCTTTTCTTTTCTCACAGCTTCCATCCATGCTATTGTAGGTATTCCCTCCTCTTTTTTGCCCCTTCAAGGAAAACCATAACCCTCTTCTTACAGGAGCCTCCTTCTCTCACGTCAACATGTGCCCATACCATCCCAAACGGTTCTTGATCACTTTGTCCTCATCAATTCATGGTCTTCCTCTATTGTATATGGTCCTCACTCTATCCTTCATAATTTTACCAAACAAGCATACATGAACCTCAATATATTTCGCAACATTCCAAGCCATACAACATTGTAAACCTTATTACCAACCTATAAAACTACTTCTATTAGATTATATATCCTCCCTCCCTCCCTCCCTGTGTCACTGTGTGTGTGTGTGTGTGTGTGAGAGAGAGAGAGAGAGAGAGAGACCTCCCTCTCTGAGATACCAAACGCAAGAGGTATAATCAACCTCACGAAAAATAATCGTCAAGAAAAGAATATTCAAGTTTCGACATCACCGGACCGTTGGCCCACACATTATTCCCTTAAGAATGATGGAACTCTGTATCAGACGTCCACGCAGAGCCTAAAATGTTCATTTTTCCAAGTTCCAACAAACTTAATCCAATACGTCATAAATGATATTTTCTTACCATTTGGAGAAAAATGTGAGATCATTGGAAAACACATGTTGACATCAATATGAACCTCTGCATACAGGGACACCAATAATAACTCAACCCTTCAGATGATGATTCCATAAACAAAGATTGTTTCATTGGACTTATAAAAGAGGCTAATTTTGTATTTTTGACAAACGACAATTCTGATTATAATCATCAACTCACGACAGATGAACAGTTAAATCATGGCTGATAAGTGTATGACAATACATTCTTAATTAGATGCAAAAGTGAAAAATTATCATCCTACTATAAAGTCAATGAACAAAATATATATTCAAAAAAAGAAGGAAGATCTTGATAATAACCTTAATCATCAAACCTTGATCCAACTATTTTGGGTCAGTTTAATGAATCTTTCTTCACCGATCAATCTTGATGTTATCGTCGTCACTAAGGTTTCTCATCTCTTCTCACAACTTCCATTCAAGTTATTGTAGGTATTTTCCTCCTCTTTCTTACCCCTCAAGACAAATCCCATCCCTTTTCGTTAGAGGGGCCTCCTTATTTCTTGTCTTGATCTGCCCAAACCATCTCAATCAGTTCTCCATCATATTGTTCTCAACAACTCCTAGCCTTCCTATAACGTACTTGGTCCTCACCCTATCGTTTATAGTTTTACCAAACAAACACATTTTAACTCTCTTCGTTGCCTAGTTCCCAATGAGTGTTTTTAAAGGCGCATGAGGCGTAAGCAACAAGGTGCGCCTCAGGGCGAGGCGTAACCGCGTAAGTAAAAGTAAAACGCCCCAAAGGCGTTGGTTGAGGTGTTCAAACACATGAGGCGTACGTCTCAAAACCTGAGGGCAGAAGAGAAGCTAAGAACGTACCCCTCAAGGCGAGGCATACGCTTCAAGTCAAAGTGGTACGTCTTAGATGTGTTTGATTTTGATAAATTTTTTTTTTGAATTGTGATTTATTTTTATTATAAAAATATTATTTGTTGGTCCCAAGGATTAGGGCTTTTTTTCAAAATATTATTAAAAAATAAAATATTTAGCTAAATGGCTGTTGACCAAAAGTATTTGCCATTCTAGCATTCTGACCGCCACGTGGCAGGTCAGCGCCGTAAAGTGTGCTGGAATTTTTTTTTCTTTCTGAACCAAGGTAAAGTTGGTATTCGGGTTACCGGGTTTAAACCCGGTATTGTGGATACCGGGTTTACCCAAAGTCCAACAAGAAAACAGCTAAGTGTGAGAACATTTTATAAGAGGGCTCCGGTTAAACCCGGTATCCAGAATATCAGGTTTAAACCCGCTAACCCGAATACCAACTTTACCTTGGCTCGGAAAAAAAAAAAATTGCAGCGCACTTTATGACGCTGACCTGCCATGTGGCGGTCAGAGCGCTAGAATGACAAATACTTTTGGTCAACAGCTATTTAACTAAATATTTTATTTTTTAATAATATTTTGAAAAAAAGCCCCAAGGATTAAGTGGCTACCTGTATCATAAAAATAATATGTTTTATTATAATATATTGTTTTGTGGGGCCATTAGGCTTGGACCTTAGAATTTTATGAATATTGTATCAAGTATTGTATAATGTAGGTGCAATGGTACACTTTACATACTTTATGGATATATTTTGGTAAACTATTAGGATAAGTTGTGGATGTGGAATTGTGGATTTTGATTTATAATGTGTAATTATTAATTTTCTCTATTTTTTATTATTTAATTTTTTAAATTTAGTTATATATTTAATATATATATAACTATTTAATTAAAAAAATACACTCGCTTGAGGCTTACGCCTCGACGCTTTGGCTAGTCAAGTGCCTCGCATCACACCTTCACGTCTGAAAACTTTGGTCTCAATTGCCATGTCATACAACATTGTACGTCTTATTACCTCTCTCTCTCTCTCTCTCTCTCTCTCTCTCTCTCTCTCTCTCTCTCTCTCTCTCTCTCTCTCACACACACACACACACACAATTGTGTGCGTGCGCATACACGCGCACAACTAGAAGAGGTGTAATCATCCTTACAAAAATTAAGAGTCAACAAAAGAATAATAAAACTTCACATCATTAGATTGCTGGCCCACACAAATGATATTTCAAAGTATAGCCTAAAACGTTATCTTATCCACCAATGTTTTTATCCCATACTTCATAAATGTTATTTCCTTGCCATTTGGACAAAAATGTGTGATCAATTGAAAACATGTGCTAACTTGCAATAGGTTTTCCATAGAAACTCATTGAAGCCTGTGCGATGGTTCCTTGCCCTTTGATGCAACATAACCCCCCCCCCCCCCCCCCCCCCACCCACACACCCACACACCCACACACACACAAATAACAGTAAATAAATAAAGTGAAAAGAACTTCTCTCTCAAATAGTATTCTTTAGTTGATGGGAGCATTAACCGCTAAAAGGATAGAAGCAGTTCCTAGGAAATCAATCTAGATCTTCATTTAAACTTTAGACCATCTGGTACACTGAAGGGCTTTATAATATTTCATGTACTTTTCAAGTGTAGCAGCATATTTAGCAAGGATCAAGAAAATAGATGGTTCATAATACAGCTACATGAATGAAAAGAGAGCCTAATTAGAATAAACTTTCAGTAATGTGAATTGGAATTTGCATTAAGAAGGTTCTAAAACAAACCTTTAGCTTTTTAAGAACAAAAAGAGCTTCCTTTTGGATGGAATCAGCAGCAACTGGAACAGCAATGTGTTTGTTTTGTCCTGATGCTGAGGTATTAACATAAGATTGCATACAAGGAATAAGTTGTTAGAGAATGTATAACACTTCAAATAAAGTAATGGGATAATAATATTTGTGAATGAGGATATACAAATTAAACTACATGAGAAGATTAATTTGATATTCATCTAGTAATTGGTCAAATCGGAAAATTCTGCAGATAGCACATGATGACATCATAAGGAGGGATTGGTGATCAAAACATCATCTCAAAGTTTTATGTCATGAATTAGAGGGCTCTGGACTAGATATGGAGGAATCAAATTTTTTGAAGCCAGGGTTTCAGGAACTTTTCCAAAAACCATCATTTGGTCGTTGTCGAAGTGCGTGAAAGCGATAATTGTGGTGGATATATGCTCTAAGTGGACCTACAATAAAAATACACGTTGGGAAAAGAGAATGAAAAAACATAGTTCATTGAACCCATCATGGACCTAAAGTCCAACAAACAAAGAGCATGTTTATGATTAGGACTTGCAATCGGGCCATTCAATAAAATTTGGATGGTTCATTTAATGACCATGTGGTACGAAAATTTTAGGCACAACAACAATTCATGTATCTCCAATACTTTTTAAAGACATTACTCACAAAAATAAAAAAAATCATGATGTAATACAAAAAATAGTTTTCAGTATATCTAAGCCATTCAACACCGGTTTGATGGTCATCGGTCCCAAAACTCTTAATCGAGGATCTATCACAAAGGAAATATTTTAAACTGACAAATCTTTCACCAGGCATAGATGCCTTTTGTGAATACAGATCATCCACTTAATTTTATCGTTGTCAAAGTACACAATCAATAATTGTTCTAGCCATCACTATGCAGAGGGGTAAAATTGATGTAGAACAGAGGAGAATGAAAAACAGTGTCGCGAGTCCAATAACGGAGAGAGTTAAAGTAGGTAGTTGTTATCCCATATAAAACCTTGAGTGTGGCGTGACTGTAATGGTTTTGGGTTGGCTATGCTCGCCGGCTGTGTTGCGTGAGCCTCCTCCATATGCCTCCAAGCAAGCGAATGTTTTTGGGTGATTACCATGCGTCCTTTGCATTGTCCACGACAACAGCAATGTCCAAAGACAAAAGGGCCACCCAGTCACAATTGCTAGCACAGGGGCTGTCTCCCAGCATCCCTATCGTGATAAAGGTCGTTTTCCTATGCCAAGTCATCACCGAAAAGAGGGGCCGGTCTTCATGCCAGGGTACGCTGATCCGGATGCCACAAAAAAATAAGGAATCCTTTTTCTTATGTGGCATTTATTAGCGGTTGGTCTTTCACATATATTATGAATGGAGTACTTGACTACTCGTCTAAGCCACCTTGTGAAATGCAGCAAACCAGATCACTCATCGGTCGGGATTCCCAAATCAATTCATGAGGTGCTTTGGAGATGAAAAGACAGAGGATAGGTAGGTGATCTTGGCATAAGAATATATTCGATTAAACAAAATTAATATATCTGGGAATATAGGGGACAATTTGGGACTGAAAGGGAGTATGGAGGGGGGTCCAGTTCATTTGAGTGATATAAATTGGCATTATGGTATCACCACTAATATTTTATAAACTTGGTGTTAATATTAATTAAACAGAATTACACTTCCGATAAGCTTTGACAACCTAAACAAATTTACAACAAGAATATAACCACAAATTTACAAGAATATAACCCCAGAATCTGGTAACACCACCAAACTATAATTCAACAATTTACTATCAAGGAGAAGTTATGGTTAAGAACAAGAATGCATACCAGACACAAGATTCTTCTTCTGCACTTCATATGAATCGGATGCCATGTTAGCCTTGTCCGCCAGTTCTGCCTTTGAGAACTGGATATCTTCTAATGCAGGGGATTTTGTACCATTTATTGGATCTTTAGTAGATTCTGATGGTAACAGCAGCTCATACAAAGTGTGAATTGGGGCATCGAATTGGAACTTAAAACCTATAAAATACACGTCAGTTCGCATGTATCAGATCCACAGCAACATAAGATGAAGATCTAAGGAAACTAGAGAAGAACTTTAAAAAGCAAGCTCCTGATATAAGTAGAATAATTGTCCCCATTTTCTTTACTTTCTTACTTTTAATCATTAAAGCCCAAGGTCTTCATAAGCAAACAATTCGAATCAATTATTGAACTAATGAATAAAATGGGGACAGGTGCAAAAGCTACTTTTCAATTCTCTTCAAAAGAAATATCTACTTCCACAAGAATTAATCCATTGCTTAAGAAAGGACACAATAAACAGTGCAAGAAAGAAGGCAAGCTATGATGTTTTAAGTATAGAGTTAGATCAAAAACAAATCATTGGGTAAATTTGACAAAAAGAATCTTAAACCGTTCATCACCCAACTTTTTTTCTCAATGATCATGTAAACCTGGTTTGCATGTGTTACGGGCGGGCCGTCAACCTGTCCCGTAAGTCAACGACCCGAGCTCAGACCGACCTGGCCTGAACCTGTGGGCTGGGCTCGGGCCGCCACCCTCAACCCGCATCCCGATCCGAAACCCGGCACAGCCCAGCGAAAGGAAGCTCGAGAGCCCGATCCAAATATTGTATATTGGTTATATATATAGACTGTATATATTGAACATTAAAGAAATATAGTGCAGTGATGAGGGCCTTCTTTTAAACTCTTTGAGGTTTAGTGTTCAAACCCATATATACATGTGTACAAGTTTTTTTATTAAGAAATATATCGTTTTTAGCCCAAACCCGGCCTTAAATTCTTAATATATGTATACACGGGCAGGGTCCGGGTTTAGACTATTGGCCCGAGGCCCGAGGCCCAAGGCCCGAGGCCCGAGGCCCGAGGCCCGGCCCTACGAGCCCATCCGAGCATGGCATCTCTTGGCCCAACCAGGCCCGACCCGGCCCAAAGTATTTTAGGCCCGGCCGGTTTTACACCCCTAGTTTCAGCCATCCAAAGTCCATCCCATAGTATTATTGGACTGATGTGCATCCATGGGATGAGATTTCAATTGACAAATTACCATTATATACATGGCAGGACCTACATAAAATATCAAGACTAAAGACAAAGATAAGGTTCTCCAATTCAAAGCTCCGTCTTCAAAACTGATAGTAGCAATTTATTGAGGTCAAAGTTAATTGAGATTTGGGACTAAACTTATTGGTGTTTGCACCACAACTAGTACCAGTCCATAGATCCTAGTATCACAACTACTATACTCGAGGTTCATCAACAAAATATGCTTTTAAATGAACGGTCCATCACCAGTTTTTTTTTCTCACCAAAAACAGTAAAGTATCAATGAATGATAGGAACCATTTAAGAGCCCTCAGATTTGAGACAAGGTCGATCCAAATAGTGACCAGTTAATCAAACAGGTAAAAGTACTTGTCAAAGGAAGTATTCTTTCATAAAATGTAGTAGTGCACAGTATCTTTGGAAATATCTCCTTGTACCAATGAGATGAACAAGTATCAGACTATACCGTAAGGATTCAATTGTGCACTAGTGATGATGGCAAGTTCATGCAACTAAATTTCCATAGTAAGAAAAGAAAGGACTATCTTTCCACAAAAAAAAAAAAAAGGAAGGACTGTGGAGAGAAATGGAGTGAAGAGAAAGGTCTGAGGATCAGCTTGGTCTGATACCAATTAATGTAACTCTACGTAGAGGGCTATGAAGCACGGGTACTGGTACGGGTATGTGTACGGGTACGCTAATACGGCAAAATCTTAAAAAAATTGGGTACGGGTACGGCGAGGTATATATATATACATGTATGTACTTTTAGTATAATATCGTTATAGATATTAATAAGATCCAAATGCAGCCATAATTTCTTCATCATTAAAGCTCTAGCTTCAAAGTTCCAAAACCATAAAAACAAGATTATTCGATGTGAGCCATACGACGATATGGTAATGCATTCATGCGAGAAATACATTGTAATCTCATGTATAGTAATTTTTAAGCATGAGCTATACGACGATACGGTCCATTACATTAGAACCAAACCAAGCAAAGTAGCAATACAAAACAAAATGCATAGCAAAGTTCATTGTCATCATCATCTCCGAATAGCACAACCTCCAAGTCGGGCTAATCAAGTGATAGATTTGCACTTTCAAGTAAATCGGCACCCTCCAAAGACTGTCTGCCGTACCGGAGCCGTACCGATGACTGTCTGCCGTACCGGAACCGTACCGAAGGCTGTTTGCCGTACCGGGTACGGATTATGCCGTACCCGTACCCGGTACTGGTACGGTATCTGTTCAGAGTACCCGTGCTTCATAGGTAGAGGGTAACAATTAGAGTGACTCCGGGGGTTATTTAGGATCGCAATAAAGATCATTCAATGCAATTGTTGCCCTCCTGAGGGGAGCAGATTTTAATTCACAGATTTTTGCAATTAATTCAATGCTGATTTTGACGTGGGAAGCAACTAGAAAGATGACTATCGTGATTAGAAGCACAAATCTAAGATTAAATCATCTTTTATAGCTTTTTTCTGCAATTTTCAGCATCTAACATGTAACTACAGCAAAGTGTACATCTTCAATAAAGATAACTGCAGTAGTATTCATACAAAGAAGAGAAAGAAGATGAATCCCAAACAAAACAAATAGAAGAAGAGAGAAGATAATCAAAGGCTCATTAGTCAAATATTATTTATCAAGTTTTGCCTCGTCTTTCAAACCAACAACCTTTTTCATACTTCTTATTTGTTTGCCACTAAATAAAATAGATTAAGTCTACTCCAGACTCTTATATACAATTAAATAGTGACAAAACAGCTCATCAAAACATGGTAACTGTTCAATCTCCTAGTCTTCAAAGTAAGTATTCAATACGAGATATGAAACAAACAACACATGCTCAAAATTTCTTTGTAACCTCATTTAAATATCTTAGAACCTTTCCAAATAAACTTCTAAAAAAAGCAAATAGATAAACAAATCTCTGACATACCCTGAAGTACAAACAACAATTTTTGGGCTTGATAGGATCCAAAAGAAGGCTCCTTTGAACGCCAATTGAAACTCACATGAACTGCATGACGATCCCTTTAGCTAATTGTACCACATGATAAGAACCTTTGGAGGCTCCAAGCTGAAGAGATGGACTATGTTAAACATGATTCAAGGGTTCAGTAGAACCTAAACCACCAAACTAATTCGTATTTCAGCCAATCAAAACAAAAACAGCTTCCAAACTTTAATATGCCCATATTCAGAATCTTAGATCCGATTTGTCCAGATCAATCCTAAGTCCAAACATGTCCTACTCAGGCACGATATGGCCAAATCAAGTCTGACTCAGCTAAATCAATCTTGAATAGACTAAACAAGACTCGAATTTTTGAAAGAAATTAGTCCCTTTATATTTTGGCTGAATCGATCGAACCATCCAAACAAAAACCACCCGAACCGAGCAAACCGGTTTATTTTTTGCCATGGTTGAAGCTAAATGATCAAATTTTGAGCTAACAACTAATGGTACTTCAGAGGCATACTTACCCTGAGAGAGTCAAAACTTAGTTCTTGGGAGAGAACTTTGCATCTCCATCACAATCACCAACAACGAGAATATGTTTAGTTTATTGTTAGACAATGTTCTAAAAGGCGGTCCGAGTGGCCACCTATGATCCAAGCTTCCCCGAATATCTTAAAGTCGGTATTGACGGCGGTTTGACAAGAGGTGGGGCATAAAAGGCGTCTAAACTGAGAGCCTATGAGGATTGTTAAATGACCCAAATCCCAAATGATGCGATGTTGGTTTGGTTTTTTATTTATAAGACTGGATGGCTAGGTAGGTTTTAAGAGGGTCAGTCTAGGGTTATATTTTTATTCCTTCGAAGGGACAGGTAAACATCGCATGTGCGTCTTGAAATCTGAGGGGAAGGGGAGAGCAAGGGCTGCCGACCACGACCCATCAGCCCTCCGATCATTGGGAGACCACCGCCAGCTGCTGGGACTGGGAGAGCTCCTCCAGCCGTCTAGTACTCTCTCTTTCTCTCTCTGAGGGCAGAAACCGTTGTAATTTTGTTATTTTCTTTAGCGATAGATTACAATATAGAATATATATATACTTTATTTAATAGGCAGGCGCCCGCCTCGTCACCCATCTTCTGCCTTGACTGCCCGTCTTCCGCCTTTCAATTTTTAAAACATTGCTGCTAGCAATCACTTATCACCAAAAGATTTTGGCTTGAGAGACCAATTTTAGAAACAATTGAGTGGCCTTAAAAGGTAGTTACAATGGACATAAGTGCATTAAGAGCGATTTTGATGTTTCTCAGTTTTCAACGCTAGAAATAGCATTACCGTTTGCATGAAGGATTCTTAAGTTTCTGATGTAACATGGGAGTCGAATCGTTACTACTACAACTCCTAAATGATGATCCCATTTTCATTCCCCTAATAAATCTAGAAATTTTTTTTAAAAAAAAAAAAAGATAACTTAAAATCTAAAATTATATACGTTTTGCTAGGACTCAAGTCATTTAAACTTTTGCATCCTAATCATCAAATGAGTCACATGTACACTTGTAATTGTGGGAAACCTTTTCCTTCTCTTAAACATAGTGGTCCAAAATCAACATAGGCCATTACTAGAAATGGCAAACATTTCGATCAATTATTGTTTAACTTTCTTTCTCATAAACGTCATCCATCTTATCCCATTGAGATAAGATTGACCATGGATCACAACTCAAATTAAGAAGGAACCACACAAGGATTTACAGTAATTTTTTGACCGCTTGTCTAGCATGATGTCAACCTCTAACATTAGTGCCAAAAACTCAACCAATGTTATGGCAAAGAAGTGGAGTGCTAAGAAACCTAGATGGCTAATTGGCATGAGTCTTACCTTATTGATTACGTGGTTTAAGCTCATGCAACAAGGAGAAACACTCCAAGTTTCCCCTAAACAGGGAAGAGTCTAGACGAAAAGGAAAAAAATGAAACTTGATATAGGGATCTACATTCATCTCCAAGGCACAAATTTCAAGCGATAAAGCCAAACTGAACCAACATCCCCACTCAAGAATAATAAAATACATTTTTATGACTTTTTACCTTAAATAAATCTGAACTAAGAGACTATGGGTAATGACTAATGCTTCAGCATATACCAAATCACTATGAAACCATAAATCTGTATCCAATCAGCCTTGAGGCAAGAATTTTTGGTCTAAGCCTCCAATTATTAAGGGGTATATGGATGTCAGGGTATGCTATGCAAGAATAGAGATCGGGTCATTGGGTTTTCATAAATCCTAAAATAGCTCACAGAGTTAAAAGAAATTGTAGAAAATAGGCTTAAGGAAATCCCCCAATCCCTAGATATTCAATATATTGTACATTATATATTTCAACATGATTAGGATATCCTAGCATGGATGGAGTTTACAAGCCCTTTTCCAAGAAAATGGCTGATCGGGCTCTCTTCCTCTCACCTAAGTTTTTGTATAAGAGGGATGATCCATCCCGTGCAGCATCTATATGAAAAGGAAAGGAAGATGACAACTCTGAAAGCTACCTGCAGTAACAATAGACATGCATTCCAAAAGGAAAATCAAAACCAAAAGTTATGACCTTCTAATGTTGTTTGGCCCATTGACTGTACTTACTAAGTACTAACCTCTTTATGGTTCTAAAAAGACTAAATATCATGAATGACACCTAAAATATACCAAAGCTAAAATTTTCCCTGATCAAATAGCCTGCTGATGGAAGACCTGCGCACTTCATCAGAACCATCGTGATTCATTCCATTCGGTGATCTCCTTCAAATGATGTCGAACAAAATTCGATTTTCTCGGGCAACACGTGCGTGGAATTTTGGCGGTTCCGGTAATTTGACAGATCAAGACCCAATTGAAATTTTAAGACATCCAATGCTCTATATAGTCCTAGACACTCTCCCACAACATCCACATGAACATGCTTGGCTTCAATGCTGCACCATTATTAACATGTAAAAGAATCGCATGGGAGAAAGCGAGTAATTCGGTTCATTTCGGTTCAGCACTTTGTTGTTCATTACAGAAGGTTGACATCAAAACCAACCGCATAAAATTGCAAAGAAAAAAGGGATGAAAGAAACAAAAAATCGAACCTTTTCTTGAGAACGAGCGATAACCGAAAGCGGCTAGCAAGATTGCCATCGAAGCCCCAACACCAACGACGATCAATTTCGGAAGAGCTGCGATCATTTTAGTTAAAGAGTGAAATTTTCAAATAAAAAGGAAATGGATCGAGCAAAGCGGTAGCGGCGCTGCGGCGGTCACCATTTCGATCCTCGATCTCGGGTTCGGCGGCGGCCCAGCCGCCAAAACCGTCGCCCGGGCCCCCGTCGGCATGGATCCACGAAGCTTCCAGATTTCTCTCGGGGGAGTAGGCCAGAGAGCAGGACCTCCTCCGCCTCGCCGCCCGAGAGATCGTAGATGGGTTCGAAGGGCCGGTGAAGGGGAGACGGAAGGGGGGGTGGCTCGGGAGGAGAAATGGGGGGGAGAAGGGCAGGGGGGAGCGGATTCGACCGCGAGGGTTTGGAGCGCAATGCTCCATTGTTTCCCTCGCTCGGCTGGCCTAGGGTTTCCCTTGTAGGGAAGTAGGGGTGTTCGCGGTGGAAGAACGGCGGTGTCCGAGAGTGAGAGAGTAGCTAGAAATTACCAGTGGAACGGGTGTATATGCTGACGTGGTGGTAGCTCACTCACAGCCAACCGATGCATGTCGTACCCACCCGTGAATAGCACCGTCCGTCCGATGCATCCACCTCCTTAGTTGCATGCGAGGAGGCACGGTGCCACTCATGGTGGATCCTCCATCGTCCGTGAGCGTTCCACCACGTCAGCAATTCAAATTTGAGTACCAGCACGCTGTAACTTGAGGACGATTTTGTTCCAACCTCGTTAAAGAGATTGGAGCATCCCGCTCTATCTCATTGGTCGATCTCGAGGGCTTTTGGTCATTTCACCATGATAAATTGTATGAAATGACAAACATATCCTTGGAATGGACCAATGAGAGAGAGCGGGATGCTCTAAGCTCTTTAAAGAGGTTGGAACAAAATCGTACTCATGTAACTTGGGCTGGTTGATCCGGACCAATCAAAAATCCAAGCAAACAAAAACAGTCGTATGTCTAATATACTCCTAACTTATCCAATTTACGAATCATGTCACCAAAAATGAAATTAAATCATCTCTCCTCACCACTTGCAACAACTTAACAAAGCTCACAATCCCCACTCGCCAAGCAAAATCCGACGAGGAGGCAAAATTCAGGAGCACCCCCTTCAAACTACTACTCTGCATGCCTCAGAGCTGAACTCCACGTATCGGATAGCAAATGTGTCTCATCATTTAAAGATCTCGCGGGTCAGGACAAACTACAACAGTCTTCGTACTGGCTAGTCATCAAATGGCACGTCTCACCGCTCGTACCCATACAAACATCGCTGTTAGAATTTTGCTTCCTAAAGACGATAATATAGATATAATCAATCGTGATCTGAAAAAGATGGTTAATCATGTTCACCATTTCACATTAATCTCTAGCGGGATGCTATAATGTCTGGAAAGAGAAGAACAACAATGAAACATGACAAATAACTGTATAAGGCGAGGATGGGCTCTCAATCTATTTACACTGCATAGAAGAAGACAATCACAATTGAAAGGGAGAGCAAACAAGTAGGTGAAAAGCCAAAAAAATACACCACCCACATACACGTGATGCAAGTACGGTAACTAAACAAGAAACTCAATTGATTCTCCAAATGTATTCAATTGATACTCTAAACTATATTAAAACAAATAAAGCTTTGTCAGGCAATTTGTTTTTTAAAACACATGGATAATGGTAATAAGGCAACAAATGTTGGAAAAATCCAATGCTAGAGGCTCGCGACGGAAGCGATTTACCGGTCAAAAGACCGTGCGTGGTACATGTTACACGATAAAACTTTTATTGAAATTAATCTACATGTGCGTACATTTTGTGTGCACGTGAATCAAACACCCTAACGACAATCTAGCGATACGAATGTCTAGCATGCATACAATTCATATACTATGCTAGATATACATCTTAGAATACTGCATACATTTCGTGTGGATCTTTTAACTGCGAAGAATTGTCTTCTTTGTCGATGGAGATGGAAGATAGTCCGCGAAGAAGCCGACGGTTTGCGGGAAGATTCTGTCTTCTTTGTTCACCCTATCTCACACGATGCACAACACATCGTTTCTGGATCTCTGAGTGACTCCGAAGAACAACTCTTCTCCTTCTACAAAACACCACGCGAGATATTGTTCAGAACTGAAAGAGCAACATAATGACTAAAATTTTTTAGCGTCTGTTGTATCAAAATCCATGCATAGCTGAAAACAGTGATCAGTTGTCCTCTTTCTTCATGTAGACTTGAGCTCGTCTACATCAACACGTCAGCATAAAATTATATAGATCCTGATCTGGATCCTCTCCCGCGCGTTTAATATAGTCATCATTAACGCCTCATTATTGCAGTCAGTTAACAAGGTCTTTAGCTAAAGTGCAGCTTAAGTATGTATTTTTGGGAAATTTTATTCATACCCCTAAAATCTGTAATTAGCCCCCATTGCCAACAAGCTTGAACACACCCCAAATTTTTTTTATCATACCCCATTCCTATCCCAAATATTCCCTTTCCTCTTTCCACCCCACCTTGAATACACCCAGTTAAATGGCCCGCTCCATCTTGATCATACCCCATTTGATGCCGAATAATGAATGGCTAATGCCTATATGATAATCAGGAGATTAATGGCTAATATTCAATGACAATAGCAATTATAAAACTTAGTTAATTCAATTTTCAATTACAAGATTCTCCCAATAAATGATTAAAGATGGTCTAACAACCTAATTACTTGCAGATAATTCCGAGTCCGGCAAGGGTCTAAGTGTTGGATCGCCTGGGAGTCAGATGATTCTAGAGATTAGGAAACAGGCTTCAATATATATCAAAACTTAATACCAATTAAAATGATTTAAATTAATGGTTTCAGGTTCAAATTATTTTCAATAGGATAATGGCTAATTTAATGACGGTAAGATTCTACTCAAAGCCAGCAGTGTTTTAATCAAAGAATTAATTCTAAATGTTGCAGGAATCAAGAGTTGGAAAGATCTAACCGAGTATGATGTGGGTTGGCAGGTTGCGGGTGCGATGCAATGAACAATCCAACAGTACGAAGATGACGGCTCCAAGGATGACAGCAATTGATATGGTACTATTTCAAAAGAATGACGTGTCTTGTCTTTGTACTCCTTGCTATAGCCACACAGAGAAGAGGACAGCTCCTTGCCACCCGTGACTTCTCAAAGACCCTTAAAGAAAGGGAAGAGTGTTAACCCTTTTCTTTGTTCTCCACACAAAATAGAGATGGTTGTAACTTCGGGTGGCTCTGCAATGGACGGGGAGAGGGAAAGGAGGTGTGGGGTGCAAGTTTGAAGACGGATTGGAATGGGGCGGCAGCCGGTGGTGCGGGTCCGGGGTCGGGCGGCGGTCAGGCGACGCAAGCGGGCGGCGCGGGGCGACGCCGGAGTCACGAGGCTTGCGGATCGGGACGGCGGGGTGGTGCAGGCGGTGTCGGGATCGGGGCCGGGAGATTGGAGCGATCTCCTGTGATCGGGCTCCTCCTCTCTCTTCTCTCCCTCCTTTGTTGTTCTGTAATGGATCGTTAAAGGAGGTGCAAGGTATGAAGGTGGTGGTGACGAATGTGGTGGGTGAGGAAGATGGAACGGGGTATGGGGCTCGCCGGCTTCGCACCGACGAGTTTCGGCTTCACACCGACGGACCTCGCACCCTCTTCTCCTTCGCAAAAAAGCAATCGATATCTCACGATTTTCGCAATACAGAAAATTTCATTAATCAACTAACGAAAATAAAATCTGCTGTGCTTTATATAGCCTTACATAAGATAACCAATCCCATAACAAATGAGATCACAATTGTGGGTGCAAAAATTGTACCGAACCGGATCAGAGTGGCATGGGCCCGCGCAACGGCCCAAGTGGGTAAACCCGCCCGGGTTCACGGGCCCACTCTACGGGGCTCGCAGATCAAGCCCTCCCCCTTATTGGGCCCGAACAACGGCCCAATAAGGGCCCAGCAAGGAGGCCCAGAAACCAGTGCCACGTCATCAACGCCACGACATCCCTGTCATATCGGGCACGTGCCTACACTATAAAAGGACCCCCAAGGCATCCAGGAAAGGGGGTTGGTCATTCAATCAGAAGAGGAGGATTCCAGAGCAAGACTAGAGCTCAATTCTCCCCTTCTCGTTTCTCTTCTAGTTGCTCCGCGCAACCCCATTGTACGAAGCTTCTCTTGGCCTGTCAAGAGAACGCTCACCCCTCATTTTACTCAAATTATAGTGAAGATCAGGTGGCACCTCTCGCTCGGAGACGTAGGTCGTAAGACTGAACTCCGTCACCAATCCTTGTGTCATCTCTCTCCTTCTCAACTTTCTAATCTCTAACACACAAATAAATCCAATTCAATCAAGGCTGTGGGGGTGAGGTTCCCGATCAAGGCGGCTCGAAAATTCCCCCCACAATCTTTGGCGCCGTCTGTGGGATTCGAACCCACGCACCAACCCACCAAACGCGGGTGCTGAACGAACAAATGATATGCTGATCAAAGAAGAACAAGAAGTCTCGGTTTCAACCAACCAAAGAAATGTTCAGGAGCGGCTGGGGCCACAAGGCAGGCATCCAGAAAGGGCACAGCGATCGACGAGACCCGTCATCCCCGAGACATCGATCTGGCAAAGAACACGCTATTCAAGGGAGCAAGCCTCAGGCGACATACGAGATCTCGGCTGCTGATTTCCAGCTGCTAAATCTCATCAAGAAGAATGCGGCCCTTGAGCAAGAGAGGGATTCCCTAAAAAAGGCGGCTGAAAGAGTGGAGGTTGTGGCCCACAACTCTCTAGCTACTGATGAAGACCAACCAAGGACTCGCCCAGCCGTGAGTCATCATCTTGAAGAACCACATGTGTCGCGTATCGAGATGTGTCAGGTATCCACACAAGCACCAAGGCAAACGGTGTGGGATCGCAGCGACGTCAACGGGTTGCCCAGCTATCGCGGAGAATGATCACCTCAGTCAACAGGGTCCACTAGACATTCTATCCCCTCGCACACGAAAGCAACAGATGCCCGCGAGCTGCTCAATCGACTAAGGCACACTGCTGACGTGGGACGTTGCCATCAAGACCGTAGGCAGCTAATCACCTCGGTGTGGCCACTGCATCCCAGGGTTCTTGCAACACCATTTCCTATGGGTTGGCGAACACCGAGCCTGCCAAAGTTCAACTGCATCCAGGGAGACCATGCTCTCCATATCCTAGCCTACAAGCAGGCCCTTACGCCCTACGAGTATGAGAACCATGTTCTTTGCCGTATGTTTGCGGGAAGCCTCGAGGGACCTGCCCTCGACTGGTACTACACACTGCCTACCGGTACGGTGACCACATTCAAAGGATTGGCTGAACTCTTCATGGACCATTATCGGCTAAACTTAAAGCCGAAAAAGAAGCTGGATACACTCTACTGGCTGACGATGGGCTCCGATGAGTCTCTAAGGAGCTTCACGGTGAGGTTTCGTAATGATCACTCTGAGCTCACCGATCAGTCCCATAATGAGGAGGCCATCATACTGGCATTCCAGAATGCTATCCGACCAGAGCTTCACATTTACACCGACTTCATCCGGTATCCTCCCAGTACCTTAGAAGCAATGTTCAAGCGCGTACAGCGAGAGATAGAGGTGGAAGATAATCAGCAGGCCAGAAGACTACGCGAGCCCCGCGAGTCTCGTGACTCCCGACATAAGAAAGATGATGAAGCTCCGAATGAAGCACACTACAAGAAGTCTACCCATGCCGCGTCCGACCAAAAGGTACATGACAAAAGGTACAATGAAGATCCGAAGGCCCCTCCAGCAGAAAAGAGGCGAACTCCAAGGGAGCAAAGGGTGTTCACTGAGCTGAACACCTCCACTGAAGACATCTTCGCCTACTTGCAGAACGAGCCGTTTTGCAAGTGGCCACAGCCTCTCCCTCCAAATTCCGACCAGGCGGGAGATACGACAGCCTACTGTGAGTTTCATCGCAGCCATGGCCACCCAACCTCTACATGTCGGAAGCTAAAGCATCACATCAAAGACCTGATCCAAGAAGGGCGGCTCGATGGCTACCTCGCTAATAAGGAACCAGGTCGAGAGTAGGAAAGGCAGCAGCAGTGGAGAAAGAAAGTCAATGTAATACATGGATGCATAATCGTAACGTCCGCTGGGTAACTTCTGAAAAAGTGTAACCGCTACTTTGTTGTATCAATAAAGTATCTCTTTTTTCTCATAATCAAATCTCTCGAAGTTCGATTCCACCATGTTAAGGCATAAAAAAAAAAGGTTCCTGGCAACCCAGGTCAACCGAAGACTTTCGATTCCGCCCATTCAAGTCGGAAGCTCGAAGGCAATTCGGCTACGCCCTCTCGAGGCTAAAGTCCGATAAAAAGGCTCCTGGTAACCCAGGTCAACCAAAGACCTTCGATTCCGCCCGTTCAAGTTGGAAGCTCGAAGGCAATTCGGCTACGCCCTTTCAAGGCGAAAGTCCGATAAAAAGGCCCCTGGTAACCCAGGTCAACCAAAGACCTTCGATTCCGCCCATTCAAGTCGGAAGCTCGAAGGCAATTCGGCTACGCCCTCTCGAGGCTAAAGTCTGATAAAAAGGCTCCTGGCAACCCAGGTCAACCAAAGACCTTCGATTCCGCCCATTCAAGTCGGAAGCTCGAAGGCAATTCGGCTACGCCCTTTCAAGGCGAAAGTCCGATAAAAATGCTCCTGACAATCAAGGCCAAGCTAAGCTATCAACTATACTCATCTGAGGCAATGAGAATAAGTCCAAGGCAAGCGTCGCTGCTTTGACATGCACCAAGTTCAAGGAGACACCCTTGACACTCGAAGACAAAGTCCGAGGTGACCAACGCCCTTGGTATTCGAAGACAAAGTCCGAGGCGACCAACGCCTTGGCACTCGAAGACAAAGTCCGAGGCGACCAACGCCTTGGCACTCGAAGAAAAAGTTCGAGGCGACCAATGCCTCGGCACTCTACAAGCCTAAGGCCCAGCCCTTGGCACTCGAAGGCAAAGTCCAAGGCGACCAACATCTCGGCACTCTATAATCTCAAGGCCCTACCCTTGACACATAAAGATAAAGTCTGAGACATCATCGCCGACGTATTGGCATTCGATCAAAAGTCCAAGCTTAGTCTTGTCACTCAGGTCCAAGCATCAGATTGTCACTGGCCATCACCTTTTCTCGACGACTAACGGTTCCAAACCGGTCAGGGGGTGGTTGGTCTAACTCTGTCAGTGCGTGTCTCCATACTGGTGCAGTCGACGGTGGGTAACACGGGATAAAACGGTGCTTCCTTGATCCCGGCCAAGTCAACACCCTCACGTGACCGTAGTACCTGGCGAATACAGTAACAAGGTGCGGTAGTACATTGGGTGAAGACTGGTTGGCCATCATGCGGCGTCATCCTAGATTATCTCTAAGAAGCCCCCTCAAATATAGCATTGTCTTTCGCCGACATTCCCACGCACCAGTGTTTTACTGAAAAAGTGTCGGTTTCAAATGGGGCTAAAATTCGAAAAATATACTATTTTTAATACCGACACTTTTTGGCCTCATCTAGTAGCCCCAATAACGGGGTGTCGGCATCAACAAGCAGCTCCCCCCTTGGTTTCGCACAAAAACTGATTGGGGAAGGGGTGACGGCACACCATCAACAGCATACCCCTCAGTTTTGCCCCAAAACCGAGTAGGGAAGGGGTGACGGCATACCATCATCAGCACACCCCTCGGTTTCATCAGAAAACCGAGAGGGGGTGTGTGTTGGCATCAACAAGCAGCCCCTCCTCGGTTTCGCACAAAAACCGAGTGGGGAAGGGGTGGCGGCACACCATCAGCAGCATATCCCTCGGTTTCGTCAGAAAACTAAGAGGGGGTGTGTGTCGGCATCAACAAGCAACCCCCCCTCGGTTTCGCATAAAAACCGAGTGGGGAAGGGGTGACGGCACATCAGCAGCACACCCCTCGGTTTCGTTAAAAAACCGAGAGGGGGTGTGTGTCGGCATCAACAAGCAACCATCAGCAAACCCCTCGGTTTCGTCAGAAAACCGAGAGGGGGTGTGTGTTGGCATCAACAAGCAGCCCCCCCTCGGTTTCATACAAAAACTGAGTGGGGAAGGGTAACGGCACACCATCAGCAGCACATCCCTCGGTTTCGTCAGAAAACCGAGAGGATGGGTGCTCGGCATCATCCAAACCTATTAGTCAACCCGATTCAAGTGTCATCCATACACAATGATCATTGAAAGACGAAGAGCTATCTTCCATTGGGTCGATTGGATAGCATCTTATCCAAACCTATTGATTTGCTACAAACTTCACAAGAAAAAAAAATCCCCTTTCTCATCAGGGGTGAGCACGCGGTAACCATTGCATCATCACTGGGGCCCGACTGCAGTCCTTAGTGAACACAGTAACTAGGTGCAGTTGGGTGTCGGATAGAACGGATGAGTTATCGCGTGCCGAGACATCCTTAAGACGCCAGCCTAAAACCTGGCTGGCGCGTTCTTAAGAGTCATCTCTCTATAAAGGTGAATACCGGAAAAGTTACTCGTCAAGGCGAACAATGTTTCACGTCCACTTTGACCGTTTTTTCGGTGCCTACACAACGGCACCTTATAAGAATTCATCCGACATGCGTATGAAAAGTTATGATTGACAGAAGGTTTCAAGGTCTTTTTCTTCGAAGACATGCATTGGAAATAATACACGCAAAGGTGCCCGACGCTTTACGTCCACTTTAACCAGTTTTTCAGCGCTGACGCAACGACATATTATACGCATTGATCCGGCGCACGTATGAAAAACTACGACGGTCGAAAGTTTTCGAGTTCATTTTCTTCGAAGACTAGCATCAGAATAATTACACGGTAATGACGGTTATGCTCAAGCCCTCAATTTGGTTCGTTACGTGCCCAACTCGTAGCAGGCCGAGCGCCGGGTATGAAAGAAGAACTCGCACCTCTCCCGGCCCGTGCGTAGGTGCTCTTGGCGACAACCGATCAGAATGGGAATAGGGGGTCGAATGAACCAAACACCCTCGACGCCTATGACACACGACCCGGGGTCCAAACCCCCTACGCATGTTTCCTCCTCGCACGACAACGGTCCCCGTGCTACCCGCCTCGCATGACAGCGAACCACACCCGGGCGTCCCTCCTCGCATGACAACGGCTCCCATGCGCATCCTCCAGCCAATGCCGTCCGCACCCGGCGTCGACCGCCGCTGCTGCTGCAGCTGTCTACAGCACAAGAGAGAAAAAAAAAAAAGAGAGATGGAAATAGGAAGGACCTCGCGCACGGCTCTCTCTTGCGCGGACCCTCTCTCTCACCGAGGGCTCTCTCTCGCACCCGCTCTCTCTCACGCGGACCCTCTCTCTCACCGAGGGCTCTCTCTCGCCCCCGCTCTCTCTCACAGAAGACAGAAAGGAAAGAGAGAAAGAGAGACGCCTGCTCTCTCTCTCTCTCACCGAGGGCGAATGCAAAGAAAGGAAGAGAAGGGGTGGAACCCGCAGTCTAGCACCTGTGCCCATCTCCGACTCGGCCGGGGCCCGCGCCCGAAGCCGCTGACCACCGCCGTCGCGCCCCGCACCCGGAGTCGCACGCCGACCACCGCCTCCGCCCACGTCCGGAGCCACACGCCGCTCACACCCGGCCGCCGCTGAGCCCCGCGCCGCAGCCCGCGCGCCGCACGCCGTCACCACCCCCTCCGCCCACGTCCGGAGCCGCACGTCGACCACCACCTCCGCTCGCACCCGGCCGCCGCTGAGCCCCGCGCCGCAGCCCGCGCGCCGCACGCCGTCACCACCGCCTCCGCCTGCATCGCATGGCTCTTTCTCGCACCCGCTCTCTCTCGCGTAGATCTCCCACTTATGCTCGGCCTTGTGAGGAAAGAGAGAGAGAGAGAGAGGAACGCTGCTCTCTCACCGAACAAAGAAAAGGAAAGAGAGAGAGAGAAAGGAAAGAGAGAGAGAGAGAGAGGGCGCTGCTCTCACTGAAATCAAGAAGGGAAAGAGAAAGCACGGATCCCACGACCCCACTCATCACGGATGTACAGCAAAGCAAAAAACGATGGCCGTGAGAGACTTTTTGGCTCGGTATCCTCTCGGTTGGGAAAAGAGAAAAGGGTGTCGGTACCCTCTCGGTATACTCTCGGTCGGATATCCTCTCGGTATACTCTCGGTCGGTATCCTCTCGGAATCCTCTCGGTCGGGAAACATACTGAGTTTTGGGAAACACCCCCTTGCAAAACTGAGACTTTTTGGCTCGCACCAAAAGGGTCTCGGTATCCTCTCGGTTGGGAAACACACTGCTTTTTCGGAAACGCCCCCTTGCAAAACCGAGACTTTTTGGCTCGCACCAAAAGGGTCTCGGTATCCTCTCGGTTAGAAAACGCACTACTTTTTTTGATACGCCCACTTGCAAAACCGAGACTTTTTGGCTCGCGCCAAAAGGGTCTCGGCATCGGCAGAAGGAGACTCTGCTAATACGAACCGCGACACCGACGGCCCTTGTCAACCATGCCAGAATCCTAAGGCGTTTGCACCTTGGAATCCCAGCCGACCCAGGGGGTCCTGACTCGACTGGAAGGGGGTAACTGTGGGTGCAAAAATTATACCGGACCGGATCAGAGCGGCATGGGCCCGTGCAACGGCCCAAGTGGGTAAGTTCGCCCGGGTTCACGGGCCCACTCTACGAGGCTCACAGATCAAGCCCTCCCCCTTATTGGGCCCGAACAACGGCCCAATAAGGGCCCAGCAAGGAGGCCCAGAACCAGTGCCACGTTATCATCGCCACGTCATCCCTGCCATATCGGGCAGTGCCTATACTATAAAAGGACCCCCAAGGCATCCAGGAAAGGGGGTTGGTCATTCAATCATAGGAGGAGGATTCCAGAGCAAGGCTAGAGCTCAATTCTCCCCTTCTCGTTTCTCTTCTAGTTGCTCCGCGCAACGCCATTGTACGAAGCTTCTCTTGGCCAGTCAAGAGAACGCTCACCCCTCATTTTACTCAAATTATAGTGAAGATCAGGTGGCACCTCTCGCCTGGAGACGTAGGTCGTAAGACCGAACCCCGTCACCAATCCTTGTGTCATCTCTCTCCTTCTCAACTTTCTAATCTCTAACACACAAACAATCCAATTCAATTAAGGCTGTGGGCCGGGGTTCCCGATCAAGGCGGCTCGAAAATTTCCCCCACAACAATCCCAACTGAAACTAATCCTAATTAACAATGTTTCTATCCATCCGAAATTAACTAAATAAACAGCAACATAAAAAAATACTTTTGGTCCACGAGCTCATCTCATGGTAGGCTAATCTATAGCTACTCGAACCAAATCTGAAGCTGTCGGGCTGTCTTCTGTCGGCATCAGCTATAGACACGTGTCATCGACGGACTAGCACCGGTGTCCCCACCACTATTCCTTTTCGATGTTGAAGCCTCATGAGTATAGGAACGTGGGGAGGGTTATTTTGATCTTCTGTCATTCATTGGTGGCTTGGTAAGGAGAGATTGCTAGAGGGGTTAGGTCTCGTATGGAGGAATCCGATCGGGAAAAGTGGGATCTTTGAGCCTTGTTGCTGTCTATGGAGGAATTTGATCGGGGGGAAGTTGGATCTTAGAGCCATGTTGTCAATGTCGCTGCCATTGAGGCCATAGTCATGCCAACGCCACCGTTCAATTCCTTTCCAATTGCAGTTGATGCCCCAAAAGGTTCTGTTTTAGGTTTTAGTGGGATATGAGGTTTAAGATAAGGATATAAATGATATTTTAATTTTTTTTAGTAAGTTATTGTGAAACCTATGAAAAATGGGGGCTAGTTATATATTTTGGGGGTATGAAAAAAATTTCCCTTATTTTTTTGGGAGACTTAGCCTTCAAGTTCTTTTAGCAGATGCTATATTTGCTAAAGGGCATGCGACGTTTCAATATTGCACCAAATCCCTCCCGTTCATTGCATGCTACAGTAAATCCCTCGTCCTTATTTACCCCTCACGTGCTACAGCAAGAGTATCCATTCGTATCCAAAAAGAGTATCCATTCATTGGTTGACACTGTGCATGTTGCGGTTGCTAAAGTGACTTCGCTATAGTTGCTACAATGATTTCTCTATAGCTACTATAGTGAAATCATTGTAGCAAGAATATCAATTCGATTTGGTAAAAGTATCAATTTAGCGAATTGCAGCTGCTACAGTGATTTTACTGTAGCAAGAGTATCAATTAACCGAATGGATACTCTTGCTACAGTGAAATCACTGTAGCAACCGCAACATGCACAGTGTCACCCGGTGAATACACTCTTGTTGATGACGGATGGATACTCTTTTTTGGAGACGAATATGCTCTTGCTATAGTGTTTTCGCTATAGTAGTTACAATGAAATCGTTGTAGCAATCGCTACATATATAGTGTTAATCGGGGAATGGATACTCATGCCAAAGATGAATGGATTCTCTTACTGGGAACGAATGGATACTTTTGCTGGAGGAGTGGTTTTGTAATTTTAGGATAAAAAAAAAGTCAACATTTTTTGTTAAGGAGTTGTTCAAACGTGTCCTTCGAGAGGGACTTTAACTAATATCATAACAACTTGTATCCTTTAGCTTAAATAATGGCATGTGGAGGGATTTAGGACTAATTAACCCTTATTTTTTAGGGCATGTTTGACTAGTAAATTTCATGAAACTTTACCCAAGATTTTCCCTACCTCCCCAAAACCTTCAGCTATAAAGTCTTCAAATTTCCAACTCACATTGAGACTCGATTGGGCCTTTCTCCATATTTGGACTGTATAGACCAAATCCGAGAAACCCCAACTTTTCATCCAATGGTTCGATTGATCCCAAATTTCTATCACGCTTTCACAACATCTAGACCAACATTTCCAACAAGTTTCATCCACATCCAACTACCAGATATCCACCAAACAACCTGAATGTAGCATGATGCGAAAAAACATTTGAAGCTACCACGTTGGCCTTTGCTTTCGCATCTCTCTCCAGCACAACATATTTGCATCTACGTCCCTATTCCATTGAAGGCTTTAGGATTACACCAACACGCAAACCGAGTCCACAAATCATTTGCAACCACGTAGTCAACTGATATTGATCCATCATCTTCAATAAGATTGAAATTGATTTGTGTCAAAATTCCCGACGACTAGCACGAAGTACAAAGTGTACTACATGTGGGTCCTATGGGTGCATAATGTCCACCCCCTCACTCGGCACCAAGTTCAGACTTCTAGCAAAAGAAGATACCCGAGGGGTGAGGCAAGGGAGGTAGGCTAACACGATTCAACCCCAAGGGATCCAACCATGACCTTCCTTGAGTCGCCCCAACGACGAACGAGAAGATGCCAAGGAGGGGAGACGACGGTCGAAGCTCGTCCCAAGACTCACCGGCAAGCTATGACTCATAAGTAAGATGACACAATTCGAAGGTCGAGATGAGGCTGACAACGTCGCACGCTCGGCCTACCCGAAGGCTCCATCCACACAAGGGATTCCACAACAAAGTCCCCAGTCATGTGGGAGGTGACACGTGGTGGCCTCATCCAAAAGGGGCAAACACGTTTCGCGAGACTCACAACATGACATGTGGATAAATCCGTGGTCCAAGTTCCAACACCCATCCACGAGCAACAGCTATCAAAGATTTGTCATACTTAAAAAATGTTGGTTGACCCCCTCTATTAATAAATGCAAAGGATTTGTCATCCTTAAAAATGTTGGCCATAAATACGGGAGTTAAACCCTTTTTTTTTTTCTTTTTTGGAAAGGAGTTGTGAGACTCAGATTAGATTCATAGCGTCACAGGATAAAGACTTTTTAACCCTGGAAGGTACAGAGAGTTCATCCCAATTACAAAAGGCGAAATTACAAATAGCATATCTAGCTAAGTTATGTGCTGCAGAATTTGATCCTCTTGGACAGTGACTAGGCTTGTCAAAAGGCAGGGCCAGGGTAGGGTTGGGGTCAAATCGGACCCGATCCTTTGTTTTAGAAGATAGGCCCTAGCCCTTTAGGGCAAGAAAATGATGGGCCCTAGCACGACACTTCAAGATCCAGGGTCGGGCCATGGCTGATCAAGGAACAAGTTGATATCACTAAGATAAGGAATATCGACATATCTATTTATTCAGTTAGGTCATTAAGGAATGATTAAATTCTTTTTTTTTCTCCCTAAACTACTCTTATGCTAGTGCCTTTAGGCTTTTGGCATTCATTTAAAACCCCACTCATTTATTTGTGCTTGAGACTGATAAGACAGCTTAAAAAGTATTTTAAGTCTTTTGAGTGTTATATAATACTTCTAATACTAATATGTCCAAACTTTATAACTCCAATTCCAATAGAATTATAGTGAGTGATTGATTAATTAATGATTAATCACACTTAGTCATTAATTTAGCTCCTTAATAAGTATTATATATATATTATATAATTTATATATATGGAGGGGTAGGGTCTAGCAGGGGACGCAAATCATACTGAATAATGAGTGTAGGATTCTTGGGCATTCTTACATAATGTGTATGTGTTTTGAATGCTCATGATGCGTTTGGCCATAATATCAAGGGTAGGACGGGTATTGGTTATAGGGGTGGCAACGGGTCGTGTCTTGTCTAGTTTCGTGTCGTGTCCAAAACCCTAGACCCGAGCCCGACCCATTTAACTAATCGTGTCTAGATCCTAAACCCGTACCCAACCCGCTAATAAACGGGTAGACCCGATAAGACCCGTTTACCACTCGGGTCTATTCAGTTGACCCGATCCGACCCAATCCGACTCGACCCGACCTGACCCGAAAGACCCGCTGGTATTATATATTATAGTATCGGATTGCGGGTAGCCGACCCGACCCGACACGGCCCGTTGAATACTAAACGAGTCTTCCCGGATCTACCATGTCCAGACCCTAAACCCGGACCCGACCCGTTTATTAAACGGGTCTATCGTGTCGACCCGTTTACGACCCGAACCCGTTTAGCCCTGACCCAGACCCGTTAACTCCGTGTCGGGTCCGAAATTACCAGCCCTAATTGGTTAGGAGCCGCCAGATGAAGAATTTGATTCGAGACATTAAACTCTTATAGGATCAGAGTTTCTTCCATAAATTAGTATGTTGGGATGTGGTGGCAGGTGGAATTTGGGATCATGACTACACCAAAAAGGTCTGGATGCTCTGATCTCCTCCGCTCGGAACCCCACGCCACCCACCGTCTCCTCCATCTCACCTCGAATCCCAGATCTTTCCTCCCGACGCCGCCGCCATGTTCCTCTCCATCCCGAGCTCTCCGGTAGCCGGATATCTCCTCCCGACGCTGCCACCGTGCTCCTCTGAGTCCTGTCCATCCCGACGGTCGCCGGATCTCTCCTCCCAACGCCGCCACAGTGCTCCTCTGAGTCCTCTCCATCCCGACTAGTCGCCGGATCTCTCCTCCCGGCGCCGCCACCGTACTCCTCTCCACCCCGATCTAGAGTCATGCCCCTAGACTAACAAGGAGAATTCGCAGATCTGAGGTCTATATGCTCGAAATTAACATGCATGCTCACCAATTTTCACTTGTATTTTGGAATGGATTTTGTTCCGGGTTTTTTTCCTTCAAAATAACATTTTGAAAATCTGTAATTATTTATATGCCGTTACAACTTTATAAATTTCAAAAGTAATCCTCGGATGCATTCTGACTGCCACGTGGCGCCAGGTCGGCTATAATTTTCTTCTGGATTTTCGATGAACTCTGCATCCAGGATGCAGTGTTTAAAACACTGAATTCTAGTTGCAGTGTTTAGTTTAAAACATTTCATTGCACACTAGTCGGTTTTGTTGGGCCTCCTAATTCCAAGTAAACACTGCATCCAGGATGCAGTGTTTAACAAAAATTCAGAAAAAATATATATATACAATGATGTGGCAGCCTGGCAGGATGTTTTTCGGCGCTAACCCACCACATGGCTGTCAAAATGATACTTTTGAAATTTATAAAGTTGTAACGACATTTAAATAATTACAGATTTTTAGAATGTTAAAGTTGAAAAAAAACTCTTTTCTTCCCTGCATTGTTGAGACAGGTGGTAATCCCACATCAGAAAGGGAGCCGCCATTACGCCGCTTAATATACATGTTGTGTTCTTCCCTCTCCAAGAGGTTAGCCTTTTGGAGCACTCCGGATTAGTAACATGGTATCAAAGCTGGACTCGCTTCCCCGTTGTGCCTTGCCACACATGCTCCATTTTTTGCACATAAAACCATTTTTTACTTTCTTTTATTATTATTATTATTATTATTATTATTATTTTGGTGAGAATGCCATAATTGTTTCACTGGTTGGTATCATAAAATGTATGGGAATCTGGATCTTGACCTTCTAAGTGGACAAAGGAAGCAGTTCCTTAACTTTTTCATCAGGTTCTTCAACAATTGTGAACTTAATGGTCATCGAGATTCTCGGATATTTGTGCTAATCATTTAAATCGGCTGATCGGTTTTTCTTTCTATCTTCTACTTGAATAGGGCCTTGTAGTTCCCGTCAATGAAACTTGCAATTAAGTATGGCAACGGGTCAGGCTTGTGACGGGTGGCCCTATCCCGAGCCCATCCCGTTAAGGAATACCTTATCCCAAACCCATGTCTGGTTTGGAGGAAAAATCACAAACCCATTTCATTTATATTAGCGAAAATCCAAACTCATCCCGTCCCAATTATATTTCGAGGGGACGAATCGAAGCAAGTTGGTTTGGGTTTGAAATAAAGAGAAATGCAAAATATGGTAGGAAATAAATTCATTTTAACTAAAAAATAGGCTAATTCCACACTTTTTAAAAACAATATATTCAACGAAGGAAGTTTTTAGACTATGGTAAGTGAAACAAATGTTAAGGTTTATGTTAATTGATATATGTATATGTAATAGGGTCGGGTTCGGGGCGGGGTAGGCTAAATCCGACCCTATTCCAAATCCGATCGGGTTTTTCTAAACAATCCCAAACCTGCCCCCACCCATTTAATTCCATCCCAAACCCGTCCCAATAGGGTTGGTTCGGGTAACCCACTAACCCGTTTAATTTGCCATCTCTACTTGCAGCTGTCAATTGTGTGTCACTGAAAAGCAAAGCAATTGATTGTTGTTAATCTTAAGCATTCCAAATCCGATCGGTTTTTTTTTTATGCTACATATGTTGGATAAAATATCATGCTAATAATTGTTTTACTTTGACTTGAATCAGTATTTCATTCTATGTTTTTCCCTTTGTGAGCTTTGAGAGCTGGTTTGGCAGGAGGGACAACTTCATCATGCACCAGGTGTTCTCTGACACGCTAGTGGAGGAGAGAGCAAAGGTGTAGATGATGAATGGCACGGCAAATCAGTCAATGACGGCAGAAGACGGGAGCACCGTTGCAGCGTCGACCTCTCCTTTACTCGCTGTGGTGGCCACTTCTGCCTTGTTGCTTCCACAGGAGGTACCACCTGAGCATCCAGGTCTGTTTATGTAACAATATTCGAGGGTATATTGTTTTGGTTCTAAATTCATAGTCACTTGAGACTTCTTATTTTCGCGATGTTCAAAGAAATTATGATATTAGTTTCTTTCATATAATGATTTTTTTTATTGTTTGATCTCCAGAAGTTATGGATGGATTTGAAAGCCCAAATGACTGTGCTATTGAGGATAATGGTTGCGAAGATACTGGGACCATCCATTTGGAATCCGAGTATGAGGAGAAAGCCCTTGAAATTGATGAATGTCATGGTTTAGATGAATTAGGAGGGACGGAGGATCACATGGTAGAGCCAAAAATTGGAATGACTTTTGATACCTCAGAACAGGCGTACAATTATTATAATAGATATGCAAGAATGATTGGTTTCAGTGTGAGGAAACAGAGGACAAAATGGAAAAGAGCTGATCGCAGTAAAATTTATCGACAAGGACTAGTTTGTGCATGTGAAGGCTCGTACAGAAAAGTCAGAACACCCCGAAAAAGAAGAGAAGCTCGGCGCTTTGAGTGTAAAGCGATGTTTGAATTTAAACTCATTGGTGATAGGTACAGTGTAATTAAGTTCATACCAGAGCATTCTCACAATCTTGTCCCGACTCAGTGTTCGCATTGTTTGAGGTCCCAAAGGAAAATCGAATTTTCCCAAGTTGGAGGAGCTCAACATCTTAACTTCAACAGATCTGATTGCAACAATTTGATAGAGAGGACGCAAGCTGAGTTTTTCAAAAGGGGTGATTCACAATGTCTTCTTGACTATTTTAAACAAAAGAAATGGGAAAACAAACACTTTTTCTACTCTTTTCGAACCAATGAAGAATGTGAAATACGCAGTGTTTTCTTTTGTGATGCGAAATCGAGAAGAGATTATGGGTTATTTGGTGATGCAATATATTTTGATACAACATTTAGGATAAACAACTACGGCATGTTATGCATACTAATCGTCGGCATCAACAATCACGGGCAAACCACACTCTTTGGATGTGGTCTATTGGATGGTGAAACAACGGATGCAGTGTTGTGGTTGTTCGCTAATTTTTTGGAGGCTATGGGAGGAAAGAAACCGATAAGTATATTTACGGATCAGTCTACAGTAATTTCAAATGCTATCAGTACTGTATTTCCAGAATCTCATCATGGATTATGTTTATGGCACATCTATCAAAATGCTGCAAAACACTTGGCCAAAGTTTTTACCGAATTTAAATCATTTGCACCCCGATTCAAAGCTTGCATATATGATGCAGAGACAATTGAAGATTTCGAACAGAGATGGGAAGAATTGCTTGAAGATAATGGGCTTAGAGATATTGAGTGGTTACAGGGGTTGTATGAGTTGCGGAAAAATTGGGCTCAAGTTTATAGTCGTGTTCATTTTTGTGCTGGCATGACCACAACACAGACGAGTGAGAGCATCAATAAATTTTTGAAGGAATATTTTGACCGTAGCATTGTTCTCCGGGAGTTTGTAGACCAGTACTCCAAAGCTATGGTGAATCGGCGTGAAAAGGAGAGGGAAGCAGAAAAAGAAAACCAACAAACATCACCTATCTTAATTTCTGGTTGGTCTGTAGAGCGTGAAGCGTCAGAAAAATATACAAAGAAGATGTTCAATTGTTTTCAAGAAGAGTACCAGAAGACTATTGATTTGCTATTGGAATTAGAAAAAGATGATGGGACAATCCGTACATATAGAGCTATAGAGATAGAAGGTCGAAAAAAGAATCACACGCTTACATATAACCACTTAGAACAATCAATGTCGTGCACTTGTAGAAAATTTGAATTCAGTGGAATCCTTTGCTCGCATGTGTTAAGGTTGTTCCATGACTTGCAATATAAGTGTTTACCTCCCAAATACTATTTGAAGAGATGGACAAGGGCAATTGTAGATGAAGGCGTTTTTGATCCTTATGGGGACTTAATTCCAAATGACATCGATCCTTCATTCACAGCTCGCTACACTGAATTGTCACGTATTTCACAAAGAATTGTGGCCAAGGGTTCAAAGTTGAAAGAAGTGTTTTCTTTAACTAAGTCAGCAATGCTAGAACTAGAAGCAAAGGTTGAGGCAATGATAATCTCCAAGGAAGACCGAAGGCCTTCAGTTCAGAAGAGCACATCCGAAACTCAAAGCAATTTAATATCAGATTTGAATGAGGAGGCACCGTTGCGAGACCCAACGATGAGCTGTTCTCAAGGCAAACCAAAAAAAAGAATAAAAAGTTCATTGGAAACTACAGTACAAAAGAAGACTTCAAGTAAAGCGAGGGGTTAGTGGTTAAATATTCGTAGTTGCATTAAATTTTTATACAAGCATACATATTTATTGCCTGCATCTAAACATTCGTCCAGGTGGGAAAGCAGAGAATTTGGCCGTGACCCATATCATGGCAGGAGCATCAAACATTCGTCAACCAATGCCGGTTATAACTCAACGAGACATTTATCCAAAAGGCATTCATCCTCAAGGCATTTATCCACCACATATTTTTGTGGGATCTCAAGAGCAAAGACCATCCCTTCCAAATCAGTTATTTATATCACAACAGGTACGAAAATGTATATCTCAATGTTTACTTATTATATATCTGTGATCATGTAATAACTCGTTAACAACTTGTATCCTTATACCTGACTTGTTGAAATGCTTTGGTATAGGCATCCTCATCACAAACCCATGCACCTCAAGAAATACACCGAAACACAGATTTCTGAAATACATCGACATCAAACTTCACGCTTCCATCACCATAAGAGCAGGTAGATATAAAATGATATGCATGCATCCGTAACACATCTGTTTGTAATGACATTTTAAAGATAGTTGACGCGATAGAAATTGTTCATGCTTTGTAGGGTTACCGTTTTTTGTTCGGCGCCTCTTCTCCAAAATCACCGATTTGTTGTTTGCAACTGTCATGGAAATCATTTTAAATTGTTAATATTTTAGCAGGATTGGATTAAAGGCGCATCGATGGATAAAGCGAAGATCGCTCATTTAAAAAAAATTGAAATGTGAAACCTTTTTCGTCAATAGTATTGCATTTAATATGTGGGGATTGGATATGTGAATCCGAGTATAGTTGTTATTGGTTGAAATGTCGTGATGATCTGGATTGTGAATTGAACAGTAAATGTTTGGGCTTGCTAAAACATTTTTGGTTTTGAATTTCTATTTGAACAATATATCCGCATTCTTTCCGATTTCCGAATGACCTTGCTCTTAGGCACTCCAGGCTGGGATCGACTCTGCTCCAGTGACGATTCAGGGGTATTTTTGTTACTAGTAATACTTCTAGTGGATGTAAATTTTTGGCCATCATTGAGGAGGTTCAACATCAAACTGGTGAGGTGATTGAAATTTCCAAAGACCTAGCTGTGCGTGATCAAAGAGCTATGATTGGTAGGTTGATCTACACTTAATACTGAGTTTCATATAACCTGTTAGTTGATATAGTTCATCTATGCCTCTTGCAGATGGCATCAACTCCAACATCAAGGCTCACTTGCCGCACCTGCACGACCAAAATCAAAGGGCAGGCTTTGATCCAGAGAAGCCCAGAAGACCGAGAAATGCAATAGTGCCTAAAGTGATGGTATGGTGTTTAGGGTTCGTGGTTTCGGGGTCACTGAGAAGGTCGAATGAGATGTTGCGATGTACAATGAAAGCTCGTGAACATTACGAACAATGCCGTTTATCATAATCAAAGTATATACATAGTAAAAAGTAAAAGAAAACATGTACAGATATCGCGTTATGAACCTAATCGTGAACTCGAGTTCAGTTTCTCGGTCCTTTATATGGTTTGCATGTACCATGTCGTTTCTTCTAAAAATGAAGAAAATAAACTTTTGTTCGGTTGCCGGTAAAAATCACCTCCCAAAGTGGCATATCATACATTACTGTTGTGTCATATCACATGCATCCAACGGTCAGGAATCACACATACAAATTATCAATCGATTGCACACAAGCTGAACGTGTTTATCATATGCATCCAACGGTCAAGAATCACCTGTTACTGTCGGCAGCCTGGACTGGCATCATGCTACCTAATTTTCCATCAAACTTTTACCTCCCGACACCGTATACAAATAACCACAACAATCATTTCGAAGGAACTTCGGAAGGGCAGTTACCAAGAGACAGCTCGCTCGGGGTGTACACAAGAGCCCTCTGCTGCAGGTGCTGCAAGCTCTGCTCCATGCTGATGTGCACCATCTCAGCCAGCATCTTCTTCGCCTTCTCTGTGCGATCATCGCCACTCATCCGAGACACGATGTTACACACGATGGTCTCGACTCTCGAGGGCGTCCATCTCCAGTTCGGATCTTCGATAGGGGGAGCTCCTCAGTAACTGCAGGAGCTTTCGGGCCTTGGATTGAGCCCTGGGAGTTCCTTGGACCGTTAGCTCGAGAAGACCAGGTATTGCGCCATCGTTGAGGATAACTTCTCTGTATCTGCACCGGTCGCTCTCGCACATTGTCAGAAAGGCTCCCACTGCGTGTTCTCTACTGTGAAGAGACCTCTCCTCAAGCACTTCGACGACTGAGAGCACCCTGCCTTCCTCGGCCGTCAAAGCAGCCCTCCCTCCGTCGAAAGCCAGCAGTGATTCCGAAACGGCACTGCATTTTTCAGTGGTCTTGGAAGATTTCTTGCAGCTTTTGAGCAGATCGATCAGCGGCAGAATGGGTTGGGCTGAGAGAATGGTGTTAAGGTTATCTGGGATAGTCGAGAGATTATAAAGGGCCATGACTGCGTCATTCTTGGCTTGTGGGTTCCCGTGTCTGAGGATCTCGACGAGGGCAGGGATGGCACCTGTGGAGCTGATGGCGGGTTTGTTGACGGACGACGCGGAGGGGGTGAGAAGAGCGGCGGTGGCGTACTCCTGCAAGTTTGAATCAATGAGGGGCTCGAGTGCACCAGCGTCCACGATCTTAATCTTGTTCCTGTATATTTTAAAACCACAAGGAATCCAGTACAAAGAATCGTATGTTATCGGGCGTATGCATTGAAAACCAGTTATTACTTGAAATACTTGAAAACAAAAACAATGCGAGGTGACATTCATTGAAAAAGGGATGAAACAAGTTTGGATATAAAAGATGAGCATTGAACAATTTCGATTCATCGAACAAGGGATAAAAGATGTTTGGACATAAAATATGAGCATTGAACAATTTTGGAATGTGCAAGATTCAATTTCTTGAGAAATTTTTTTTGTTGACCGGCTTATTATAACCGGTAGCATGACCCATCAACACTAACATGCCACGTGTTCAAATTTGATCCAAATTTGAAACAGGGATAACCGATCAACAAATTTTTTTCTCCAATTTCTTTATGAAATTTGATGCTAACAGGTAACTTTTTCCAATTTCAACTCAGCTACTCCTATAGAGCAACCTGCCAATCAAATTTTTCCATAAAGTACTGATTACAAAGTACCCATCTAAGCCTCTGCTCCTTTCACACTGATTTCTTAAAGAAGCAACAGTGAATTAGCTCTGTCGACATGGGAGCCAGAGTGAGAAGGATTATGGGAACACTTTTTTGATGAATAGACTAAAACCAATGGACGGGAGTAGATAAAATGAAGTTGTACCCAGAAGAGTCATGCATCCGTGACGAGCTGGTGGACTTGAAGGAAGTTTGACAAGTCGACAGTAAGGCGAGAATGCTGTGTCAATCATAAAGTTGGACGAGAAAGAGGGTTGATATACATAAGATGATCACATCTCAGAGCCAAAATGTATAAGCTAAACGTTTTAAAGCAATATCGCAATAGAACCTACGATACAAAAGTGATGGAAGATTAGAGGTCACAATAGATAGACAATCTTGGACTTGTGCAAAGGATCACAAACTTCTTGAATGGAAATTGTGAAGAGTGATCTGATAACCATGAAGAAGAAATTGTACAGTCAAAGGTTCCCAACACTTTGCAATATGAAAGTTCCAGTGCCACAACAAGGATAAGCTTGCCCGCTTATTTTCTTTTTTAATATCATTCGTTATATTATCCTTGTTCAGGCATTATTTTCATTGCAATTATCTTTAAAACCCTTGTGGTGGCGTTGAGCGAATTTAAATATGCAACAGCTGTTCTAAAATTGCTTTTGCCAACGAAGAAAAAAAAAACGGAAATCCACTTTCCTGATGAAAACAAATTGCCCACAAAAGGGTTCCAGGCATATTCAAATGAAAACTCATTCAATGACAACTGCTTGATTAGTGTATAATGAGTTTGGATACCTTAAGCAACTAGCCAAGCCTATTGTCTAGAACACTGCATCTGCCTATGACTACTTTATGTTCATATGAGGCTCTTACATGACAATGGCAGACTGAACAAGCAATAATGTTCCAACTAATGGGTTGCTTGATCAAATTCCCAAGGTCCACTTTTTTTTTATATGTCAGAGAATTATCAGCTAAAAAGTAGATGACAGAAATTAAATCAATCACCATAAATTAACAAATCAAGAAAAGAAATAGCCACCAAGGGATAGGGGAGTTGGTAAGCAACTGATGCTTTGGTGAGGAGGTTGTGGTTCAGTTCCTTCCCCCCTCGAGTTACCCAAGAGTGCGTAGGGAAATTTCCGAGTGGGTCGGTGCGCATTTCCTAAGGGATTCATCTGAGCCCGAAGTTGGTCCATGGCTCGAAAGGTTTCGAGACACCCCCCGATCTCAAAAAAAAAATCAAGATAAATGTGTATGAATATTGGCTTCATCAAAAGGAGGCAATCTGCCGTTGGTACATCCAAGCATTTTAGATATCTCAATTGGTAGATGAACCCCCTCACACCCCCCCCAATCCATCTTTGACAAAGCACTAACCCTAAACCTTAGAAGCTTTGGAAACACCATCAATATATGGGATTATAGGCTTATACCTTAGTTGTTGAACAACATGATGCATGCCAAATACATAACACCGACACAACCACAGACAACCACCACTATGGCTTATCATTGTTAGGGAAAAATGGGGAGCACTATGGAGCTGCAAACACATTGTGCAGAGCTGAGATAGTTGAACCCTAGGAGGAGAGGATGTTCTGAAGATGATGGCTAAACTCTTAAAAGTTTTTCTTCCAATTATTTGGCTTTTATAATCTAAGGTGGATAATGTTGGTTTGACTTTTAACCCACCCATGCACTCTACATGCTCTAATAAATGAGCCTCGATATCCTTGAGAAAGTCAGTGTGTGATCTCATTCTAACCTGACAAGGGGCTATCCAAAATGACATCCGTTTGAGAAAACCGAATTCCAAAGAGGGTCCGTGATGCAGGCACCGATAAGGTACACTACAATCCTAAGCCCTTTTAGGGTTTTCTTTGGTCAATAACTAGGGTTTAGTTGTCAATATAGCGTCATACACCTCAAAAGGACAGCAAACATGAGTTATTTCACGCAGAATTAAAGGACTATGTGATCAATATAAAGCAAATTTCAGATCTAACATTAAGATGCAATATTATCACAACGACTAGAGTTCAGCATATAAAAAGATTAAATCGCAGCAGTAAATATTGAAAGTTAAAGGCAGATTTGCATCAGATTTATATAAAGAAAAGGGCTACGGATGCTTGCAAAGGTAACCGACAGACTAAAGATAACAAATCAGATGATTAGGCATATTTTTAGGCTTCAACTAGCAATGAAAAGGGCGATGACGGCTGTGATGCGGAGCGGAGGCAATGGAAACGAATGAAAACGATGCGGATGCGAGGGAAAAGATAAAGAAAAGAAAAGATAATGCCTGGGGTTTCCCGCCGTGGGTCGATTGCAAGGATGCGCCGATGATCCTGTACACGGAGCAAGGCCGGACGTCGGGAGAAGCCGGAACCTTCGGAAAATCAGCACCAAGGCCTTCACGAGGCGAAGTCGTGGAAGCGGCGAGGATCGGGGACACGCGTCTCGCCCAGAAGCACTCACGAAGAGGCACAAACTTCAGCAATTCATCAAAAACTGAAATCTCATTCTTTCGTCATCTTTTTGTAGGATTAGGGTTTCTATTTTGATGGCCAAGATCAAAGGGGAATAGGGTTTGATGGTGTGGATGCAAGAGGCCAAGAAAGGCAATGAAAAAAGAGAGAAACAAGGGAGAGAAGAGAGAGAGAGAAGAGAGAGAACGGGAGGGGGTTGGGATTGCCTCGGGATCCGCGCAGGTAGGGGGCCGATCGGTTGGTTTCACGGGAAAAGAGAAGGGGGGGGGGGGGGCGGTAATCTGAATAGAAGCCCTATTGGGCATAAGATAAGCCCAATTAAGCCCTAATTGAAGCCCATATGTGCCACGTCATCTAATTTGAGTTATTTTGACATCTAACCGTCGGTTTCGAGATCGAATCTCGTCCGTCGGTACCCCGCAAACACACGCACCCATAATTTTATTAATATCGTGCGAAAACTCACCCGAAAAGACCCGGATTCAATCCGAAAAGCCCTCGGATGAGATCATGGACATCCCCCATGAACTGGGCAAGAACATAAATAAAACTAAATGCTGAAATAAGGCCAAAAACTGAAATAAACGACTAACAAATCCCAAACGGCTAATGTCCTCCAACCATAAAAATAAAACGACAGTAAATAAATGTCTCCGACGATGATCTGAAGATGCGGCGATGATCCGATGATGCTGATCATGTTGCATCAACTCCCCCGGACTAGAAAGAACTCGACTCCGTCGAGTGGACGTCCAGCTGCTGTATGAGGTCGGGCCGCTGTGCTCGCAACTGTCGCTCATCCACCCAGGTACAGTCTGAAAGTGGCCTGCCTACCCACCGAACAAGGAACCGTCGGAAGACACCGCGGCGGGTAGCAAGCTCTCTGACGTCAACGATCTCCTGTATCTGCTCTGTCTCGTCTCGCTGTGCATCTGAAAACGGAATCTGTGGCACTGAAGGCGTATCTGGCCGGTCTCCGTGAAAAGGGAACAACTCTGAGATGTTGAAGATCGGCGATGTCGGCATATCATCTGGTAAATCCAGCAGGTAAGCATTGGGTCCCAACGCTCGGAGAACGCAGAAGGGCCCAAACTTCCTCTGGCTCAACTTCCCATAAGAACCTGTGGGAAACCGCTCTCTGCGAAAGTAGACGAGGACCCAGTCCCCTGGCTGAAAAGTGCTCTCGCGCCTGTGTAAATCCGCGCTTGCCTTATACCTGGCATTGCTTTCCCTCAGTTTCTCAAGCGACTCCCGCTGTACAGTTTTGATGTGTTCAAGGAATTCATCAGCATCAGCACTCGCAGGACCTGTAGGCGGTAGGGCAGTTCTATCCAAGAAATGTGGAATAACATGGCCATAGACGATTTCAAAAGGGGTTTTACCTACTGAGCGATTAATTGAACTATTATATGCGAATTCAGCTTGTGGTAAAACTACATCTTACTGTTTTGGTCTTTCACCCGCTAGACATCGAAGCATATCCCCTAGGCTACGGTTGACAACTTCCGTTTGTCCATCAGTTTGAGGGTGATACGCGCTACTGTATTGAAGTTTAGTCCCTAGCTTTGACCAAAGAGTACGCCAAAAGTGGCTCAAAAATCTAGTGTCCCTATCCGATGTGAATGACCTTGGAATGCCATGCAGACGAACAACTTCCCTAAAGAATAACTCAGCTACATGAGATGCATCAGAAGTTTTCCTACATGGTATGAAATGTGCCATTTTAGAAAATTGGTCTACAACCACAAAGATTGAATCGACGCGCCGAAGTGTTCGGGGTAGACCTACAATGAAATCCATGGTGATATCCTCCCAAGGACGAGCAGGGATCGGTAGAGGAATGTACAAACCTGTGTTCTGCTTTCTGCCTTTGAACATTTGACAGGTTCGATATCGTTGCACAAACTTGACATCTTTCCTTAAGTGAGACCAAAAGTAGCGTCGCTCCACTGACTCAATTGTTTTGGTTTGGCCAAAATGACCTCCCAAATTACTTCCGTGCAAGTCGTGGATTAACGTATCTCGAAAAGATTCATTAGGACCTTCATCAGAGACGGTCCCTTCATGGGTATTCTGAACAAGACTCTCGCGAAGGGAACACTCAGGGATGCACAGGCGGGTTCCACGGAACAAGAATCCCTCTTGGATAATATAGGATGCCGTGGGATCAGTGCCCGTTTCCTGACAAGATCCCCAGATGGGACCAAAGTACGGATCAGTCGCGTACATTGATTTCAGAGCATCAAAAGAAACAACGACGGGCTGTAAAGTGACTAGCATCAGGCCTCGTCGACTCAAAGCATCAGCAGCTCTATTCAGGACTCCAGCCTTATATCTGAGGTTGAACGTGTACTCTTGCAAGAAATTTGACCACTTAGCATGACGTTGGTTCAAGCTACGCTGAGACTTCAGATAGCGAAGCCCTTCATGGTCAGAATTGAGCATAAATTCTCGCTGGATCAAGTAATGCCTCCAGTGCTTGAGGACTTGAACAACCGCGTAAAACTCAATGTCGTATGTCGAGTAAATCAAACGCGCGGCGTTCAGCTTCTCGCTGAATAATGCGACGGGACGTCCCTCTTGACTAAGGACTGCTCCTATCCCGACGTGAGAGGCATCACTATCAATCTCAAAGACCTTTTCAAATTTTGGGAGTGCCAAAACTGGAGCACTCATCATCTTGGTCTTGATGAGATCGAAACTCGCTTCAACTTCGGGGGTCCAAAGGAAACCACCCTTCTTCATGCAGTTCGTGAGAGGTGCAATGACGGAACTGAAGTTCTTAATGAATCTGCGATAAAAGGACGCTAGACCATGGAACCGTCGCACATCACTGACGTTCTGGGGAACGGGCCATGATTTGATGGCTTCGACCTTCTCTGGATCGACCTGTATCCCTTCGGAGCACACGATGTAGCCTAGAAAGGTCAAGCTGTCTGTCAGAAAAGTACACTTCTTCAGATGGATGTACAGCTTGTCTTTCCTAAGCGTCTTCAAGACTTCTCGCAAGTGCCCGACATGCTGTTCAGGTGTCGTACTATAGATAAGAATGTCATCAAAGTATACGACAACGAACTTCCCTATGAACGGTCGGAGCACCTGATTCATGAACCTCATAAAGGAACTTGGTGCATTGGATAGACCAAATGGCATTACTAGCCATTCATACAGTCCTTCCCGGGTTTTAAAGGCAGTCTTCTATTCGTCACCGGGTTGTACGCGGATCTGATGATAACCGTTACGAAGATCAATCTTTGAAAAGATTTTCGCGCCATGTAGCATATCAAGCATATCATCCAATCGGGGAATCGGAAATCTATACTTGATAGTTATTCGGTTGATGGCACGGCAATCTATGCACATTCTCCACGTCCCATCCTTCTTGGATTAGGAGTGCCGGTACTGCGCATGGACTCATGCTCTCTTAGATTAGTCCCTTTTGCAGTAGCTCAGTCACCTGTCGACGCATCTCCTCATGTTCAGACGGACTCATTCGGTAGTGAAGAATGTGAGGTAGCGTCGCTCCTGGGACTAGGTCAACGCAATGTTGAATATCCCGAAGAGGTGGAAGTCCTTCAGGTAGTTCCTCTGGGATGAGGTCATTGAAGTCTTCAAGTAGGACTCGAACCTCATGAGGAATACCAGGGCCCTCTGTGGCTTCTTTTGCTACGAGGAAAAAGATGGAGCGGGATTCTCTAAGCTCGTCCTCGAAGCAAGCTTGTGTCAGCAATGTTGGTAGGGCCTTCGGTTTCTCCTTTGGTAATTTCGGGGTGACGGGCGGGGGTGTCGGCTCACTAGAAATGGGTTTCAGGGGCTCCCTCTGAGGTACTAACGTGATATTATAGTCATCTTTGCAGAAGGAGCAAGTGTTCTCCCCATCATGTGTTGTCTTTCTGTCGTACTGCCACGGGCGGCCCAACAGAATGTGACAAATGCCCAAGGGCGCCACGTCACACCAAACAGCTTCCTTATACATCTTGCCAATGGTGTATTCAACTAGGCATCGCTCTTTGATAGCGACATCTGACCCTTTCTTAAACCAAGACAAGTTGTATGGCTTGACCAGCTTCTCTGTCTTGAGCCCTAACTTGTCAACCATGATCTGAGCGACCAAGTTCTCGGTACTACCACTGTCTATGATGAGGACATGCCTCCCCTTTGAGGTACAAGTGGTGTGGAAGATGTTCCTTCTAAGCCATCGATCTGGTTCAGGGGCTTTCGGTGTCGACAACACACGGTGCATGACTAGTGCATGCGTTGCCTCGTCAGCTTCAGCGATGACGTCATGTGTCTCGTCATCCTCTTGATATTCAGCATCTCTAGGATCATCATCATGCCCTTCTTCAGCCATGTTGTTTAGGGTTCCCTCAGTTGGCTCTTCACTCTCTGTCAGATGAGTCTGAGGTCTCCTTTTTGGGCATTGGGCGATGAGGTGTCCTACTTCTCCACACTCGAAGCATTTGTAAGTCGCTCCGGGTGGTCGACTTCCTGTCGCACCTCGCTCTCGACTTGATGGTTCAACCCGACCAGGGGGTTGATTGGTTCTTGATGGAGTGGTAGTCGGAGTGGGAACAGGTGGGGTGACTCTAGTAGGAGGTGCTCCTCTTCCAGCTGAAGGGGCACCTGGTGGTACTCTAGGGGCAACTTCTCTCCTAAAGGCCCGTTGTTGAATCTTCTCAGCCTTGAGAGCTTGCCTAGATGCTTCCGTCACAGTGAGGATGGTCTGCATTGCGAGCGCATCCTGAATTTGGTAGCGCAACCCCGAGACGTAGCGTGCAGCTTTCTGTTCATCGTCTTCCGGGATGGCATTACAAGTGGTCAGGATGTCAAATTCTTCAGTGTACTCCTGTACGCTTCGATTGCCTTGTTTCAGGCTAAGCAACCTCTGGTACAGAGAGGTACGGTAGTTAGGAGGAAGGTACTTCAGTCGCATCTTATCACGCATCTTGGCCCACGTTGCGACCTTTGGTTTCCTTTTCCTAAGGAGACTTGTTTGCAACTCTCGCCACCAGACTAGAGCGGCTTCTTTCAGTTTCGTTGCCACGAGTTTGACTTTTCGATCATCAGGGAGGTCTCTCCAATCAAAGAAGTGCTCGACGCTATCTATCCAGTCAAGGAATGCGTCAGCATCATGGCTTCCCCTAAAGTCATCGATGTCAACTCGGACTCCGTATCCTTGGGATCTCTCAAGGGCTCGCACAAGACGTTCCTCCATGCCGTGCTGATCACGCGCATGCTGCTCTCTAGGGTTTCTGGGACGACCGAACTGAACGTACTCGCGTTCAAAGGCCACGTCGGACTCGTCCAACTCAGCTTCAGACTCGGGGGGCGACTCAAGATAGTCAGCTCGATTTCGCTCGTGCGGCTGGTATCGGTCGTGATTCTGAGGTAGGGCTTGGTTCTGGTTCCGAGGGGGGTTTGGAATTGGATTTCGATTTAGGCCCTGGTCTCGGTCTTGCTCTTCGACCCTATGACCCTCGGCATGCGGATCGGTTTCTGCCCCTCCCGGGTCCTCTTCGACCGGTCGAGTATTAGGGCTGACGCCTCTATCTTGTAACAGGAATCCTAGCCTGTCCGTGATCTCTTGCAACAAGGTTGCATGTCGATCAAAAGTATTTTGGGTCGCTTCTTGCCAAGCACCACGAGGTCGTGGTCCCCGAGGGAAACGCCCTCGATTCCGGGCATCCCGGTGCAGATGGGTACGATCAGCCATTGATTATGAGATATGCAGATGTTTCACACGATGTAATCCTAACACTTAATGCAAATCAAGCACGCAAGATTATGCCCTATGAAAATTTCAGCAAAGAAGAAGATGGGTGTTTGCTGAAATTCAGCACTCAAAAGAAACCCGAACAGGTTCTTTCGAGCTCTGATACCAACTTGATGCAGGCACCGATAAGGTACACTACAATCCTAAGCCCTTTTAGGGTTTTCTTTGGTCAATAACTAGGGTTTAGTTGTCAATATAGCGTCATACACCTCAAAAGGACAGCAAACATGAGTTATTTCACGCAGAATTAAAGGACTATGTGATCAATATAAAGCAAATTTCAGATCTAACATTAAGATGCAATATTATCACAACGACTAGAGTTCAGCATATAAAAAGATTAAATCGCAGCAGTAAATATTGAAAGTTAAAGGCAGATTTGCATCAGATTTATATAAAGAAAAGGGCTACGGATGCTTGCAAAGGTAACCGACAGACTAAAGATAACAAATCAGATGATTAGGCATATTTTTAGGCTTCAACTAGCAATGAAAAGGGCGATGACGGCTGTGATGCGGAGCGGAGGCAATGGAAACGAATGAAAACGATGCGGATGCGAGGGAAAAGATAAAGAAAAGAAAAGATACTGCCTGGGGTTTCCCGCCGTGGGTCTATTGCAAGGATGCGCCGATGATCCTGCACACGGAGCAAGGCCGGACGTCGGGAGAAGCCGGAACCTTCGGAAAATCAGCACCAAGGCCTTCACGAGGCGAAGTCGTGGAAGCGGCGAGGATCGGGGACACGCGTCTCGCCCGGAAGCACTCACGAAGAGGCACAAACTTCAGCAATTCATCAAAAACTGAAATCTCATTCTTTCGTCATCTTTTTGTAGGATTAGGGTTTCTATTTTGATGGCCAAAATCAAAGGGGAATAGGGTTTGATGGTGTGGATGCAAGAGGCCAAGAAAGGCAATGAAAAGTGAGAGAAACAAGGGAGAGAAGAGAGAGAAGAGATTGAACGGGAGGGGGTCGGGATTGCCTCGGGATCCGCGCGGGTAGGGGGCCGATCGGTTGGTTTCACGGGAAAAGAGAAGGGGGGGGGTAATCTGAATAGAAGCCCTATTGGGCTTAAGATAAGCCCACTTAAGCCTTAATTGAAGCCCATATGTGCCACGTCATCTAATTTGAGTTATTTTGACATCTAACCGTCGGTTTCGAGATCTAATCTCGTCCGTCGGTACCCCGCAAACACACGCATCCATAATTTTATTAATATCGTGCGGAAACTCACCCGAGAAGACCCGAATTCAATCCGAAAAGCCCTCGGATGAGATCATGGACATCCCCCATGAACTGGGCAAGAACATAAATAAAACTAAATGCTGAAATAAGGCCAAAAACATGATAAATTGCCAAAAACTGAAATAAACGACTAACAAATCCCAAACGGCTAATGTCCTCCAACTATAAAAATAAAACGACAGTAAATAAATGTCTCCGACGATGATCTGAAGATGCGGCGATGATCCGATGATGCTGATCATGCTTCAGTCCGGTTCCCAAATCCATGAAAATGTGGAAGGAGGTCGTCGCCTCAGAAGGCACCATATGGTCGGGTAACAGCACACCGAATGCCAAACCTAGCCCATTTACTTTGATCTCCAAAATAGCCTAGGGATCCAAGAGCCCATGGTCTCTTTTTTTTTTTTTTTTTTGAAGGGTAAAAAACTAATCTATTACTGGAAAATAAAGGCAATACAGGACATGGCTTGTCTCTGAATGAGCAAGCAGACCACACGACCAAAGAGTCCACAGTAACAAGAAAACCCTACCTCATCGCACGGGGAGCAGACCGACATGGTAACCCCCGGACTTGAGGAAATACACATCACTCAAATTTAAGAAAAATGTAACACAAACACCAGTGAGCCAGAGCAGTAGATATCTAAACGCATTAGCTAGCCCATGGTCTCTTTGATAGAGGGGATGGTGGTCTTGAGTGTGGTAACTGATAAATTTTTCCTCATCTATCACCCCAAGCCCATTTACGATTCAAGCATTACAGCCTCACCATACATCTTTCTAAAATAATTCATCATGATTTGGACTTTAGGATTAGCACAAGGATGTGCTCTTGAATTAGACTCGAAAATATGAGTTGCATGTTGCTTGTACCATGTACTGCTACCATTGGTGACAAATCCGAACAACTCACACACTTTATAAGACTTTTTCGTTGGACTTATCGTGCCTTTACTTCCAACACAAATACTTTCATATATCAAGTTTACGAGCAAAAGAGAACGTGTCAACAACATAAGATATGGATATTTTGGTGTGGTCGAGTCATTAGTGTAGTATATTGATTAAACAAGAGTAACTAATATGTTCTATGTACCACTCAGTAAATTGTAGATGCAAAACGAAGAAGTGAGGACAAGATTATACTGGTTAATGCATGTGTTCATTAGTGAATATCGTTTATGTTAATGCAACGGCACGTCCACATCTTTGAGCATGTTGCCTTGATATGCAGCACGATATAGATAACATTTTGAACCAATCCATAGAAAAGATAAGGGAGGTGAAACCGATAGAAATAACTAATACAAAAATAATCCCAAACACAGAGAAATTCTGGATCTAAGCATCGAGTCCATTGCACAGGAGAAATGAGGGCAATAAGCAAATAAAATGAGACTTCATCCCCACCTTGAGAGTCACAGTCTCAACGTTTAAGGCATCCTGACTGCAATGTTTAAAGCTATAAATAGCCCCTCAGATCTTGAAGAACACACTGATGGAATAATATTTTTATGAGAAGTTTAAAAGAATATGGCCCGGAGAATGGTTTGACAGAATAAAGCTAACGCAATCCTCATAAGCAAGACCTGCTACAGATGGAAATGGAAAACAGACATGATAAGCCAATACCATGGCGGATGAATACGAACCAAGTTTCCCACTTCTAGCTCCACGTTGTCACATATCTTTGAACTGAAATTAATAGTCCTTTTCACAGTTCCACCATCATCAGCACAATCTTGGAGGCTCTTCTCACACTGGGAATTCTCTGGAAAAAAAAAGAAATAATTTCAGCTTCGACTATCCAAGATAATCATTGACGAGTATGAAAACATGCCATCAAATTTCAAATTTTAATCAGATGAGTAAGAATTGCAGCTCGGTAATGCAAACCGCAAAAAATCCATTTCATGAAAAGAAAGTAGATGAAAAGATAGATTTTACTGCCTCACAGAAAAATCGTTGCAACTCGAGGACAAAACACAGCAGAATGACAAGAAATGTTGTTCTAAAATAGAAACCATAACAATACTAGAAATTGGAAGAAAGTTGTTCATAAGCATGAAGCTGGAAATTTACTTAACGAGAGGCTATCATGTATGCCTGTATAAAACTTAATGACTAAGTTCATGAAATACAGCATCCTAGTAAAATCAATTACCTAATCATAATGCCTCGGGAATTGGAGGCTTTATTATGAACAACATGTTGCCAAATTAACCATCACTTGCTGTCATGATGGTTGCAGCACAACAAGGATTAGGTTACCGCATCTCAAGCATCTCAAGGATCCACAATAGCCTCTACAATCATCATCCCATCTCCCAATACTCGTCATTAAGTTTCATTTCTCACACTTTATTCGGATCCGGGACACTATCAAGACCTACGAGCATCATACGAATTTTCATTAGGGTTATAAAAAAGGGTACCGCATCTCAGGCATCATCATCCAAGTTTTTATCACATCAAGATGAAATCTACTATAAAGAACAGTAAGATTTTCTAACCGGCTGTTAACTTGGAAACCTTATCTCAAACAGCGACCGAAAATAAAATTGTTGCCACTGTTGTCATATATTTGTCTTTATCTCCACTTTGACCAAATTGTCATTCTCCTTGCACTTCCAGCACCACCATCCTTTGCGTAGGTTCCTGCAATGCTTACTTATGTAAGCAATTTCCAATTACTGAGGACCTATGCTATTTGCAATATAACAATCTTCCTACATCGGGAAAAAATATCTAGTAAAACCCAACTGAGCTCGTGACATCCCATCAGATCTGATGTACAATGGACCACACATTTCCAGCAGCCTCATGACCATCGTTTTGAAATTGCACCATTGCTCTCAAGGCAGGATGGAAGCAACAGTTTAAGGTTGCATTTTTGGTGATAGTCCTTAAGTTATAGGAATAATCTTGGCGCAAAAATGATCCTGCATGAACATGCTGTGAAACGTTTGCATCCGTTCCCATGCAACTCTCACACATATTATCCTAGATGTTGGCCTAGTGTTTTGTTTAAAGCAATATTGTTATTTAAATTTTCAAGGCAAGTACCAAGTACCAACAAGGAATTGTCATTTCCATCAACCAAGATGTTGAATTAAGATATTATAGGCTTCGTACGTTAATAGTGGAGTTCATCTTTACTCCAATGTTCTCCATCATTATCCTGTTATGTTACTTTATTGTTGTTACTTGTTAGAGATGTCAGTTGTATCTAGTTGTATAGTCGGATTCCCACCAGCTTGTGTAAGCTGTTGTTTAGAAAGACTGGCTGGCTATCATCCTGTAATTACAAAAAGTAGTTGGAGATGAAAAGAACAATTTACTCCAAATTCTCGACATGTGTGGTTCTTTGTTCATGTTTTTTCTCCCCTTCCTGAGTGGAGTCCTGTCCTGATGTGCGTACATGTGTGTGCACGTGAATCGAACACCCTAACGGCAATCTAGCGATACGAATGTCTAGCATGCATGCAATTCATATACTATGCTTGATCTACATGTTAGAGTATTGCATACCTTTCGTGTGGATCTTTTAACTGCGAAGAATTGTCTTCTTTGTCGATGGAGACGGAAGATGGTCCGCCAAGAAGCCGACGGTTTGCGGGAAGATGATGTCTTCTTTGTTCACCCTATCTCACACGATGCACGGCACGTCGTTCCTGGATCTCTGAGTGCCTCCGAAGAACAACTCTTCTCTTTCTACGAAAGACCACGCGAGAAATTGTTCAGATATGAAAGAGCAACATAATGACTAAATTTTTTTTTAGCGTCGACTATCGACTGTATCAAAATCCGTGCATAGCTGAAAACAGTGATTAGTTGTCCGCTTTCTTCATGTAGACTCGAGCTCGCCTACATCAACACGTCAGCATAAAAATTATATAGATCCCGATCTGGATCCTCTCCCACGCTTTTAATATAGTCATTATTAACACCTCGTTATTGCAGTCAGTTAACGAGGTCTTTAGCTACAGTGTAACTTAAGTATGTATTTATTGTAATACAGAGTCAGTTAGAGAGGACTTTGACCAAAACACCCTAAAATATTCCAACCCAATCTCAATTGAGGTTGGGCTAGGGGTTTAGTGTTGGAAATTAAATTTCCAGAATACAGACTTGTTCCCATATTCTTTGTATAAAACCACCAAGCAAGAGTTTTTACAAATACCCCGACACCTGATTTCATATACATGTACATGCTTTCACTAGGAGGACGAGGGAGGTACAATTGGATTTAGAAATCTTAAGTGCTTGGTTGAGAAATGAAATCCCGCAAAAAATAGACGTCCATTTTCCGGGGAACAACCAAACGCACTAAGGTTTGGTATGATAAGTCATGGGAATGGACTATTTCCTGAGAATTCCAACTCCCAGGAAAAAAAAAACTCTAATTTTCTGCTTCTATTAACCTCATGCTACAAACTTCATTACCTTTAAAATTTCCCATTTTGCTTTCGAGTGGAAAACTAGAGAATCTAACATCAAGTTTTCTAGGTATAACTGAAACCATGATACGTAAACCAAAATCTGCATGCTGCCAATTATCCTATAAAAGCAATAAATTCTCTGCACATCGAAGAAAATTCTCTAAATATACACATCCAGCCAATTTCCGTCGATTACTCTATAAAAGCCTTAAACCTAAATAAGAAATGGAGAGAGAGAGAGAGAGAGAGAGAGGGAGACTAGGGTTTTGGAGAGATACTCTCTGTATTGATTATCATATTACATAACACCACCTTTTCTTATATAGGGAGAGAACAATCACCATTACAATACCACAGACCATGTGGTACTAAACTATGACGACATCTAACATAACCAACATAGTAATACAAAGAATCAAGTTCCATGAGTACATAATTGCCAAGGTCATTAGAATTTCTAGCCGCTTAGTGAGGGAACACTCCCACGTACGGATCAAAACCTGCTGGTACGAACCCACATGCACTACGATTACAATAGGGATTGGTTCCGCTAATAACTGGCTCCGTTCAGATGCTTGCATTCAAAATAGATACCGTCCTCTCTTCTTCCAGTTTCTTGGTCTCTGCCTCGAGCCTACTCTGATGACTAATGGCGTCTGATATAGCCTTTGGTAACCAAAATCCAGGCCTCTCGAGAAATGGAGCCCTGTCAAGAACCAACGGCTCCCGCTGCGTTACTTCAACGCCATCAAAGGTCCATAACACCACGGTGGCCTCACCTTTCAGTCCCAAAGAAAACCATCCGAGCCCAGAAGCCGCAATGTCGATGCTGTTCACATCCCAGCTGACCCCAGATACCTTGATCTCGCTCTGCTTCCAGTCACCCAATTCAGATACTCGCTCCTGCCCAACGGGTGGCTGCGCACCCAAGTTATAGAGATCATTAGGGCACACAAGAAAAAAAATTTATAGCAAAACATTCTGAGTGTAATGACCGAAAAACTGGATGGAGACAAACTATGGGAGATACCTGCAGTCTGATGCCAACATGCTTCTTCCGTATCTCTTCAGCATTCTCTGTCTTGCCCATATGAAGCGAGACACTAGGTGATGCCCAAACAGTGACATAAATTGTTTCTACTGAGGCCTTGGTGAGGTCTAGCCTCATCAAGCCACCGACATGAATGGTCTGCCCTGACTGCAATTGAGACGGAACACTTTGTATACTTACAGATTCACAAATAAAACTAGCACAGAATGATATTTCAAATCAAAGGCTTTATCACCCTTTTAAGTATGTCTCACTGTAATTTCAATTCAAAGAGTCGACTTCGATAGAGGGATTAAATTGTAAAAGCAAAATGGGTGCAAACCCTTAATTGCTTTTCAATCAACTCATGTGGGGAAGAAAGGATTCTGATATGTGGTTGCATTCAGATAATCGAGTAGTACTGTGAGAGAATATAAGATGGTAGCCATTGCTAAAGAGGATATTAGTACTAGAATTTGTACAGATTCAAAGTGAACTTGTGCTAGCATATTGATAGGATCATAAATGCTGAATCGTTTATGTTTCATATTCACAATTGAGAAGCACACAAAATCTATCCATCTACCTTCATCATCGACTTTTATTTGGTCTAGGGGAACCATGGAGGTTTGCTTCAAGGTTGGAGTTTGAACTGCATAATGAATAGGTACCTCCTCCTATTTTCCAACTTATCCTTCTAGGATTCTTGATAGGCCCCTCTCTTGCCAAATTTACAGGTTAGGTTTTCAGCACCAAAAGAGGGTTGGCGTCAAGTTGAGAGTTGGTTGGAAAAAGTTTTATCAATCTTTTTGTGAAGCCTTGTTAATTAGGGTGTCCACCATAGTCGACCCATTTTAAATTTCTAATGGAATACCACTTGAGTGATGATGAGGATATAGTATTTGTTCTAATTGATACAGTGATTGTCAAAGGGATCAATTTATTTACATTTGCGGGGATGCATATTTCTAAGCGTGCATGGCTCACAATTATTGACAACCTGATCCGACCAACCCAATGACCATAACATAAATGGATTGGGCACACATAAAGAAGTGCTGTGGGGATCGCTAGAGGATCAGTTCGGGTATGGGTTTGGCAGGCTAAACTCTATGAGTCATGATACCTCGCGATCTAGCATACTATAATCTTCCTAGTATTTTTAAGCAGGTTGGATTCAGGTCGAATTCACGCAAGATTCAAACCGAGACCTAATTAAATAATTATGATTGGATTTAGAATTGACCAAATTCCTAGTTTCTATCCGGTTCAATTCGGGTTTCGGATCTCTTATCAAATATTATAAGCTCTATATAAATCTTTCAAATTATTATTTCCTTTGATATTTCGTACCAAACATCTTCAATCTTAGCTTGAGCATGTTTTCAACATAGAATATGTTGACAATACTATTTATCCAAATCTAATGTATCATATTTATGATGTACAAACATGTAGTTGGATAAAACGAAGTAGATATATTAGTAAGTCGATCATTTATTATATTTCATATAAAATCATTGTTGGATCCTTTAGTGGATTCAAGTTGGGTCATATCCTACTTTACCGGTGTAGTAAGTAGCTGTAAGCTAAAGTCAGGAGGTTAAAGTTTAGGTTTGGTTCAGTTGTGTCAAAGATGTACCCGGCCAAAACCACTCCTACCATCATTTTCCACATGATTAGGCATGGAAGGTACATTTCTAACTCTTTGGGAATAGACTGTACACTTGTGGTTAGGGTTTTAGGGTGCATGATTAGTTTGCACACACTCACACTTTATCGTTTCCGATTGATTCCTTTTACATACGTGTTTCATTCGTACAATTCATTCTTAAGACTTATACGAGTCTTAATATACTTAAAATGATCACATATTCATGTTTGGTTTCATCACTTGATCGCTCAGAACTAAGGTTGATGCCCTAACCTTAGTGTGTGTGCACTAGGCTGATCGTGCGCACGACTTTAAAAGTCGTGAACACGACTTTGCTTTAATTTTTTCTGCACTCAGAATTTCTGTACATAATAGTGTCTGCCAAACTATAAATCGTGCACACGACTTTCTGATGCAGGCGCGCGTCGTCCAAGAGCGGTTGATGAAGGCGTTGTAATCTTTTTGGTATTTTCTTTGTAAAAAGATAACTAGTGATACGGAATCACCGAGAGGAAGTGGCGGAGGGGGTAAGAACCGTGACAGAGAAGAAAAGACTAGAAACTTAGATGAGAGGGGGCCTGAAATCCATCAGGGTACAAGGTGGGGACTCAAATCCATGAGCCAACGAAGGCATCCACCATCAATTTTCATTCATCATAATCTCCCTTCAATGGTTACAATGGGGGCCTTTAAATAGGCTAAAGAAAAGATAAAAATGGCAACATATTTAAAAGCCAATAAGTATCATAACAACTTGCCTAAAATAAAGATCTCAAATAAAAAAAAGATTCTAAAAGATATCATAAGAAATATCCTATCCATCCATGGCAGGTTAGGATGGGCCTTCGGGTGGGCCAACGGCTTGGGCCCAAGTCGGATCACATCATTCGCTTCTGCTGCGAAGAACTCGCCCTCGAGTTCATACGGTAAAGCGTAATCATCCTCGAGGTTTTCGCCAATGTGGTATCTGTCGTCAGGAGCTGATGGTGGAGGCCCAACAAATGATGTCTCACTACACCGAAGTCATCACCGGGGTCCCATGAGAAGGTATCACTGCTGTCGATCGGAAAACATACGTCAAAGTAGTGCTGGGGTAGACGACAGAGTCGGGGATTAATATCAGACCTCTGCGATAGCTCGAACATTGGCTCACCTGAACGGAGGTAGGGCTGAACAAACACTGTAGGCACCAATAGTCGGTCTAGCCCAAGAAAATCAATCTGCTGAAGCTCGGCTAGAGAGACCTCCTCGAAAGAATCCGCAATAGGTGGTAGCATGGCAGGCGGCAAAAGATCCTCTGGAGGGGGGAGCTCGTCGGCTGGTAGTGGTACTGGAGGTGATGGATCTACCAAAGATACAAATGGATGAAGCTCTGTCGGTGGGGAAGCTCTGCTGGAAGTGCTGGAGGTGGAGACTCATCTGTGGAGGCTGCTAGAGGTGAGTCCATTTGTTGTAACTCCCGTTCGATCTCACAAGCCATCTCATAGGCTTCGTCCAGATCGCTCCAAGATCTAGGTGAAAACTGGTCCTTTATGTCGGAGCGGAGTCCTCTGACGTACAATACCACTGCCAAGAAATCTTTCTCTGAAAAACCATAGTGGATCATGCGCCGATAGAATGCTGAAGTATATTCATAGACGGAGTTGTTCCCTTGATGACAACGAATCAACCCTTGCACCTTGGCATCCATGTCACAATAGTGGAAATGTGGTCCAGGGGTAAATCTGGAAATCTGTAATTACTGGTTCACTGAAATTTTTTATGGATGGTATAGATGCGTAGAGCTCGAAAAGGACTTCGATTTGGTACCAAGAACGTCCAAATCGGATGAAAAATGAGAAAGATATAGGGTTTTGAAGTTGTAGCATCTTAACGGGTCTGTTTTTGTAACGGGTTGGATCCGAAGTCAACTCGGGTTCAGCACTTAAGTGCACAGTAGCAACTATAAATGTAAGGGATCTGAGGACTGTAGGATGGGGATCTAAGGGTGGTGGTGGAGGAGTGAATTGAGATAAAGGAAAGGGCTAAAGGGTAAAACAATTAGGGCTTTTGTGTGGGCTCTTGTGTGCAAGTAGGGAAGAGGAAAAGGGGAAAAAGGGGCAGCAGCTGCAGCGGCAAAAGGGGCAGCAGCTGCAGCGGCAAAAGGGGCAGCAGCAGCAGCAAACAGCACAGCAGTGGCTGCACCGCAGGTAGGTTCTTTCTTTCCTTTTTTTTTTGTTCTTTCCTTCTTCTTTTCTTTCCTTTTCTTCCCTTTTCTTCTTTCCTTCTTCTTCTCTTTCCTTTTCTTCTCTTCTTTCCTTTTTCTTTTTCTTTTCCTTTTTCTGCTGCGATCACAGATTTGATGGCAGATCTGGTTTCTTTTTTTTTTTTTTTGGCTGCGGGGTGCAAGAGAGCACGGAAACTAGTGGCGGTTTAGCGGGTGGAGCGAGAGCAACGGGCGGCCTGTGGTGGACGGGCAGGCGGCAAAGGAGAGGGGTTCGGTTGAAGGGGGTTTCCTCTCTTCTCTCTCTTTTTTTTTTTTTTCAAGATCTGATCTCTCTTCTTCTTTTTTTTTTGGATTGTAGGTGACGTACCAGAAAAAGACGACGACGAATCGGCGAGGATGGTGATGATGGAACGGCGACGATGACGATGGACGACGACGATCGAAGCGAAGATCGTTCGTGGTACGGAAACGCCACGAAGCCCGAAGCTCTGATACCAACTTGATGCAGGCGCGCGTCGTCCAAGAGCGGTTGATGAAGGCGTTGTAATCTTTTTGGTATTTTCTTTATAAAAAGATAACTAGTGATACGGAATCACCGAGAGGAAGTGGCGGAGGGGGTAAGAACCGTGACAGAGAAGAAAAGACTAGAAGCTTAGATGGGAGGGGGCCTGAAATCCATCAGGGTACAAGGTGGGGACTCAAATCCATGAGCCAACGAAGGCATCCGCCATCAATTTTCATTCATCATAATCTCCCTTCAATGGTTACAATGGGGGCCTTTAAATAAGCTAAAGAAAAGATAAAAATGGCAACAGATTTAAAAGCCAATAAGTATCCTAACAACTTGCCTAAAATAAAGATCTCAAATAAAAAAAAGATTCTAAAAGATATCATAAGAAATATCCTGCCTTATCCATCCATGGCAGGTTAGGATGGGCCTTCGGGTGGGCCAACGGGCTTGGGCCCAAGTCGGATCACATCACTTTCCCAAGTCGTACCAGTGTTCTAAAAAGCGGCCTAGGCGCTAGAAGGCCCTCCACCGCCTAGCCTAGTCCTAGGCGGTGCAGAAAAGCGGCACAGGCCTCTAAGCGGGGCTAGACGGCCGCCTAGGCGGTACTAAGTAGGGCTAGGCCACCTAGGCACTAGAACGTGAACAGATGCTATTCTATTATTGATAATTATAAATTTATGATTTGGAATGTACTATAATTATGGATATTATGATATTATCTGAGATAATATCATGCTTGCTTTTGTTCTTGTTAATCTGGAATTTATGGTAATGTAAATGATACATGCTCTTTAAAATAATATTTGAGATAATCTTGAATTTATAGTAAGTTAATATATATATATATATATTATATATAATATCAAAATAATTAAAAGAAGCAAAAACACCTAGGCACCGCCTAGGAGGTCTAAGCGCTAGAAGGTCCCCCACCACATGACTAGCACCTAGCGTTTTTTAGAACATTGAGTGGTACGCACCATCCTAGTAGCAACACACTATTTGATACCCTTATGCCCTACATGGAACGGTCCTATGGCACGATGACACATGGAAAGTCGTGCGCACGACCCAGTCTAGAACCTATTCGAAAGGTTGAGTCGGTAGGCTTATCCAATCCCCTTTTGCCACGTGTTGGCCATGCACACGACTGTAGGGTCGTACACACGACTTGGCTGAGACAGAGCCTCAGAGATAAGGATCTTTTACTTGGTCTTAACCATCCACCTAAGGCTCCCTTGGGGTATAAATAGCCCACCCCTGCACCCTTCAGCTACTAATGAGTATTTGGATTTAGTGAGAAATTAGAAGAAAGTTTTAGATTTAGTGAGTTCATTTGAACTCCATCTCCTCTCTACTTCTCATCTCTTCAACCTTTTATTAGTTCCATATCCATGGAGGTTGCACTCATCCTTTGCATGGTCTCTTAAGTGTCTTCTAACACCTAGAGATCATACAAAAGAGAGCAAGGCTATGCTATGATCCAAAGTGTCATCCAACACTTGGATCCTCGCTAGTACTTGAGAGTTTTTAGGTTTTAATCTTTGTTAGTGTGCTAGGGTTTCATAGAGGTTAGATTGAGATCTCCTTGGAGATTAAGATCTTCTTCTACCCTGATCACTAATCTCGATCAACCTTTTGTTTTTCATTTCTTTCTTTATTTCCTCCACATACACCTTTGCTTCTTTTCCATTGCCGCGTGGAATGTTACGGGAGCGCTTGGGGTGATTGCGGTCACACAAACACCCATCGCCGTCGAAGGTGGGGTGGGCCTCTACGGCACCGAGGTGGATCGGAGTAACTGGGATTTGAGCGAGGAGGGTTGCGAGCGGACCCATTGAAGGGTGGTTGCGGCCAACTTTAACGTCGGAGCGGGGCGTGACTCAGGGGCAGCCGGGGTAACCTCTTTGAATGGTGGTTGTGGCCTAGGCCCAGCTTGTAAGAGGGTGGTTTTTTCCCCGGTTAGGGATTTCCATCTAGGAAAACAACTTGTTTTATTTTGGCGTTATTTTTGTGATCGTTGCTATATCTTTTCCGCATCTAGGGTAACCTAATCCATGCTTGCATTTGCCCGTTGTGGGACACACTAATTAGCTTCCTCTAGTTAGTCTTTTAATGCACGGTGATTAGCTAACCAAGCCTAGATATAAATTTTAATGATGGCTCTAAATAATTCAGCAAAAATCCAAACAAGTAACACATCATTGAATGATTGAAGAAGAACACTAGGTCATAAGGGACTTACTTTGATCCTGTACGTCCGTGGCTGTAGCTCCTTTCGGACTTCTACCATCTTCTGCTCCTCCCAATTTAATCTCATTGTAACAAGATATGGATGCAGAAGACCAGGAGTATCATACATCTTTGCCTTTGCCGGCAGAATCCCAGCAATCCTCAGTATCCCAAGTGTAGTGCCGGGCACCGCTGCCTCTGTAAGTCTTGTTATCTTCGTCCCTTCCCGCTTAGCGAAGGCATTGATCAGAGTAGACTTCCCCGCATTTTGGGCCCCGATCACCCACACGTTCCCTCGGGGCCCTGCCAATCCCTTGATGAAAGAAAGCAAATTCCTAACACCGAGATCCTTGCGGGAACTCACGAGATAAACTGCATTAAGTTTGGGAGCTCCTGCGGATTTGGCCCGGTTACGAACCCACCGGTCTAACCTCGTGGGGGAGATCTGCGAGGGAAGGAGATCGACCTTTGTCGCAACAAGAACCAGCTTCGGCAATTTGGTTGATTTCACATTTGTCCTGCTCCCCTCCAATGCCTTGAACAAAGACTTTGCTGCTCGCCTCGGAAACGACCCATCAAAGTCCACGCAGTCGACAACCATGACGACCACCGGGGCGGTGGTTCCCGGTTTCAGTAGCCGTGTGGAAATGATCCGATCGAAATCGAAGTCGGGGATCAAATTCTCAGCCTTCTGATTCTTCACCTGCCCGTAATTCCGCAAGGAGTGGCATCGGGCGCAGACCGTGACGGGATCCGCTACCTCGCTCCTCCTGGCCTCCCTCGCCTTCTGTTTCTTCTCCGATTTCGACACCTTCTCCCTCTTCATCTTCTTCAGCGTCTCCTCGGTTATGTTACCGTACCCCACGCCCGCAGGGGCAAATCCATCCAATTCCTTCTTCAATTTCTTTTCTTCGTCTTCTCCCATATCCCAATCGGAATCCCAATCGATTTCCGTCATTCCTTCAATCGAGCTCTCATCGGAACCGCCGTCGATTTCCGAATCAAGATCCAATTTTGACGACGACCCATTAATTCCATTCTCTTCTTCAAAAAACCCATCGGAATCCGTGAAAGTATCGCCGAAATCGTCGTCTCCGGCGGGTATCTCCGGGACGATGGGCTTCTGGTAGAAGCCGGGGAGGTTGGGGTCGGATTCCTGCATGAAGACTCCGCAGCCGGGGCAGATGAGGCGGGCCTGGTCTTCATCCCTCCCCTCGCTGAACAACGGGGCCCTGTGAATCGGAGGCTTGGTGCGGGAGGGCGACCCGCGGTAGCAAGAGCAAGAGAGAGGGGGTTTTCGGGTGGAGAACGGGAGAGAGGGGAGAAGATATGAGGAACGGGAGGGAACCCAGAAGAAGGAAGAGAGAAGGGAGTGCCCTCTGCGGTTTCTCTCTCCATTGTTGAAGAGCTGCCGGGGGAGTGGAGTTGCAGAGGTGAAGGAGATGGCCTCCGCCATTGTAGATATGACTACTCCAAAGAGCAGAGCTTGGGGTAAATCTGATAGGGAAAATATAATTATTTTGTTTGTTATTTTTGGGAAATTTTATCATACCCCATTCCTATCGCAAAAATACCCTTCTCTCTTCCACCACACCTTGAATACACACTAGTTAAATGGCCTGCTCCATCTTGATCATACCCCATTCCTTTTCGATGTTGAAGCCCCGTGAGTATAGGAACGTGGGGAGGGTTATTTTGATCTTCTGTCATTCATTGGTGGCTTGGTAAGGAGAGATTGCTAGAGGGGTTAGGTCTCGTATGGAGGAATCCGATCGGAAAAAGTGGGATCTTTGAGCCCTGTTGCCGTCTATGGAGGAATTTGATCAGGGGAAAATTGGATCTTCGAGCCATGTTGTCGATGTCGCTACCAATGACACCATAGTCACAGTTCAATTCCTTTCCAATTGCAGTCGATGTAAGAAAATCTCAAAGCAGAGATCTCATCAAACCAAATAAGATCCGACACGAAGATCGGATCTACCCATAGCGGAAGCGAAGAGATGTACCTCCGGCCATAACGCGTCGGATGACAAACCGCAGGTAGATGACTCCTCAATGCGATGCATCTCCCATGTAGCCGAAATCCTCATCGACGTTCTTCTCACGCCGAAGCCGTCGCAAGATCAAAAGAGAAGGGAGGAGAGAGAGAGAGAGGTATTTTTGGTTTAAGAATCATCACTTAATTGATCTAAGGGCTAAGAATCAATCCAACCATCCACTGGATTGATCTAAGGGCTAAGAATCATCACTTAACCACATCATTAACGGGTACAACTTTAGTTAAGGCCCATTAGGTTTTAAACCCAAAAGCCCATGGTGGGTTTGTACCGGGCCATCCTCATGCCGCAAGCGGCTAACTAACACTCTCCCACTTGGACCTACAAACACACATTTGAAAAAAACAACCATTTGTTTTAAAGAAAACAAAACTCTAATAAGCCAAAAGTGATAAAAAATTTAATATACGCATACAAAAAATTACGAAAAACATGCAAAAGCACCCGTAATGCCTATATGGTATCCTTTAGTTTAAACTGAAGACATCAGCTACATGAATCATGGCGATCGTGTCCTTACAAATAGACACTTCCTTCCATATATTACTATATAGCACTATCAGTCCAATTAAACACTTTATGTGATGAAGTACTTTATGAGTGAATACATGCTTTACTCTGTGTCAAAACTGTATGTCTCAAATTTTAGTACACAAACAGAGACAATTGTACTTTATTCACTATAGTAAAAGAAACAAAAGGTTTATAATGCATAATCTTTAAGAATACAATAAGCTAACCAGACCGATTCGATCCACATGACCCCTATAAAGGTTTGGTGGTAATCTTTTGGTCAGTGGATCAGCCACCATAAGCTCAGTACCAATATGCTCAATCTGAACCTTATATTTTGCTACATCTTCTTTAACGACAAGGTACTTTATGTCGATGTATTTGTTTCGACTTTCACTTTTGTTGTTCTTGGAGAAGAACACTACAGCAAGATTATCACAATGGATCTTTAGAGGTCTAGATATGGAATCCATGATCCTTATCCCTATGACAAAATTCTTTAGCCAAGACGTCTGTGTGGTTTCCTTGTAAAGTATAACGTACTCTGTCTCTATAGTCGACGATGTTGTAATGGTCTGCTTGGTGCTCTTCCAGGAAACAGTACCACCAGCCAAAAGGTAGATATAACCTGATGTCGACTTTCTGGAGTCAATGCAACTCGAAAAGTCTAATCAGAGTACCCGATCAGCTCCAAATGATCAGTATGGCTGTATGTAAGCATAAAGTCATTGGTCCCTTGTAAATATCTCATGACCTTCGTAGCAACCCTCTAGTGATCCATGTCAGGATCACTCTGGTACCTTCCTAATATCCCTACTGCAAATTAGATGTCTAGTCTTATATAAACCTCCAAATACATCAAACTGCTAACTACAGATGCATAGGAAATGTTAGCCAGAGCTTCTCTTTCAAGAAAGTTTTTCGGGCATTGGGACAAACTGAATCTATCACCCTTGACAATGGGAGCAATGCTTGGCGAGCAGTTCTACATATTAAATATTTCCATAACTTTATTAATGTAAGCCTTTTGAGACAATCCTAGAATCCTTTGGGATTGATCCCTATGGATCTTTATCCCTATAACATAGGATGCCTCACCTAAGTCTTTCATATCAAAGTTCTGTGAGAGAAACTGCTTCGTCTCATGTAGCATCCCCAAGTCATTGCTGGCTAGCAGAATATCGTCTACATATATGACTAGAAATGTGCAACGGCTCCCACCATTCTTAAGGTATATACATTCATCCATAATATTCTCCACAAAACCAAAAGAAGTTATGACATTGTGGAACTTTAAATACCGCTGTCGAGAAGCCTGTTTCAATCCATATATAGACTTCTTGAGTCTGTAAACTAGCTGACTCCATTTATCTGAAGTAAAGCCCTTTATCTGAAGTAAAGCCTTCAGGCTGGAGCATGTATACCTCCTCCTCAATATCCATATTCAGGAAGGTCATTTTCACATCCATCTGTTGTAGCTCTAGATCATAATGAGCTACCAAAGCCATGATTATTTCTTAATGAATTCTTCTTAGAAACCGGAGAGAAGGTGTCATGATAATCAATGTCGATCCTTTGAGTGAAACCCTTGGCCACAAGTCTTGCCTTATATCTTTCGATGTTACCAGAGGCATCCGTTTTGATCTTATAGACCCGTTTATAGCCAATTAGCCTAGCATCTTTGGGTGTCTCTACTAGATCTCGACTTGATTGTCAGCCATGGATTCAACTCTTCCAGCATGGCATCATACCATTTCATGGAGTTACCTCAACTCATGGCTTGTGAAAATGCTTGTGGGTTTTGAAGTCCAACTGAATCGTCGGGCTCTTACAAGTATACTTCGTAGTTATTAGAAATTGCAGGGTTTTTTTTTTTTAGGATCTCGTATCTGTCGGTACCACAACTTGTGGTTATAGAGCAACACCTTCAATAGGTTCTATGGCAACTTGCTCCTCTTGGGCTGGGAGGTCCTAGGCTGGTTGCTCGTGAATCACCTGAGGTGGTTCTTCCTGATGAGCAATCTGCCCACCCTCAATTACGGGTATGATTACCCGAACCCATATTTCCTCAAACATAATTGATTGTGTTGGGACACTCCCACTGAGGTTGTCATCCTCAAAAAATTTGGCATTTATAGCTTCTATAACTATAGGATTGTGCGAGGGATAAGAGAACCTATAATTCTCGGACTTCTCGGCATAACCGATGAAGAAACCACTCACAGTTCTAGGGTCAAACTTCTTCTCATGTGGGTTGTATAACCTAATCTCAACCGGACAACCCCATATATGCATGTGTCCTAAACTAGATTTTCATCCGTTCCATAACTCAAAGGGTGTTTTAGGAATAGCTTTGGATGGAACCCTATTAAGCACATACACAATGGTTTCTAAGGCCTCACTCCACATATTGAGAGGAATGGAGGAGTTACAAATCATGCTCCTCACCATGTCCATCAAAGTATGGTTTCTCCTTTCAGCAACACTGTTTTGTTGCGGTGTGCCAGGCGTTGTGTAGTAAGCCACAACGCCGTGTTCTTTCAGAAACTTCGCAAATAAACTAGGTCTTTGTCTACTCTCTGTGTACCTTCTATAGTATTCCCCACCTCTGTCTGATTTTACGATTTTGATACTTTTTCTAGATTGTTTCTCTACCTCCATCTTATAGATTTTGAAGGCATCGAATGCCTCAGTCTTATCATCTAAGAGATAGAGATACATGTATCGAGTGTGGTCATCTATAAAGGTAATGAAATACCTCTGACCGTTCAGATAGGGTGTACTAAATGGTCCACAGATATCAGTATATATAATCCCTAATTTCTCATTATTCCTCGTGGCACCCTTAGTGGACTTATTAGTCTACTTTTCCTTTATGCAGTCTACACAAGTCCCAAAATCAGTGAAGTCAATAGTCTTTAAGACTCCATCCTTCACTAATCTCTTTAGGTACTCTATGGAGATGTGAGTCAGTCTCCTATGCCACAATGTAGAGGAATCTCCATTCACAGTCATCATAGAACATTCAAGAAAAAAATTTAGAGAAAGGCAATATAAACCATCCATCAAATAACTTGAACGAATGGTTACTTTATCTTTAATAATCAAAAAAGACAAGTCTTTGAACTGAAAATCAAAGCCATATAGAACTAGTCTTGATACAGATACTAGATTCTTAGATAAACTAGAAATATAAAATGTCTTCTCTATGTCCAAGGTGTATCATGTCTGGAGACGAAGCTTGTATATCCCCACACCTTCAACTCTTGAACTCATCTTATTGCTAGAGTAGATAACGTGTTCCCCATCAGTTAGTTTCCTTAGATTGAGAAACCCCTGCAAGATAGTAGAAACGTGGATTCTAGATCCGGAGTCAATCCACCAGGAGTCATTATGAGAATCAACCAAATTTGATTCATAACACACTTCGTCATGAGATTACCTTCAGACTCTCTTTTAGCGAGCCAATTTTGATACTTGGTGCAGTCCTTCTTGAGATGTCCCCTTTTCTTGCAGAAGAAGCACTTCAACTTTTTATGGGTGCCATCAGTTTTCTTTATTTGCACTCCTTGACCTTGCTTCTTCTTGGGAACTGCCTTGTGAGACTTGGACTGCCCTGCCTTATGAGAAACGAGGTGAGCCACCTCCAATTTCTCCTGTTTCAGTCTCCCTTCCTCCTGAACACACATAACCAATAGATCACTTATTGACCAGTTGGTTGAATGAGTATTGTAGGAGATCTTGAATTGCCCGTACTGAGCGAGCAAGGAGTTCAATATGAAGTGCACCAGGAATGACTCATTGATGTCTATCTTTATGCCCTTTAGCTGAGACGCTACATCACACATCTACATGACGTGCTCTTGCACACTCTTATCTCCAGTTAACCTCATGGATGATAGTTTGGCCATTAGGCTACTGGCCAAAGCTTTATCGGAGCTTTTAAATTGCTCCTCGATAGCCTTCATAAAGTCCTTGACCAATAGGCACTCAGGGATAGAACCCCTGATGCTCTTATCGATATGGGTCTCGATGAGCATCATACTCAAGCAGTTGGATCGCTCCCACCGCTCGTATGATGCAACCTCAGTTGGCGTACTTTTCTCCGTTGGAGAAGTAGGCTCCTCTACACGGAGCACCAAGTCCAGATCCATACACCCCAGGACCAAGAGTATCTTGTCCTTCCAATCCAAATAATTGTCACCAGATAAAAACGGAAGGCGCTGAGTAGGGTCATTGATAAAGGATATAGCTGAAAGAAAACATACAAAGCTTACATTAATACGAGAAAATAAACCACATCTGACAATTAACCCATGTTAAAGTCAGTCAGTGGAAATTTGGACCTCCTTTTGGGCAAAGGTCATAAGCTACATGAATTCTACTATGTTCTTTAGAAACTACAAGATTTTCAATAGGGCCAAAGTGTTGTACCATGAAATGAACTGACAATCCTTTACCTGTGGGTATAGAACTGTCTCCATTTCACCATGCAACACTCTGCCCTATCCTAATTATATGATGCTGACAACTACCTCTCTTTGGGGCCGAGTAACGATCATTATCATATAATTAGAATATGACCATCACAGTAACTTTATGTGACCTTGTGCATCCCATGATGCACCTTTTAGGAGTCACTCATCAAAATTAACCTAGGACACTTTGGCCAATCCTGAGTCAATTTTGATAATTATCTTCATTGTCTTGATGATCAAGAATAAGCAAGATTATTATAGTCAAATAGCTTGGAAAACAAACACATAGCATCAAAATACAACACAAACATTTGCAACCCCATAAAATAATAATTTTACTGCATCAAAGGTTCGTGCAGACTCCTTTGCACCTATGAAAAGCAATCTATATATGCAAGCCATATTCGATCCCTGGCCAGCCCAAGCAACAAACTCAAGATGCCCAATCTTTATGTTAACTCATTAACTTCTACCGGGTTCGATCAATTCTGAATCGCCCGAAAAAAGCACGCTAGTAGGCACATAAATTTAGAAGTCCATTCTTCTAGTCCAAGATTGATCTCATTTGAGTCCATACTATATTTCGAATGATAACTCTCGAGAAGAGCTTCAAAACGACTATTTATGGGCAAAAATAAGAATGAAATTGCACCTGAATTGAGATTTCAAAATTTTCGGGTCTAAAGCCTTAATGGGTTGGTTGGGTCGGGTCGGAACGGATTAAAGCAAAGCACAGCCAAAAGATTGTAGGTGGTGACTGGGTGTGGCTTTAAAGGGGGGAGATTAGGGTTTAAATTTTAAACCCTAAACTCACCACCCTCTCTTTCAAGCATCAGCCGCTACCCTCATCCATGTCAATCCCGAGAGGCCAAAGGATGCAAGTGATGACTGAGTGTGACTTTAAAGAGGGACATTATGGGTAAAACAAATAAGATTAGGGTTTATTTTAACCCAAATTCACCACCCTCTCTCACAAGCATCAGTCGCTACCCTCATGCATGGCACACGAGACGGCTCGGGATCGACATGGCTTCTGGTCAACCGGTCGGACATCGCATGACTACGGCTGGCCCAAGCCACATGCACCATGCCGCGTCAACCGACCTCACTGTTGCGTGCACAAGAACGAGTGGATCCCGAACCTTGTCGATGCCGATGACTTTTACATCACTGGCTCCAATCCGACGATGATTGAAACCCAAAAAATTCAGAGATCGAAAACCCGGAGGAAAGATTGATCAAACCATGGCTCTGATACCAGTGTAAGAAAATCTCCAAGCGAAAATCTTATCAAACCAAATGAGATCCGACACGAAGATCGGATCTACCCATAGCGGAAGCAAAGAGATGTACCTTCGGCCATAACTCGCCGGATGACGAACCGCAGGTAAATGACTCATCGATGCGATGCGTCTCCTACATAGTCGAAATCCTCGTCGTTGTTCTCCTCACGTCGAAGTCGTCGCAAGATCGAAAGAAAAAGGAGGAGTGGGAGAGGTATTTCTGGTTTACTTCTTGGCCGTCAAGAGACTATATGACATCATATACCTAATAGATGGGAGGTATTTTATTTATAACTAAACCAGGACACCATCCCAAAACCCAAATAACCGGAATCAATCCAACCATCCACTGGATTGATTTAAGGGTTAGGAATCATCACATAACCACATCATTAACGGGTACAACTTTAGTTAAGACCCATTAGGTTTTAAACCCAAAGGCCCATGGTGGGTTTGTACCGGGCCATCCTCATACCGCAAGCGGCTAACCCAATAGTCGATGGCCCAAAAGGTTCTGTTTTAAGTTTTAGTTGGATGTGAGGTATAAGATAAGAGTAGAAATGACATTTTAAATTTTTTTAGTAAGTTATTGTGAAACCTGTGGGAAATGGGGGCCAGTTACAGATTTTTGGGGCATGAATAAAATATCCCTTATTTTTTTGGAAGACTTAGCCTTAAGTCCTTTTAGCAGATGCATATGAGCTAAAGGACATAATACGTTTCAATATTGCACCAAATCCCTCCCGAACATTGTATGCTACAGCAAGTCCCTCGTCCTTATTTACCCCTCACGTGCTACAGCAAAAGTATGCATTCGTCTCCAAAAAGAGTATCCATTCATTGGTTGACACTGTGCATGTAGCGGTTGCTACAGTGACTTCGGTATAGTAGCTACAGTGATTTCTCTATATCTACTATAGTGCAATCACAGTAACAAGAGTATCAATTTGATTTGGTAAGAGTATCAATTTAGCGAATTGCAGCTGCTACAGTGATTTCACTGTAGTAAGAGTATCAATTAGCCGAATGGATACTCTTTTCTGAAGACGAATGGATACTCTTACTACAGTGAAATCATTGTAGCAACCGCAACATGCTAGTGTCACCCTGTGAATAGACACTCTTGTTGATGATGAATGAATACTCTTTCTAGAGACGAATGTATACACTTGCTATAGTGTTTTGGCTATAGTAGCTACAGTGAAATCACTGTAGCAATCGCTAAATGTATAGTGTTAATCGGCGAATGGATACTCATGCCAAAGACGAATGGATTCTCTTACTGGAAACGAATGGATACTTTTGCTGGAGGAGCGGTTTTGCAATTTATAGGATAAAAAAAAGTCAACATTTTCGGTTAAGGAGTTGTTGTACAAACATGTTCTTCGAGAGGGACTTTAACTAATATCCTAACAACTTGTATCTTTTAGCTTAAATAACGATCCGAGAGAGATTTAGGACTAATTAACCCTTATTTTTTAGGGCATGTTTGACTATGTTTGACTAGTAAATCGGATCTCCTTCTTGTTGTTGTAATGATCAGAAATGTAAATTATTACTTCTGGATGGCTGTTTGGATTGAACAATAAAGTAAATTAGAAATTAAATCTATCGGTCACTCGTCGCTGCCATCCACCAACCCCTTGTCGGCCACTAACAACTCATCACAGCCATGCCGGTTGCCATCCACCACCCCCTGTCGGCTACCGACAACCCGTCCGTGGCTGACAAAAGGTGGTGGCCAACGGGGCGGCGGCAGGCGGCCGGTGGTTGGCATGGGTGGAGGCCGGGGTGGTTGTCGGTAGCGACGGTGCACGACGATCGACAGGGCAATGGGGCGGCAGCGACCGATGGTGGGCATCCCCTGGTTCATCACATGCCCCATAGATCGTGACTGTTGAAACTGAGATCACCATATGCCGCTTCCCAAATTGTCGAATCCATTACAAGTTGCTCTCTCGATCGTTATAAATTTGATAACTTTGGTAGGCATATCCGTCTTTTTAACAGCTATTGGATCTATTACAATTTCATCTTTTGCTATGAATCTTTTATGATATATTTAGTTTTCTCATAACATATAATTAATGGAATGCTATTAGAAGGACCTACCCCCCCCCCCCCCCCCCAAATAATAAAAAAAGATTGTCTACTAGACTTTTCAACTAATAGTTCCCAAGTTCAACTACCTGATTGGAGATCTGACTTTGCACGTCCTCACCTTCAAGTAGGCGTTGACACCACACAACCATGACAATCAGGTTCTATATCGCACCTTCGCTAGCTACCTAGTGTTGTAGCTCGTGTGTCCTTAGCGTGGATTTTCTGTATTAACATTAATAAAGATGACTTTGGTTATTGCTTTAATTAGAATACTACTCTAGTATATGATAATACTCATATAATAAAAGGACCCTAGGGAACACAGTAGGCCACTGAGGCGCATGGAGGATCCATGCTTGGGAGACCCAGTGGACCAGTTCTGTGTAGACCTAGAACTAGTTCACAGCTTTGGTGATGCTGGTAGCTTCACCGAGAATAAGCTATTGGCAGGTAGAGGATGTGGTGAAGTCTCCACCACGGGAACATGGGATTCCCATTCACTTGACCAAGCACGATAATCGTGTTGAACAGGAACCAAGATGGTGCATAGTTCAGTGATTCAGACACTGGTGCAGAAACTGTCTTACTACTATAGATAATTAAGACATATGTAACCCGTGGCCTTATCAAGAATAAGTGCTACAGAATATTTCCTCTCGCTATGTTGTGGGCGGGCCTCCTGCTCGCTATTCGTTTTAGTAGAGAGCTTTCCTACCTGTGGGGTTATTAAAATCGGGTTTCTCTTGCCGTACTTGTTTCCGATATATAAGATTCAAGAAAAATGTATATCTACCCACCAATTTAAGGCTTTAAGCTTCACACTCACTTTAAGTTGGGATTTTTCCCCTCAAAATATAATTGATGATAATAACCTCTTCTTGAAGAGGATTAACAAGTTCCACATACCAAACACCCCCTACCGGAACAATCTATTTCCATTCCGAATTCCCTGATTTGAAAATAACGGCTAATAATTGTTCCGGTGGAATGAAGGGCTTGGGAACTAAAAAATATCACTCCATCTGTTTCTATGTCAACCGGAACGTTGGACAATTCAACACCCGTCCACGAGCAACAGCTATCAAAGATTTGTCATACTTAAAAAAATGTTGGTTGACCCCCTCTATTAAATAATGCAAAGGATTTGTCATCCTTAAAAAATGTTGGCCATAAATACGGGAGTTAAACCCTTCCGTTTCTTTTTTTTCATTTTTGGAAAGGAGTTGTGAGGCTCATATTAGATTCATAGCGTCACAGGATAAAGTCTCTTTAACCCTGGAAGGTACAGAGAGTTCATCCCAATTACAAAAGGCTGAATTGCAAATAGCATATCTAGCTAAGTTATATGCTGCAAAATTTGATTCTCTTGGATAGTGACTAGGCCTGTCAAAGGGCAGGGTCGGGGGCAAATCGGACCCGACCCTTTGTTTTAGGAGGTAGGCCCTAGCACTTCAGGGCAAGAAAATGATGGGCCCTAGCTCGACACTTCAAGATCCACGGTCGGGCCATGGCTGATCAAGAAACAAGTTGATATCACTAAGATAAGAATTATCTACATATCTATTTATTCAGTTAGGTCATTAAGGAATGATTAAATCCTTTTTTTTTCTCCCTAAACTACTATTATGCCAGTGCCTTTAGGCTTTTGGCATTCATTTAAAACCCCACTCATTTATTCATGTTTGAGACTAATAAGACAGCTTAAAAAGTATTATAAGTCTTTTGAGTGTTATATAATACTTCTAATACTAATATGTCCAAACTTGATAACTCTAATTCTAATAGAGTTACAGTGAGTGACCGATTAATTACTGATTAGTCACACTTAGCCATTGATTTAGTTTCTTAATAAGTAATATATATATATTATATAATCTATATAACAAGGGACGTCGGTTTTGTACTGACTAGATAAAACGGAACAAAAAAGCTGACTGGGACAAGCTGACTGGACAAAAATGAACCGAATAGATCTAACCATTCATTCAAAAATCAACACACGATTTCTCCTTGGTTTCAAATTTCAACCCATTTAAATTGCACTAAACCCCTAAAATCCCGACCCATTGAAACTGCACTAAACATGACCGTTCATCCCGTGATCGTTGTTCTCATCAACGGCTATAAACCCACCTGCTGAAATTTCGGCCGCCCCAAACCATTGGGTCGATCTCGAGGAATCCGTTCGAATAGAGATAGCTATGATTAATCGATTATAGGGGGAGGGGGAGTTGGTTGCGCCGAAGGCGCCCACTTCATGCCAATCGGCACGGACGAGGAAATGGGTGTCCCTATGAATGTCGATGTTATCATCGAAGTGTTTTGTTACCGAAGGCGTTCGGGTGTGTTGTCGCTGAAGACGTCTCGTTGCAGTGCCGACAAGCACGGGCATGCACTAGTTTATGTATATGGAGGGCAGGGCCTAGCAGGGGACCCAAATCATACCGAAGAGGCATATGGGCAAGCTAAAAATAGATGAGTATAGGGTTCTTCTACATTCTTACATAATGTGTATGTGTTTTGGATGCTCAGGATTAGGGCTGTTAATGGGCTCGGGCCAGCCCGAAGCCCACTGGGTCGGGCCTAGTTTGGACAGAGTTAATTTGAGCTTTGGGCCGGGCTGGGCTTGAACATTCTGGCCCGATTATGCTATGGGCCAGGCATAGACAACCAGTAATTCGATCTGAAGCTCGAAATATTTTATTTTTCTTTTTTATATACAATGAATACATAATTTAAAAGTGCCCATGTTACAAATATCAATGCCTCGGACATTAGGAGCATTATTTCGCACATATCCTTTCAATATATATAGTAAGCAATGCTATTTTCTACTTTTATTATGTGATAAAGAGAGAGAGAAAAGATTTATGTATATATACCGTGTTAGAAATATGGGCTTAATTTGGATCGGGTTTGGGCTTGGGCGTCGCAAGAAAGTTTCGGGCCGGGCTTGGGCCAAATCCGAAAATTTTAATTTAGGTCTGGGCCGGGTATGGGCACACACTCATAAGTTTGGGCCGGACCTGAGCATGGGGTAGCCTGATATTTCCTCCCGACGCCGCCGCCATGTTCCTCTCCATCCCGAGCTCTCCGGTAGCCGGATATCTCCTCCCGACGCTGCCACAGTGATCCTCTGAGTCCTCTCCATTCCGACGGTCGCTGGATCTCTCCTCCCAACGCCGCCACAGTGCTCCTCTGAGTCCTCTCCATCCCGACAGTCGCCGGATCTCTCCTCCCGGCGCCGCCACCGTGCTCCTCTCCACCCCGATCTAGAGTCATGCCCCTAGACTAACAAGGTAAATTCGCAGATCTGAGATCTATATGCTCGAAATTAACATGCATGCTCACCAATTTTCACTTGTATTTCGGCATGGATTTTGTTCCGGTTTTTTTTCTTCAAAATAACATTTTTAAAATATGTAATTATTTAAATGCCGTTAAAACTTTATAAATTTCAAAAGTAATGCTCGGATGCATTCTGACTACCACGTGGTGTCAACGCCGAAAAGCGCTACGCCAAGACGGCTATAATTTTCTTCTGGATTTTCGATGAACACTTTAAAACACTGAATTCTAGTTGCAGTGTTTAGTTTAAAACATTTCATCAGGATGCAGTGTTTAATAAAATTCAGAAAAAATATATATATACAATGATGTGGCAGGAAGTTTTTCGGTGCTGACCCACCACATGGCAGTCAAAATGATACCACCACATGGCAGTCAAAATGATACTTTTGAAATTTATAAAGTTGTAACGACATTTAAATAATTACAGATTTTTAGAATGTTAAAAGTAATTACAGATTTAAATAATTACAGATTTTTAGAATGTTAAAAGTTGAAGAAAAAAAACTCTTTTCTTCCCTACATTGTTGAGACAGGTGGTAATCCCACATCCGAAAGGGAGCCACCATTAGGCCGCTTAATATATATGTTATATTCTTCCCGCTCCAAGAGGTTAGCCTTTTGGAGCACTCCGGATTAGTAACATGGTATCGAAGCTGAACTCACTTCGGGAGCATCCCTCGTTGTGCCTTGCCACACATGCTCCATTTTTTGCACATAAAACCATTTTTTACTTTCTTTTATTATTATTATTATTATTATTATTTTGGTGAGAATGCCATAATCGTTTCACTGGTTGGTATCGTAAAATGTATGAGAATCTGCATCTTGACCTTCTAAGTGGACAAAGGAAGCAGTTCGCTAACTTGTTCATCAGGTTCTTCTAATATTGTGAACTTAGTGGTCATCGAGATTCTCGGATATTTGTGCTAATCATTTAAATCGGCTGATCGGTTTTTCTTTCTATCTTCTACTTGAATAGGGCCTTGTAGTTCCCGTCAATGAAACTTGCAATTAAGGATGGCAACAGGTCAGGCTTGTGACGGGTAGCCCTATCCCGAGCTCATCTCGTTAAGGAATACCTTATCCCAAACCCATGTCTGGTTTAGAGGAAAAATCACAAACCCATCCCATTTATATTAGCGAAAATCCAAACTCGTCCCGTCCCAATTATATTTCGAGGGGACGAATCGAAGCAAGTTGGTTTGGGTTTGAAATAAAGAGAAATACAAAACATGGTAGGAAATAAATTCATTTTAACTAAAAAAATAGGCTAATTACACACTTTTTAAAAACAATATATTCAATGAAGGAAGTTTTTAGACTATGGTAAGTGCAACAAATGTTAAGGTTTATGTTAATTGATATATGCATATGTAATAAGGTCGGGTTCGGGGCGGGCTAGGCTAAATCCGACCCTATTCCAAATCCGATCGGGTTTTTCCAAACAATCCCAAACCTGCCCCAACCCATGTAATTCCATCCCATTTAGTTCCATCCCAAACCCGTCCCAATAGGATTGGTTTGGGTAACCAGCTGACCCCGTTTAATTTGCCATCCCTACTTGCAACTGTCAATTGTGTGTCACTGAAAAGCAAAGCAATTGATTGTTGTTAATCTTAAGCATTCCAAATCCGATCGGGTTTTTTTTTTATGCTACATATGTTGGATAAAATCTCATGCTAATAATTGTTTTACTTTGACTTGAATCAGTATTTCATTTTATGTTTTTCCCTTTGCTAGCTTTGAGAGCTGGTTTGGCAGGAGGGACAACTTCATCATGCACCGGGTGTTCTCTGACATGCTAGCAGAGGAGAGAGCGAAGGTGTAGACGATGAATGGCACGGCAATCAGTCAATGACGGCGGAAGACGGGAGCAACGTTACGGCGTCGACCTCCCCTTTACTCGCTGTGGTGGCCACTTCTGCCTTGTTGCTTCCACAGGAGGCACCACCTGAGCATCCAGGTCTGTTTATGTAACAATATTCAAGGGTATATTGTTTTGGTTCTAAATTCATAGTCACTTGAGACTTCTTATTTTCGCAATGTTCAAAGAAATTATGATATTAGTTTCTTTCATATGATGATTTTTTTTATTGTTTGATCTCCAGAACTTATGGATGGATTTGAAATCCCAAATGACTGTGCTATTGAGGATAATTGTTGCGAAGATACTGGGACCATCCATTTGGAATCCGAGTATGAGGAGGAAGCCCTTGAAATTGGTGAATGTCGTGGTTTAGAAGAATTAGGAGGGACGGAGGATCACATGGTAGAGCCAAAAATTGGAATGACTTTTGATACTGCAGAACAGGCGTACAATTATTATAATAGATATGCAAGAATGATTGGTTTCAGAGTGAGGAAACAGAGGACAAAAAGGAATAGAGCTGATCGCAGTAAAATTTATCGACAAGGATTAGTTTGTGCATGTGAAGGCTCGTACAGAAAAATCAGAACACCCCGAAAAAGAAGAGAAGCTCAGCGCTTTGAGTGTAAAGCAATGTTTGAATTTAAACTCATTGGTGATAAGTACAGTGTAATTAAGTTCATACCAGAGCATTCTCACAATCTTGTCCCGACTCAGTGTTCGCATTGTTTGAGGTCCCAAAGGAAAATCGAATTTTCCCAAGCTGGAGGACCTCAACACCTTAACTTCAACAGATTTGATTGCAGCAATTTGATAGAGAGGACGCAGGCTGAGTTTTTCAAAAGGGGCGATTCACAATGTCTTCTTGACTATTTTAAGCAAAAGAAATGGGAAAACAAACACTTTTTCTACTCTTTTCGAACCAATGAAGAATGTGAAATACGTGGTGTTTTCTTTTGTGATGCGAAATCGAGAAGAGATTATGGGTTATTTGGTGATGCAATATATTTTGATACAGCATTTAGGATAAACAACTACGGCATGTTATGCATACTAATCGTCGGCGTCAACAATCACGGGCAAACCACACTCTTTGGATGTGGTCTATTGGATGGTGAAACAACGGATGCAGTGTTGTGGTTGTTCACTAATTTTTTGGAGGCTATGGGAGGAAAGAAACCTATAAGTATATTTACGGATCAATCTACAGTAATTTCAAATGCTATCAGTACTGTATTTCCAGAATCTCATCATGGATTATGTTTATGGAACATCTATCAAAATGCTACAAAACACTTGGCCAAAGTTTTTGCCGAATTTAAATCATTTGCACCGCAATTCAAAGCTTGCATATATGATGCAGAGACAATTGAAGAATTCGAACAGAGTTGGGACGAATTGCTTGAAGATAATGGGCTTAGAGATATTGAGTGGTTACAGGGATTGTATGAGTTGAGGACAAAGTGGGCTCAAGTTTATAGTCGTGTTCATTTTTGTGCTGGCATGACCACAACACAGACGAGTGAGAGCATCAATAAGTTTTTAAAGGAATATTTTGACCACAGCATTGTTCTCCGGGAGTTTGTAGACCAGTACTCCAAAGCTATGGTGAATAGGCGTGAAAAGGAGAGGGAAGCGGAAAAAGAAACCCAACAAACAACACCTATCTTAATTTCTGGTTGGTCTGTAGAGCATGAAGCATCAGAAAAATATACAAAGAAGATGTTCAATTGTTTTCAAGAAGAGTACCAAAAGACTATTGATTTGCTATTGGAATTAGAAAAAGATGATGGGACAATCCGTACATATAGAGTTATAAAGACAGAAGGTCGAAAAAAGAATCACACCCTTACATATAACCACGTAGAACAATCAATGTCGTGCACTTGTAGAAAATTTGAATTCAGTGGAATCCTTTGCTCGCATGTGTTAAGGTTGTTCCATGACTTGCAATATAAGAGTTTACCTCCCAAATACTATTTGAAGAGATGGACAAGGGCAATTGTAGATGAAGGTGTTTTTGATCCTTATGGGGACTTAATTCCAAATGACATCGATCCTTCATTCACAGCTCGCTACACTGAATTGTCACGTATTTCACAAAGAATTGTGGCCAAGGGTTCAAAGTTGAAAGAAGTGTTTTCTTTAACTAAGTCAGCAATGCTAGAACTAGAAGCAAAGGTTGAGGCAATGATAATCTCCAAGGAAGACCGAAGGCCTTCAGTTCAGAAGAGCACATCCGAAACTCGAAGCAATTTAATATCAGATTTGAATGAGGAGGCACCGTTGCGAGACCCAACGATGAGATTTTCTCAAGGCAAACCAAAAAAAAGAATGAAAAGTTCGTTGGAAACTACAGTACAAAAGAAGATTTCAAGTAAAGCGAGGGGTTAGTGGTTTAATATTCGTAGGTGCATTAAATTTTTATACAAACATACATATTTATTGCCTGCATCTAAACATTCGTCCAGGTGGGAAAGCAGAGAATTTGGCCGTGATCCAAAGCATGACAGGAGCATCAAACATTCATCAACCAATGCCAGTTATAACTCAACGAGACATTTATCCAAAAGGCATTCATCCTCAAGGCATTTATCCACCACATATTTTTGTGGGATCTCAAGAGCAAAGACCATCCCTTCCAAATCAGTTATTTATATCACAACAGGTACGAAATTGTATATCTCAAAGTTTACTTATTATATATCTGTGATCATGTAATAACTCATTAACAACTTGTATCCTTATACCTGACTTGTCGAAATGCTTTGGTATAGGCATCCTCATCACAAACCCATGCACCTCAAGAAATACGTCGAAACACAGATTTCTGAAATACATCGACATCAAACTTCACGCTTCCATCACCATAATAGCAGGTAGATATAAAATGATATGCATGCATCCGTAACACATCTGTTTGTAATGACATTATAAGATAGTTGACGCGATAGAAATTGTTCATGCTTTGTAGGGTTGCCGTTTTTTGTTTGGCGCCTCTTCTCCAAATTCACCGATTTGTTGTGTGCAATTGTCATGGAAATCGTTGGTGCTGATCTAAGCATTGTTATTAAGGGTTTTTACCGAAATGGCCACCAACTCTCAACTATTGTTGAGAATGGACCCCGTCAAGAAATCTGAACGAAAATGGCCACTGGCACGTGGGAAACAGGTCGCACGGTGACACTAAACAGGTAAAAAGACATATTGACCCTAATCACTGTAAAAACCTATCGTGGCTGGGTAACTTGGTTTCTTACCCACTCTAAATGGACGAAAAATGGACGAAAAAAGGAACGAAAAATGGATGAAAAATGGACGAAAAATGGACGAAAAAATGGAAGAAAACTGGACGAAAAACGGACGAAAAACGGACGAAAAATGGACGAAAAAAGGACAAAAAAAGGAACGAAAAAATGGACGAAAAAATGGACGAAAAATGGACAAAAAATGGACGAAAAATGGACAAAAAATGGACGAAAAAATGGACGAAAAAACGGACGAAAAATGGACGAAAAATGGACAAAAATGGACAAAAAAGGACGAAAAATGGACGAAAAAATGGACGAAAAAAAGGACAAAAAAAGGAACGAAAAATGGACGAAAAAATGGACGAAAAATGGACAAAAAATGGACGAAAAAATGGACGAAAAACGGACGAAAAACGGACGAAAAATGGAACGAAATTGATAAAATTAACAGCACATTTTAGGACGAAAAATGAACGAAAAATGGACAAAAAAAGGAATGAAAAATGGACGAAAAATGGACGAAAAAATGGACGAAAAAAGGAAAAAAAATGGACAAAAAATGGAACGAAATTGATAAAATTAACAGTACATTTTAGGACGAAAAATGGACGAAAAATGGACAAAAAAAGGAACGAAAAATGGACGAAAAAATGGAACGAAAAATGGACGAAAAAATGGACGAAAAATGGACGAAAAATGGACAAAAAATGGACGAAAAATGGAACAAAATTGATAAAATTAACAGCACATTTTAGAACGAAAAATGGACGAAAAAAGGACAAAAAAAGGGACGAAAAATGGAACGAAATTGATAAAATTGGCTATTCATCATTATGGTTAGGACGAAAAAGGAACGAAATCAACAAAAAGTGGTTGATAGATTAACAACACATTTTAGGACGAAAAATGGACGAAATTGATAAAATCGGCGACGAAAACTAGATGAAATTTGTTATTTCGTCCGATTTTCGTCAAACAGACCATAGCCAGTCTCTGCCAAAACTGACTGTGATTTTTCGGCGATGAAAACTAGACGAAATTTGTTATTTCGTCCAATTTTCGTCAAACAGACCATAGCCAGTCTCTGCCAGAAATGACTGTGATTTTTTTTGTGACGAAAACTAGACGAAACTAAATTATATGAAAATATAGGGCTAAGATTTGGGTCTATAGAGCATACCTTGGCAAGGCAAGCTAAAATATAGGGCTTTTTTTGTCCTTTTTTCGTCCATTTTTCATCCATTTTTCGTCCTAAAATGTGCTGTTAATTTTATCAATTTCGTTCCATTTTCATCCATTTTTTGTCCTTTTTTTGTCCGTTTTTCGTCCATTTTTCGTTCCTTTTTTTGTCCTTTTTTTGTCCATTTTTCGTCCATTTTTCGTCCTAAAATGTGCTGTTAATTTTATCAATTTTGTTCCATTTTTCGTCCTTTTTTTGTCCGTTTTTCGTCCATTTTTCGTCCATTTTTTGTCCATTTTTCGTCCTTTTTTCGTCCATTTTTCGTCCATTTTTCATCCTTTTTTCGTCCATTTTTCGTCCTTTTTTGTCCATTTTTCATCCATTTTTTCGTCCATTTTTCGTTCCTTTTTTTGTCCTTTTTTCGTCCATTTTTCGTCCTAAAATGTGCTGTTAATTTTATCAATTTCTTTCCATTTTTCGTCCTTTTTTCGTCCGTTTTTCGTCCATTTTTCGTCCATTTTTTCGTCCATTTTTCGTCCATTTTTCGTCCTAAAGTTGCAGTCGAAAGAGGTGGAGGAAGCTACCGTCCAAATGAGGGTAGTTTGGTCCCAAAGAGTTTCAGTGGTCATTTTGGTAAAGCCAAAAGCAACCTGGCCCATTCTCAACAATAGTTGAGAGTTGGTGGCCATTTCGGTAAAAACCTCTTGTTATTATCATAATCAAGACTTTCATTTGAGAATTTTCTATATATACCTAATCTTTATGATTGCTTCAACGCAGATTTATTCTGACAGTCATTTTACATTGTTAATATTTTAGCAGGATTGGATTTATGGCGCAGCAATGGACAAAACCCTACTTTTTTTTTTAAAGAAATGAAATGTGAAACCTTTTCCGTCAATAGTAATGCATTTAATATGTGGGGATTGGATATGTGAATCCGAGTATAGTTATTATCGGTTGAAATGTCGTGAGGATCTGGATTGTGAATTGAACAGTAAAGGTTTGAGCTGTACTTCCCCTGTTTGTTTCTTTTGTGGAAAGAAGTCGTTCAGAAGTTTTGTATCTTCTGATAAAAGTTTTGGATTAGATTTTGTAAATTCTCTTATAGACAGAGTTATGCATCTTCTGAGCTTGCTAAAACTTTGATGGTTTTGATTTTCTATTTGAACAATATATCCGCATTCTTTCCGAATGACCTTGCACTTCAGGCTGGGATCGACTCTGCTCTAGTGACGATTCAGTAGTGACCAGGGCCGTGCAATGCACAATCGGCGGCTGCGGTTGCAGGGGTATTTTCGTCTAGTGGATATAAATTTTTGGCCATCATTGAGGAGGTTCAACATTAAACTGGTGAGGTGATTGAAATTTCCAAAGATGTAGCTGTGCTTGATCAAGGAGCTATGATTGGTAGGTTGATCTACACTTAATACTGACAAATATGAGTTCCATATAACCTGTTAGTTGATATAGTTCATCTATGCCTCTTGCAGATGGCATCAACTCCAACATCGAGGCTCACTTGCCGCACCTGCACGACCAAAATCAAAGGACGGGTTTTGATCCAGTGAAGCCCGGAAGACCGAGAAATAATGCAATAGTGCCTAAAGTGATGGTATGGTGTTAGGGTTCTAGGTTTTGGGGTCACTGAGAAGGTCGAGATGTTGTGTTGTACAATGAAAGCTCATGATCAAAGTATATATATAGTAAATAGTAAAGAAAATGTGCACACAAAACAAATCTAATCGTGAACTCGAGTTCAGCTGTACCTTTGTTCGCCAGTAAAATGGTGGAAAGGAAGTGTTGATTTTTCTATAAAATAGCTTTTTTTTTGTTCAGTTGCCGGTAAAATGCATGATATTCACCGGTAGCATATCATACATCACTGTGGTGTCATATCGTTTGCATCCAGCAGTCGAGAATGTATGACGCAGAGTCGGGGGCAGCGGCCAACAGCTCCGACGATGTCAGCAAGCAGCTTCGAAGGTGGCTACAATAGAGGCGGCGGGGGCAAGGGCCAACAGCCATCAACTCTGGCAGCAGCGGCAAGCAACCCCGACGGCGATGGCGTTCTGCAAGCACCAATCTTAGGTCTAGGGTTCATCCCATGGCCTATAGATCTCAGGGTTAGGGCTAGAATTAAGTTCGATTCTGCAGCGCTGACGTTTGGTGGTTCGATAGGGCTCGGTGGCGGCAAGCAGCGACGTTCAGTGTTTGGCGGTTCACTCGTTCAGTGGCATCCCAAAAGAAAATTTGAAATGTTATGGAAGATAATTTCAACCACAGTATTTCAAAGTCCTTAGATTTAGAGGCATCTCCTTAAAAGGAGTTTTCACCGAGGAGAAAAAAAAAAACCACGAATGTAATAAGAAAAACATACAGATCTAACTATGAACATTTCTCCAGTCACCTGTTACCATCGCGGCCTGGACTGGACGCTGCCTTATTTTCCACCGAACTATTACCTCCCGACACCGTATACAAATAGCCACAAAAATCATTTCTAAGGAACTTTGGAACAGCAGTTACCGAGAGGAAGCTCGCTCGGGGTCTACACAAGAGCCCTCTGCTGCTGGTGCCGCAAGCTCTGCTCCATGCTGACGTGCACTATCTCAGCCAGCATCATCATCGCCTTCTCCGTGCAATCATCACCACTCATCCATGTTATACACGATGGTCTCGAGAGCATCCGTCTCCAGTTCGGATCTCCGATAGGGAGAGTTCCTCAGTAACTGCAGAAGCTTTCGGGCCTTGGATTGAGCTCTGGGAGTTCGTTGGACCGTTGGCTCGAGAAGACCAGGTATCGCGCCTTCGTTGAGGATAACATCTCTGTATCTGCACCGGTCGCTCTCGCACATTGTCAGAAGGGATCCCACCGCGTGTTCTCTACCATGAAGAGACCCCTCCTCGAGCACTTCGACGACTGAGAGCACCCCGCCTTCCTCAGCCGTCAAAGCAGCCCTCCCTCCGTCAAAAGCCAGCAGCGATTCCAAAACGGCGCTGCATTTTTCAGTGATCTTGGAAGATTTCTTGCAGCTCTTGAGCAGATCGATCAGTGGCGGAATGGGTTGGGCTGAGAGAATGGTGTTGAGGTTATCTGGGATCGTGGAGAGATTATAAAGGACCACGACTGCATCATTCTTGGCTTGGGGGTTCCCGTGTCTGAGGATCTTGACGAGGGGAGGGATGGCACCTGTGGAACTGATGGCGGGTTTGTTGACGGACGACATGGAGAGGTTGAGAAGAGCGGCGGTGGCGTACTTCTGCAAGTTTGAATCTGTTGACTGCAGGAAACCAATGAGTGGCTCGAGTGCACCAGCATCCACGATCTTAATCTTGTTCCTGTAGATTAAGGAATCCAGTATAAAGAATCATATGTTATCGGGAGTATGCATTGAAAACCAGTTATTACTTGAAATACTTGAAAACAAAAACAATACGAGGTGACATTCATTGTAAAAAGGGATGAAACAAGTTTGGATATAAAAGATGAGCAATGAACAATTTTGATTCATCGAACAAGGGATGAAAGATGTTTGGACATAAAATATGAGCATTGAACAATTTTGGAATGCGCAAGATTCAATTTCTTGAGAAAATATTTTTGTAGACCGGCTTATATAACCGGTAGCATGACCCATCAACACTAACATGCCACGTGTTCAAATTTGAACATGTGGCACGTTAGCATCGGTTGGTCATGCTACAGATTATACAACCAGTCAGCAGATTTTTTTCTCCAATTTCTTTACGAAATTTGCTGCCTAACAGGTAAGTTTTTCAATTTCAACTCAGCTACTCCCATATAGCAACCTGCCAATCAAATTTTTCCATAAAATACTGATTACAAAGTACCCATCTAAGCCTCTGCTCCTTTCACACTGATTTCTTATAGAAGCATCAGTTAATTACCTAAACGTTTTAAAAAAGATAGGTAGATATACATAAGAGGGCCTGGTTCCCAAGTCCATAAAAATGTGGGAGGAGGTCGTCGCCTCAAAAGGCACCATATGGTCGGGTAATAGCACGCCGAATGCCAAACCTAACCCATTTACTTTGATCTACAAAATAGCCTAGGGATCCAAGAGCCCATGGCCTCTTTGATAACGGGGATGGTGGTCTTAGTGCGGTAACAGATAAACTTTTCCTCATCTATCACCCCAAGCCCATTTACGATTCAAGCATTACAGCCTCACCATACATCTTTCTAAAATTATTCACCATAATTAGGACTTTAGGATTAGCACAAGGACATGCTCTTGAATTAGACTCGAAGGTATGAGCTGCATGTTGCTTGTACCATGTAATGCTACCATTGGTGACAAATCCGAACAACTCACAAACTTTATAAGACTTTTTCGTTGGACTTATCGTGCCTTTCCTTCCAACACGAATACTTTCATATATCAAGTTTACGAGCAAAAGAGGACTTGTCAACAACATAAGATATGGATATTTTGGTGTGGTCGAGTGATTTGTGTAGTTTATTGATTAACAAGAGTAACTAATATGTTCTAAGTACCACTCAGTAAATTGTAGATGCAAAACAAAGAAGTGAGGACAAGATTATACTAGTTAATGCATGTGTTTATCAGTGAATATCGTTTATGTTAATGCAACGGCACGTCAGCACATCTTTGACCTTGTTGCCTCGATATGTAGCACACCTTCTTCGCTAGGATGTTGTTGTAGAGTGGGGGAGGTACCTAGAGAGCAATAAAGGGAGATTAATGGGATTAGAGAACTTAAGAAGAGATTAGAGTTTGGGGGAGATGATTAGGGAGCTAGGGATGAGTTCAACGAGGTTAGGGAAGAGTTATAGATCTTAGGGGAGAGTTAGAAAAGACGATGAAAAGAGGTGGCGACGGGGGATATAGATACTTCTCACATGTGAAAGGGTGAGGAAAGGCTTTTTAAAAAGGCAACTTATATACACAGGTGTGCATGACCATACGTCTCTATGTGGTCACAATATGAGGTTTGGGAGATTGGGCTCGCATATGCGCTCACATATGACAACCCTGTTATTACATAACACTTTGATGCCTCCTTTCCACTATTTATCCTCTATTTTTAACTCCACAAGGATTATCTTCATCAAGGTTAATTTCCACTTGATGTAATGTATTGGTAATGATTATAAGTTCACATGATGTAGATCACATTTTGGACCAATCCATAGAAAAGAGAAAGGAGGTGAAACCAATCGAACTAACTACTAAAAAAAACTAAATCCCAAACACAGTGAAAGCGTACATCTAAGCGTCAAGTCCATTGCTCAAGAAAAACAGAGGTAATACGCAAATAAAATGAAATTTTACGATGATCTTCAAATCTAGAAAGAAAAAAAAATACGAACAATATAAAAGCAAATCTTTTAAAGCATTGACCAACCAAGTATAACCTTGACCTTTTTTATAGAACAAGACTCCTAATGATATAGATAACATTTTTAACCAATCCATATAAGTACACATGATTATAAGTACACAAGATATAGATAACATTTTGAACCAATCCATAGAAAAGATAAGGGAGGTGAAACTGATAGAAATAACTACAACAAAAAAAATCCCAAACACAGAAAAATTCTGGATCTAAGCATCGAGTCCATTACAGAAGAGAAATGAGGGCAATAAGCAAATAAAATGAGACTTCATCCCCACCTTGAGAGTCACAGTCTCAACGTTTAAAGCACCCTGACTGCAATGTTTAAAGCTATAAATAGCCCCTCAGACCTCTCAGATCTTGAAGAACACACTGATAGAATGATATTTTTATAAGAAGTTTAAAAGAATATGGCCCGGAGAGTGGTTTGACAGAATAAAGCTAATGCAATCCTCATAAGCAAGACCTGCTACAGATGGAAATGGAAAACAGACATTATAAGCACATACCATGGTGGATGAATACGAACCAAGTTTCCCACTTCTAGCTCCACGTTGTCACATATCTTTGAACTGAAAATAATAGTCCTTTTCACAGTTCCACCATCATCAGCACAATCTTGGAGGCTCTTCTCACACTGGGAATTTTGTGGAAAAAATAGAGAAATAATTTCAGCTTCAAGTATCCAAGATAATCATTGACGAGTACGAAAACATGCCATCAAATCCCAAATAAAAATCAGATGAGTAAGAATTGCAGCTCGGTAATGCAAACCGCAAAAAATCCATTTCATGAAAAGATAGATTTTACTGCCTCACAGAAAAATCGTTGCAACTCGAGGACAAAACACAGCAGAATGACAAGAAATGTTGTTCTAAAATAGAAACCATAACAATACAAGAAATTGGAAGAAAGTTGTTCATAAGCATGAAGCAGGAAATTTACTTAACGAGAGGCTATCATGTATGCATATAAAACTTAATGACTAAGTTCATGAAATACAGCATCCTAGTAAAATCAATTACCTAATCATAATGCCTCGGGAATTAGAGGATTTGTTATGAACAACATGTTGCCAAATTAACCATCACTTGTTGTCTTGATGGTTCCATCTCAAGCAGATGGGGTTTCACCCTATTTGGTGCGACTGGGTCATGATGTGCGTTACTTCCACATCTATGCGGCTTCTAGTTAATGGTGAAGAGACCCAGATGTTCCGTCCTAGTTGTGGCTTGCGGCAAGGTGATCCAATTTCGACATATCTTTTTCTATTGGTCGCTCAGGTATTGGCGTATTGCCTTGGGAGCTTGAGAAGAGCCTCCTCTCGGGGGATATTGATGGGTTTGCTACGCCTGCCAATCCGCTACCCATCACTCATATAGCTTACACTGATGATTTTTTTAACTTTTCTCGTTCCACAGTGCTGGACGCTTGGGGTCTCCGAGCGGTTTTTCAACGGGTTGCTTTGAGCACGGGTTTGGTGATCAACCCTCTCAAATCTAGCTTGAAATTTTCCAAATATGTCCCCCATCGTGTTCGTATACGGTTGGTTCGAACACTTGCGATGTCGCCTGCTTTGGGCCCATGGAAGCACCTAGAAATCCCGATCGATGGGATTAGAGTGTCGTCGAGTAGTTTTCGGTTAGTTTTGAGCACCATGCTGAATCGATTGTCAGGATGGAAGCTTCATTCTCTTTCTCAGGCTGGCCGACTCGTCCTTATCCAATCAATTCTTGCTGATATCCCGACTTATCTTATGGCTTCGGGCAGTTTGTCTAAAGGTTTGATGGCCAAAATGGATGAACTGGGTCGAGACTTGTTTTGGGGACACTCGGATGGGAAACGACATTTACAGTTGATCTCGTGGGAGAAGATCACAACTGAGCATTGCCACGGAGGCCTCCATCTTCAGCGCTTCAGTTGGAGGCAATCCCAACTGGCTATGACGGCTATTTATTTAGTGCTCACCTCCACCCAGGTTGGTCCAACTTGGGTTCGCAATAAATATGGCTTATCTCTTGCCAACTGGCAAACTTGGAACCCCCGTCGTGCCTCCCCTTGGTTGAGAGGTTTGATCCGGGCTGCGAAGGCAGCGGCGCTTGGGGTTATTCGGCCCAAGTATTTTCCAATTCTGTGTGCTCCTCAGGGGGTTCATTCTACTGCTCTCTCTCTCGCCCCCCCCCCCCCCCCCCCCCCCCGCGCGCGCGCGCGCGCGCGCGCCACCTCCCTCCCGTGTGGCAAGGGGCTCCCCTATGGCATATTGGCATCTTAAGGTCCCTCCACGGATGAAGATTTTTTTGTGGGAACTCTCACACGGTGCGCTCCCTACGGCTTCACTTCTACGTCAACGTCTTAAGTGGGGTTTTTGTGAATGCCCATGGTGTCATGATCCTAAGGAAGACCTCCATCATGTTTTCTGGGTCTGCCCTGTCTCCCGTGCGGTGTGGCAAAGTGTGCAGCAACTGACAGGCATTCAATTTGTTCGTTGGGATCAGTTTCAGTGGGGAGCCACCCATGCGAGACAACCCCAACCTATCCGTAATGAAATCCTCGTCCTAGTCCTCTAGATTATCTGGAAAGCTCGGTGTGCGAAATTGTTTCGGAAACCGGTGGACTCGCATTTACTTGCGCTACACGTAGGTCTGGGAGACTTGCATTGGTTCCTCCAGGTTACTTCGGTGCAATTTTCTAGTCTTGCTTGCACTAGTGGGGAAGACTACTTTGTGTGGACTGATGGAGCTTTTCGGTTGCACGATATTCTGGCTAGTGGGGCGTGGGTTATGGCTACCACTGATAGAGTTTTGGTGGCTGCAGGAGCCTTCTCTTGTCTTGTTGCATCTCCTCTTCTTGCTGAGCTGTGGGCAATCAAAGATGCTTTGGCGGAGCTGGTGCGCCGTCAGTACTCTAAGGCTATTGTGCTCACAGATGCGCTTCAAGCGAGGGAGGCTCTGGTATTGGGGAAGTACCATTTTGAGGTAATTCGACCTATCCTTCTATCTTGTCATCTTTTATGGAGACAAATCCCGAGAGTTCGTATTCAATGGACTCGCCGATTGGCAAATTCAGCGTCCCATTGGCTTGCTCATGAGACCCGACTAACTGGTGAAGGAGGATACTGGGAGAATATGTTCCCATCTGGTCTTCATGCCCTTGTCTATGAAGACTTGTGGATCATAAGATCGTGATCCACGTCCTATGTACCAAAAAAAAAAAAAAAGATTAGGGTACCGCATCTCAAGTATCCACAATAACCTCTGCAACTATCATCCCATCTCCCAATACTCGTCATTAAGTTTCATTTCTCACACTTTATTCAGATCCGGGACACTATCAAGACCTACGAGCATCATACAAATTTTCATTAGGGTTATAAAAAAGGGTACCGCATCTCAAGCATCATCAGCCAAGTTTTTATCACATCAAGATGAAATCTACTATAAAGAACAGTAAGATTTTCTAACCGGATGTCAACTTGGAAACCTTATCTCAAACAATGACCAAAAATAAAATTGTTGCCACTGTTGTCATATATTCATCTTTATCTCCACTTTGACCAAATTGTCATTCTCCTCGCACTTCCAGCACCACCATCCTTTGAGTAGGTTCCTGCAATGCTTACTTATGTTAGCATTTTCCAATTACTGAGGACCTATGCTATTTGCAATATAACAATCTTCCTACATCGGGAAAACATATCTAGTGAAACCCATCTGAGCTCGTGACATCCCATCAGGTCTGATGTACAATGGACCACACATTGCCAGCAGCCTCACGACCATCGTTTTGAAATTGCACCATTGCTCTCAAGGCGGATGGAAGCGACAGTTTAAGTTTGCATTTTTGGTGATAGTCTTTAAGTTATAGGAATAATCTTGGCACAAAAACGATCCTGCATGAGCATGCTGTGAAAAGTTTGCATCCGTTCCAATGCAACTCTCACACATATTATCCTAGATGTTGGCCTAGTGCTTTCTTTAAAGCAATATTGTTATTTAAGTTTTCAAGGCCAGTACCAACTACCAAGTACCAACAAGGAATTGTCATTTCCATCAACCAAGATGTTGATTTAAGGTAGTATAGGCTTTAATAGTGGAGTTCATCTTTACTACTCCAATGTTCTCCATCATTATCCTGTAATGTTACTTTATTGTTGTTACTTGTTAGAGATGTCAGTAGTATCTAGTTGTAGAGTCGGATTCCCACCAGCTTGTGTAAGCTGTTGTTTAGAAGGACTGGCTGCCCAATATCATCCTGTAATTACAAAATGTAGTTGGAGATCAAAAGAACAATTTACACCAAATTCTCGACATGTGTGGTTCTTTGTTCATGTTTTTTCTCCCCTTCCTAAGAGGAGTCCTGTCCTGATGACTCGAATCCTTATTTTACACTGGTTTGAACCCATATGAATGGACAATCATGCTCATGCTTCAGATAGGGAAGGGAATGCTACCACTTATTTCACAAAGAGTGAACTCATGCAAGCAATAAACACCTTGCTTTGTCGATAAAACCATGCTTCTGCTGTTGAATTGCTCCGTCCTAGCCTGTTTTTGGGATAGCTTGGCTACCTTGCTGCAAGTGGAAGGTTAGACTCTCACTCAGTGTTCAATTAGGGCATCCTCTTTAGAAGCTCCCACACACCGTTCAATTAGGGCTTCCTCTTCAGAACCCCTCCCAACTCTTGCTCGAAAAATGAGAGAAGATTGCATATTGTATTAGAGTTCTGTCTAAACGAAGAGATGCTCGTTGTAAATCATCATTCAACACAGAGAAATTAAGATATGGATATGTTGGCCATACGAATTCAATTGGATCTAAAAATTAAAAATAAATATGATGTCTTGTCATTTGCAAAAGTCAGCAACTCTCTCTATGAGTAGCATTGTTTGATAAAATTTTGATATCACAACGTTTGCATTAAAATATCATATGAGGCATATCTAGTCTTTACCTGCCTCCTGCTAACAACCATGCTTAACGAACACCTTATGCACTTGTTTGGATAATGGAGACCTTTTAAATTAAATAAAGTCAGTTTTTTTTTCATATTTGAAGTCAGAATCTCTTCTATTGCCAAAAGCACCAAATTTTCATTTACTTTTATTGCCACTTCCTTCTCTTTGGCAAATCAAATCCTCTCTTGTTTGCAAATAAAAACCTCTGGTTACACTCGAGCATCTTCTAGTAGTAAAACTCATGTGGAACTCAGCCAGAGAAAGTCCATCAGAGGCGCAGAATTAGAGGGAGGCAAATGCAAGATCATGCCACAGCAAATGCAAGATCTTCAATTAGTCTGTACAGTGAAAATTTTGTATAGTGAAAAAATCAGAAATGAAAGGAAAACCCCTCACTTCTCACCCTCTCTACAGCGAAAAGCAAAAAAACAAAACAAATTGAAACAATATTGGAACCAACAATTTCTCTTTCTCTACCCCATCGTATGCAACCCACAACACAATTGTCTGTTGCACCCATACCCAAACCGTGCATATTAGATCTGTGAATTACCCGCATCTTAAATTGAAACAATTTGGTGAAATGATTGAGCCAAAATTATCTAAGGTCTATGAAGTACCCACAACTAAAATAAATTACATTCTTAAAAGAAGTCTAAATAATTATTGAAGTTTAAATCATACCACATTGCATTAGAATTATTTCGAAAGACCTATGGGCTGAATTGAGAGTACCTTTCGTCATTTTATCATAATGATTTGTTAAATGATTCAGCATTGATCTTGTAGTTTGTAGTAAATGAATTCAGTAGTGGGTGCACTGAGTGAGCCCCATGACCAAGAATTTGATTGTCATGTGGAACCCCACCTTCATGAATTTTGTAAGCACCGAAAGATCCAGTGATCCCTGTGTTAAGATTGAAGCGAAAAAAGAAAGACCGAAAGGCAATTGTACCTACACTTGTGGTTCATCTTCGTCAACTCTAAAAGCCCAAAAATCCGATAACTATCGAGTCAAGATCCTCCCAAAACACACCTTCAAATCCATGTACAAATTATACAATTCTATGGAAAAAAACAAAAAAACAAAAATCATATAGCACACGAGGCCTCCAGATCCATGTACAGAGTACTCCACAATCTTAATTGTTCAATACCTTTTGGGTTTCAATAGATCTAAGAACAGTCAAGTACAGGAAATATGTAACAAACTCATCTGAAAAAAGAACCATCTTGTTTTGTTTTATCAGTTAGGAGCTTGGTTCCACTCATGCTGGCACTCAAGTCAAATATGATGCACCTGAAACAATCAAAGGGAAGGGAAATCTTGATAGAACATGTTAACATGTAGGAAATAAAAGAGCAGAGAAAAATAAGTACATCACCAAGAACAATTGTTCAGAAAATAAAAATCAACAGTGAGATATCTAATCAAAGAAACTAAACAGCACCTCCTGCGATTCCACCAAAAATTTTCACAGCTGCATCCACAACCCCCCAACCTCAAAGGCTTCCATTTAAAATTCCTACATTAACATTATCACAATCTCGTTTCACCCACTACTGAATAGGGAACTGCCAGTCATGGACCAATAGAAAGGGGAGGGGGGTAGCCGCCGGTTAGGGGAACAACTTCGGCATGAGGGACCAGAAGTTGAGGTCCCAAACAGATTTCGAGGGCGGCAGTCGGTGCAGGGATTCCACGACCGGCGACGAAAGGGCGACTGAGGTGCCATGCTGAGGGCTCTGGGGTGGGGAACCCAAATCAAAACCCTAAACCCAAAATAAAAAATAGGGAACAGAGGGAGAGACAGAGGGAGGGACGGGAAGCGGGATCGACTCCTGTCTGGTGCTGCGTCGAATCGAGGTCGATGTGGTCTCTCTCTCTCTCTCTCTCTCTCTCTCTCTCTCTCTCTCTCTCTCTCTCTCTCTCTCTCTCTCTCGTGTTTTACAAAAATTCTATGGGGAGAGAGGAGATAGGGGAGGGGTTGGGTTTTTTTTATGAAAGGTTAATTAGGGGTTGGGTTTTACGGTGGAAGGGGGAGAACGGGGGAGGGATGACTGATGGGATGTCGAGGGGATTGGTCGACAGAATGGCAGGGGTGCAGTTGGGTTTTTTTTTGTGTATGGTGCAGTTAGGGTTTAGTGTTGTGATGGACGGTTTAGTGAAACGGATGGCTGCGATGTAATCGACGGTTGTGAATTCAAATTTGAAAGGGGGGAGAGAAAGAGGGGGCAATAGAGTTTGAATTTAAATATGAAAGAAGAGGGGAAGAAAGAGAAGGAGATGATCCAAACCCTTAATTGTTTATCTCCCCTTCCTAATAAATCCAGACCGTAAACTATCCCCCAAACTCTCTCTATCCGTCCCATGTTTTATATATATAGAGAGAGAGAGGGGGGGGGGATGTTACAGTACGACGTGTGGTGTCGCACTGCATCCGTCTGATGCACCCGTTCGGTCCGTCACAAGCATGCAACGGTGCTCGGATGACTGCGGTGCGACATCGCACGCACCACATGCCGCAGTCTCTCTCTCTCTCTCTCTCTCTCTCTCTCTCTCTCTCTCTCTCTCTCTCTCTCTCTATATATATATATATATATATATATATATATATATATATATATAGGGGAGGGATACTCTTACTCATGGGCCCTTACTCATATAGTTACCTATGATCTGAGCCGTCCATTAGATCCCGACGTACGGTTCAGATTAGATGGGGAGTTAAAGCAATGGTGTCCGCATTAAATGCCCATATTAAAAGCCCGCATTTAATGCGGACACCATTGCTTTAACTCCCCATCTAATCCGAATCGTACGTCGGGATCTAATGGACGGCCCGAATCATAGGTTTATATGAGTAAGAGGCCATGAGTTAGAGTATCCCTCCCCATACACACACACACACACACTAGTAATGCCCTGACAATATTTCAAAGGTAACAAAAAAAAGTTCTATGACGGCGATAATATTTCGAAGGTGTTAACAATATTTCATGAGCGGTGATAATATTTTGATGAAGGTGATAATATTTTGATTGAAACTTCGCTAATGAGATTCGAATTCTATGCTTTTATGTTTATAGGAAAACTTAACATTCTAAGAGAGGAACCGGACTGTCTATCTTTTTTCATCAACAGTTTCTGAACATTTTCTAAGGGTGGCAATGGACTCCGAAAACCCGACCCGAAACATTGGGTATGGGTACAAATTTTGTACCCGAAACATGGTTTGGGTAGGGAATGGGTATAGGAACTCTACCCGATTAATTTTCGTGTATGGGTATGGGTATGGGTACCTCAATTCCCATACCCGAAACTCGATTGCCATATAACCAAATTCTAACCAAACTCATTGTCATATACCCAAATTCTAACCAAAATCATATACCTACTCAAACTTATACCCTACTAAAATCACTCTAATAAGAAACCAAAAGGGCTTATTAACATTGCATTGTGATACTTGGATTTTTTTCCCTCAAGTAATTGCATAAATGATGGATAAAATGAGACAAAATTATACCCAATTCATATCCGAAATCTGAACCAAAATGCAAAACCCGATTGGGTATGGATCGAGTATGGACCCCTCTTGTATCCGAATGGATATGGGTCGGGTATGGACCCTGCCCCTTTTATCAACTACTTATTTTTCTCATTTGGTAATTTTTATCTAATCAAAATTGAATTGAAGTAGGCAAAATGTAATACAGCATGTGATCTATAAAAAATCTGGCACGACAAAAAATTAAAATATTAAACAAATATAAACTTACCTCATATCCAGGCAAAAACACAGACACAATCCGGGAGGATGCTGAGGACGATCCGACGGTAGCAGCACACTGCATAGGGAGAGATAAATATGTAGAGAGAAAAAAGAATTAGAGGGAGAGAGAGAGAGAGAGAGAGAGAGAAACCTCGGTGTTGATATTCATTTGTTGAAGTAAAGGTGTGATTTGGGCGGAGTTCGCGGGCGCCGACGACATCGATGAAGAGAACTGTGATGCCGAGGCCGGTGTGATGATTGCTAAAAAAATCAACAAGAAAAACAAAATCAACAGAAGAAAAAAAAATCCAAGAGAGTAAGAGGGAGAGAGAGATAGAGCACAAACATTAACTGATTAAGGCGAAGGTCAAGACAACCGATGACGTCGTGGCTGGAGACAAAGGAGATGACTGCGATGTCGGTGTTAGGGGACGACATGGATACTGTTACAAAGACAAATCAAAAATAGAAGGAAAAAAAAATTCCGAGCTGAAGAGGAGACAGCGAGGAGGCAACCTGAGTTGAGGAGTTGAGGGCTTGAGAGAGGAACCACAGGGAGAGGATCGCGAGGGAGGGCTACGGCATTTTTTATTTTATTTTATTTTATTATTATTTTTTTTTTTTTTTTGGGGGGGGGGGGGGTTTAGCAGGAGAGAATTGGAGAGATAGAGAGAGAAACAAACGGGATTTGGGGGCGGGTGGTTAGTAGGAGAGAGGAAGAGGGGATCGCAAGTGCGGGGAGAGGATCGGAGGGAGAGAGAGAGAGAGAGAGAGAGAGGCGGGCGGATAGCAGGAAAGGGAGAGGGTTCGGCAGATAGAAAGAGGATGAGAGAAAAACGGAGGATCGAGGGGTAGAGTGAGAGAGAGAGTTCGGCAGAGAGAGAGAGGGAGAGGGGATTTGGGGGTGATTGTTTAGCAGGAGAGAGGGAGAGAGGATCACAACGAGAATTAGAGAGAAAGAGAGGGAGAGGATCGCTACAACAGAGCCTATCAACATGCTTTAAGTGTTAGGGCACAACTACCCACATGTGCTAGAGACAACTACCCCATGTTTCTTGAATCACAGTGGGGCCCGCGGTTGTAGAGTACGCAGGATGTGCTGAAAGTTTAAATCCGGGAATCCGACGGTTGGCATGGGACGATCTTGACCTTTCTTTATCTGGGTTTTATCTTTTCGTTTATCTTCCATTTGAAATTTTTTGAAAACAAGACCCCTTATTTTATATTCGAAGCTTCTCCTTGATAATCAGCTATTGATCATTTTTGGCAGTCTAAGGAGTTGTGTAACCAATTCAACATGAAATATGTTGAATCCATCGCAACTAGTTCTCACCCTAATTGCACCACATTCATTAACAGTGTTTTCTCTTCCTGGAATATAGTCCAGCATGTTCTTGGAGATCCTTATCACTTGCCATTACTTTGTCCACCAACTTAGCCAGTAAGTATGTAGCAAGGCTAAAGTTTGTCAAATCAATCCTTGAAGATCCTTGCCACCAACTTTCATTTGTAACCCTATCCGACGACTGGCGCACCTAGACTTTGAGCCAAGTTGTTCCTAGTTCCTACAAGTTCTTCTCTGCTCCACCACCCTATCGTGCAACTGTAAGTGTGGCTAAACTTTGTCCTCATATATTAAAATCAAAAATATTACTTCAGTCATCGAGCATTTCGTTGCCTTTCCATCTTCTCAATCAGCCAAATTAATCAAAGAAAGGCATATTTTATTGGAAATTCCAACATAGATGAATTTCATTCACCGCTCAGATATATATCATAAGTGCAACAAAAAAAAAATCAACAGAAAGTAAGAAATTCTGCTAATCAATGCGAATGACAATTGACGATTAGACTCCCTGAAAATCAAATGTCAAAAAGAAGCTGCAAGCTCAAGGTGAGTACTCAAAACATGGTTAAAGAAAAGCAAATAGCTAAATTCCGAAGCATCTTACATCCAATGTTCGATAAGCTGCAAAAGGAAAGAAAGTGTCCCCCCCCCAAGCTATAAGAGAGATTCCATTTGAGTGTTCAAAGTTACAAAGCTTCATTTACTAATGGCTCTTCCATTTCCTGAGAATCTGATTGTATATTGCCTCCCTACCCTCTTTCTGGAGGCTGGTCTTCAGCTTAGAAAGAGTCGAAGAGTTCAGCTTAACGCCTCTCTCAATCATATCCTCCGCATGTCTGCAAGCTTCCGGGAGCCTGTCAAGGTCCCGCAGCTTCAGGACCAGCAAGTTCGCGCACTCCTCCAACGGTGACAAGTCATTTGCAACCATGCACTTCCAGACCTTGACCCCCATCTCCCAATCTCCGGAATCCAAGAAGATCCTCATCGCCGAAGTACAGTTCACCACGGTAGGGCAGAATTCGTTCTTAACCATCTCTCTGAATACGACAACAGCATCCTTGAACTTCCTGCCCTTGATCAGGAACTGAAGCATCACATTGTAGGTCTGCGAGTCCGGGAACGCCCCATACGTCACCATCTCATCCATCAACAGTTGCGCCATGTCAGCCTGGTTGCCGTAGCACTGCAGGGCGATCATCGAGTTGTACATGGGCGTGTCGGGGTAGCACCCGTTCCTCCCTGCTAGGGCATCCCACAGGGTGCAGGCCCCCCGAACATCTGTCACCTTGACCAACTCCTGGAGAGCGCGGCGGAAGAACTTCATCCCTGGGAGGCATCGATTCTCCTTCAACGTGTTGAGAAACTTGAGGGCCTCCCCGAGGCCGCCGGATCCCTGGACGAGGGTGCTGAGGAAGGAATCATAGGCAGGGACGTTGGCCGGGTCCCAGCCAACGAGGTTGACCATCTCGCCAAAGTTCTCGCGGGCACCGCGGACATCACCCTCATTCTCACAACCCTCTAAGAGGATGGCATATGTGTCGGCGTTCGGGGGGATGGAGTGGCGCGCGCGGGAAAGGAAGTCGCGTGCGGCGGCGATGCGGCCCTCTCGGCAGAAGGCGGAGACAAGGGTGTTGAGGGCCGAGGTGTCGCGGGGGACGCCGTGGCGGGCCTCCATGGCGTCGAAGGCGGCGAAGGCGTCCTCCGGGCGGCCGGCGGAGGCGTAGGAGCTGAAGATGGAGGCGAAGGTGGCGAGGGAGAGGAGGCGCTCGGCGCGCATAGAGCCGACGGCGTCCCACATGGCGTCGAAGAGGAGGTTCTTGCCGAGGAGGTCGACGACGAGGTTCCAGGCGTAGGGGGAGTGGCGGTGGTTGAGGCGGGCGCCGGCCCAGCGGAAGAACTTGATGGCGGCGCCGGGGTGGGAGTAGGAGAGCTTGAGGACCTCCTCGACGTCATCGGGCGTGACGCGGACGCCTGCGTCGTCGAGGGAGTCCCCGACGCCGGCGGAGGGGGCGGTGGCGAGGATCTCGCAGAGGAGGCGGATCTTCGGAGATAAGTCGGGGGCGTCGCTGTAGGAGAGGAACTTGGGACGCTTTCGGTCGTCGGAGGCCGTGGGTGGGGAACGGGAGTAGCGCCGCTTGCCGAGATCGGATCGGTACGAGTCCTCGTCGGCGCTCCGCCTTCTAAGAGACATCTTCTCAACTGCAAATCCGCTCTGTTTCTAGAACCCTAGGTCTTGTGCGCGGAGGGGGAGGCTTATTGTCACTCCAAAGTAGATTTTGCACACAAAAGGGTAAATTTTAGTCACCCCCAAAGATTGATGAGTATACCTTGTTGTTTTTCTTATATTATACCCCCATTTATTTTATTTTTTTAAAATAAGTATAATCTCTCCCTACTCCATTATATATATCATCGGCCTATGACACGCCCCATTTGTCTCAAATCCTTCACACCCCACCTTCATTCCCTCCTTCCTCCCCTCCCCGCTGTTGGAGTCACCACCGCGTCCTCTTCCCATCCTCATCGGAGCCGTCTTGCCTTTCCTCCGCCCCAGTCTCCTCCTTCCCCATCGTCTTTTTTGCTTTAGTCGAAGACACACGCACCTCCTCTTCATGTCCATCATTGCCCTCGTTCCCTATCGTTGACGTTTTTGAAGGAAGGAAGGAGGGGGGGACAACTCCGATGATGGAAATGGAGGAGGAGGCGATGGATCCTCTGACGATGGAAAGGATGACGAGAAGGAGGGAAAGGGGAGGCAGTGGCGACTCTGGCATTAGGGAAGGAGGAAGGAGCGGATGCAAGTGGGGTATGAAGGATGGGAAGTGGGTGGGTATGCAATGGGGTGATGAGCCATACAATGAGGTAGTGGAAGGGTATACTTGTCAAAAAAATAATAGAAAAGAAAACATGTAATAATGAAAAACGGGGTAATTTTTGGGGTGTGAAAAAAAAATTACCCAAAGAAAATTGGGACTAGCAAACATCGTCATTATGAGGAGGTAGCTTGCTGCACCGCAGAAAACCTTCAAGCCCTCAAGACGGGTTCTCAAGGTTTGAGGATTGCAGCCCTGTAGAGATTGCACAACCACATGAAGAATTCAATACACCAGCATAATAGTACGAACACCACAAATTCACAATCAAGGATTTTGATTATCACTATCAAGATATTTCACCATGCAGTGGTTACCATATATTGGATCCAACAAACCCTTCTTGCTCTGACAGAACACCCACAAAGTGGAGAACAACCAGCCCAATAGATACAGAGATATACCGAAGGATGCACCAATAGATGAAAAACACCATAAGTAAAAGCCAAGGTAGGCGCGCTGAAGAACCCGGATGAAGGCCTTGATATACTTGAAGGAGAACTATGACATCCGCCTCAAACACACAAGATATTGTTTGCTTTATCCATGCCCGCATGAGAACTTTCCAGGGGGTCACCCATCCTGGTACTACTCTCGCTCGAGCACGCTTAACTACGGAGTCTTACGAAATCCGTAGCGGTGCGCTGTCTTAAAACACGTCTTCTATGTTTGGGAAGGAAAATTATATAAGTAGCTCAGGATCTCCTTCTCTCTATGCGATGTGGGGCTAACTCGTGGCCTTGTACACCGCACGTCACCTCACCTGATTCATCTTCACATCCCAGCCTCAGGAGTCTTGGCTCTTGGCTATTGGATCTTAGTCGTCACAAGAACCCAGAGACAAACCTCCACTCTCTCTTTCATTCTTCCTTCTGCTTCTCTCCTTATTTCTTCCTTCTTCACTTTTCATCATTTTGTCCTCTCTCTCTCTCTCTCTCTTATCTCTTTGCAGCACACTCTATAACGAATTTCTATCTCTTGCCATCCTTCATTTCACTCTCAATGACTTCTCCATCTCGCTTACAGAAACCCTAGTGATTCTTATATATAAGCCCCACCCCCCAATAAAACAAAAGTCCAAGCTTTACATGCAGCCTGCGCATACCCCTGCCCTGCATCATTCGTGCGCACAATGGTTTTATCGTGCGCACGTTCGGATCTAGGAATTATTCACTCGATTTTTCGATCGTCTATGATTGCGCGCATGACCTGGCCAAGTCATGCGCACGCCCACCTGTGACATCGCGTGCACGATTTTTCTTCCAGGTTGTGCGCACAATCTCCCCATTGAGCATACGACTTGCTAAAAGTCTGTAATGACCTTCGGTCTTCATCCAAATGAGGGAAAAACTTCCACATGGCTTTCCTCATCCGCCTTGGACTCGACCTCGTCCCCATGGAGCGTCTCGGTCTAAGTTAGGCTTTCACAAGCCAAATCCCAACAAATACCACACAATGTAATCGGGGCACTCATATATTGCAATAAAATCTTAATCCTATTTGAACCCACCTAATCTTATTGGGCACCTCCTTAAAACTTTAATTTTTTTTTTTAAAGGGTTTGGGTTTGGTCAATCAACTATACCAATTATGGTTTTCTTTGGACTTCTTCTGCACTCTCACACATGAAAAAGAAAGAGGAATGAGAAACAAGGTGGAATCTTTTTAATTTGATTTTATAAAAAATATTTTATTAAAAAAAATAGAAATAAAAGTTGTCAACAGAGATAAAGCTTCTCAAGCCAGGCTCAACCTTCAAAAGGGCAATCCTCTCAGTATGTGTGACCCGTCGGTGCCACTACATGCTAATAGTAGTCCCTCTAAGGCAGCACGATACTCAAGCCTTCGACGATGAGCCAAGTAGCCTTACCCACTCCCCTAACATTCGGGTACATTGGTTAGAGGGTCTATCTATAGGGTTATTCAATTAGGTCATTTATATGTACTTACGTTCTCATCGTGATCTATCTTAGGCTTGGGGTCTTGAGGAGAGGCCTACCCAAAAGACTTTAGCTGGATCATTGCCACTAACAATAACAGAGTACTAACCAAACTAAAGAAACTCTTATTTCAATGAAACTACATTGTCTGGAAAAGAAAATACTACGAGATCAACATACTAAAAGGAAAGACAAAGCTGCAACTCTAATTTTGTCTCTGGACTCGTACTGCTACTCCTGAGCCTCCAAACCTACAGGTGAGTCTACTCATGAAAAAGAGTAACCCCCACTAGGAAATTAGGAGATTAGTCAATTTAATATCTAGTGACATCCTAAAAGCCTTTAATAATATAAAACAACGAATCTAATTGAATTAAATATATATTGATCAACAATAATGGAGTTAATATTTATCTAACACAGTCAAATAACATAAACCCACCAATAATCTATGTTCTTATATAATTCGTATTGTCCTTGGGTTATCTAACACACAGTCCATTCGATATTCCACAGTGTTTAATTAACAATCCAATAAGTCATCTATCGTAATGTGAACCTCGGATATTTTGTTTATCATGCCCCGATCAGGCATTATTATAGGGTATTTTATTTCAATGTAGAGGACTAACTCTCTTGCAGTGTATTCACCACCATCATGCACAAATCCACCCAAATAATCATAAGGGATTCTTCATCTTTCACTGTAGACCTCTATCATCCAACTTACTTTACTTTGAGGGCTTCAATTATCTCAGGACGAAGTTACTAGGCTAATCCTTACTTAAGGGATACTTATATTGACTTTACCACAATCATTACCCATGAACCCTAACATGCTTTATCTTCGATTGTGCAAGTAGGGTGGTTCACGGCCCTTGCATGCACAAGTCCCTATTTTATAATCAGTTATACTATTAATTTATCATTCGTGTGTGTGTGTGTATATATATATATATATATATATATATATATATATATATATATATATATATATATATATATATATATATATATATATATATATATATATATATATATATATATATATATATACTGAAACTGAGAGAAAAGTCTACTCAGTGATTAATGGTTTCCAATAGTTTACCCCTGGCTCTGTACTACACTCACAAACCACAACAGTACTACAACACCAAGTAGACTATTAATTTATCATTCTTAAAGCGATTCGTCATAGACTCCCCTGAAAATCAATGTATTACGATTGACACACTCTTTGTAGGAGAATGCGTCCCGATAATTATTACTTGCTTTTTTATCGGTTTAATTTAAGGAAAAGCCTAATTACGATGTCCAAGCAATCAATAGTAATAATTTTCATTACTAAATATTTTAGTCATACGTCGTTGGACTCACGACTTCACATGCAAGGTGGGGTCCACTTGACCACATGTGACGATGTCCGGCAAGACTCATATGCAGTGTCATAGACACTTGCTCTTAGGTTTCAGTTGTTCTTATTTCCCAGTATTAAAGACCATCAAATGTGGAATTCCTACATATTGCCTATGTTTCCCAGTATTCAATGCAAGTCGCTTAATCCACCCAGTTTTAGGCCCGCAATAGGCCGCACTGATTGGTAGATAAAAACGACGACACTGAACCCAGAGTCCATAGCACATCCTAGGATCTAGGATTTAGGCAACTAGTAGTATAGTTATATATGGTATTGGTGACAATACTTAAGACCATGTAAGCTCTCTTGATTCCGTTCAGTGCATTCCAAATGCACCAACACTATCTGACTTAGAATTAACATTCCAATGATCGGGATAGACCACCTCTTATTATTGAGAAGGTCATGGTGTTGCAATCTATATAACAAGCAACGTCGATTTTGTGCTGACTAGACAAAATGAAACCAAAAAGCTGACTAGGACAAACTGACTGGACAAAAATGAACCGAATAAATCTAACCATTCGTTCAAAAATCAACGCATGATCTCTCCTTGGTTTCAAATACCAACCCATTTAAACTGCACTAAACCCCTAAAATCTCGACCCATTGAAACTGCACTGAACTTGACCGCTCATCCCGTGATCGTTGTTCGCATCAATGATTATTAACCCGTCTGCTGAAAGTTTGGCCGCCCCAAACCATCTAGTTAATCTTGAGGAATCTATTCGAACAGAGACAACTATGATTGATCGATTATAGGGGGAGGGAGAGTTGGTTGCACCGAAGGCACCCGCTTTGTGCCAATCGGCACGAGCGAGTAAATGGGTGTCCCTATGAATGCTAGTGTTGTCATCGTAAGTGTTTTGTTGCCGAATGTATTCATGTGTGTTGCCACCGAAAGTGGCCCGCTACAGTGCTGACAGGCATGGGCATATACTAGTCTTTAACATACTGGATGTCCAGTCTAGTCACCTATCCTAGTACTACTCTTGCCAGAGCACACTTAACTACGGAGTTCTTACAAAATCCGCAGCGGCGTACGGTTTTAAAAAAGGTCTTTTATGTTTGGGAGTAAAAATTATATAAGTAGCTCAGGTTCTTCTTCTCTCTAGGCGATGTGAGGCTAACTCGTGACCTTTGATACCTCACCTCACCTAACCTAACCTTATCCATCTTGACATCACAGCCTCAAAATTCTTGGCTCTTGGCTATTAGATCTTGGTCGTCACAATCCCCTCCTTAACGGCTACACGTCCACGTGTAGGGTTAAACCCCCCCATTGCGAGAAGAACCAACTCTGATGCCATTTTGTAACATCTACCCCAAACACATAAGATATTATATATCTACTTTGCCCATGCCCGCACGAGAACTTTTTAGGAGGGTCACCCATCCTAGTACTACTATTGTCCGAACACACTTAATTATAGAGTTCTTACAAAATCCGTAGTGGTGCACAGATTTAAAATGCGTCTTCTATGTTTGAAAGAGAAAATTACATAAGTAGCTTAGGATCTCTTTTTCTCTAAACAATGTGGGGCTAACTCATGGCCTTGTATACCTCACCTCATCTATTTTGGCATCACAGCCTCAGAAGTCTTAGCTCTTAGCTATTAGATCCTGGTCGTTACAATAATTTTGTAACATCCTCCCCAAACATATAAGATATTGTCTGGTTTGCTCGTGCCTGCACGAGAACGTCCTTGGTCACCCATCCTAATACTACTCTCGTCCGAGCATGCTTAACTATAGAATTTTTACAATATCCATAGCGGCACATAGTTTTAAAATGCGTTTTGGCAGGAAAGATGATGAGTCCCCAAACATAAGATATTGTCATATATTGGTCTATTAGGTATCAAACCCCCAACATCAAGGTTTTGCACTAGTGTGGTTACCATTGAACCACCTAGTATTGTAGATCGTGTGTCCTTAGCGTGGATTTTCTGTATTAACATTAATAAATATGACTTTGGTTATTGCTTTAATTAGAATACTACTCTGGTGTATGATAATACTCGTATAATAAAAGGACCCTAGGGAACACAGTAGGCCACTGAGGCGCATGGAGGATCCATGCTTGGGAGACCCAGTGGACCAGTTCTGTGTAGACCTAGAACTAGTTCACAGCTTTGGTGATGCTGGTCGCTTCACTGAGCATAAGCTGTTGGCAGGTAGAGGATGTGGTGAAGTCTCCACCACGGGAACGTGGGATTCCCATTTACCTGACAAAGCACGATGATCGTGTTGAACAGGAACCAAGACGGTGCATAGTTCAGTGATTCAGACACTGGTGCAGAAACCGTCTTACTACTATAGATAATCTGTCCTTAACCCTGAGGGACCATGCTCATTGGGCCAACCAGTTGAGTGGTGCTTTGATGTGCCAACGTGTGCGGACCTTCCATAGTCCAATACCACGGTACGTTGGATTACCCGGCTGGCGCTTAAGTGACATGTAATCCCTACAGATTATCCGACGTCCAGTGTTGGATGGGTGCGTTTTGATGAGTCAATCTGTCCACACAGTTAACCCAGGCCTGGTGGTTGTCAGTATGACTGACGATGTTCCGGATGCTAGGCATAGCATCGGAAGGTGTGTGGTGCTATAGATGACAAGTCATCAAACCCTAGTCAGATGATCGATCGGGATCTGACGGTGCTCCCCACCGCCCGAGTCGTATCATGGCACCAGTAATAGGAGGGACTAAGGATTATCGGAGTATAGTAGAGAACATGGTTACGAGGGAGTAACATAAGTTTATAATCACTATAGTTCAACTCGCGTCGCACTCTGGGTGGCTACGCGGGTTAATCGGATTAGGGCTGATTAACGGAACTTTCGGTGTGTCACCAGAACAGTTAATCAGAGATCCGGTTGGAGCTAGAGATCCCGAACCTTGAAGGTTCCACCCTATCGTTGCGTATAGGAATTGTTCCCCAATCTAGTTGGATACGTTGGATGCGAAGTAGCGCGATGGAGCGCAAGCCCGAAGCCAAAGAACCTAATTCACATATGTTACGGGCCGTAGGGGTATTTTGGTAAATACTAAAATATGGCTCAGAACATATTGAATATGGATCTTAGATTGAGCGAAATAATTTCAAGAGCTCACAGACGGTGACAAAACTCGATTCCGAGTTGCGCACCTCACTCAGTCTCACTTTCAGTTTTCCGCTTTTCGTGAAGGGCGTTTTCGTCCGGGCTTCACGATGGACACCCGGAATACCCTAAAATCCGACCCCCCTTCATCCTTATCTACCTAGGGCCGGCCCAAGACTCCTTGGAGCCATGGGAGACCGGCCCTATATAGGAAATAGGGAGAGGGAGGGCCGGCCCTATGGTTCTACTCCCTCCCCTCCAAAAATCCGACCCCTAGTCCTCCTCCTTTGTGGTTTCAGCCAAGGAAAAGAGAGGAAGAAGAAGGAAGAAGGAAGAGGAAGGAAGGAGAAGGAAGAAAGGAGAAAGAGGAGGAGAAAATCTCATGGCTCACTATCGTCTTCGCAATGGATTCCTCCATCGGCTCGTAATCCCTGCACTCAGAGACGAGATTTCGAGGATTCTTCAATTCACAAAGGACAAGGTGCTATCCGACAGTTTCCCTTGTGATTCAAGTGCGGTTCTTCATCGTTCCGTCGTCTCTTGATCATAGATCCATAAGGTATGATGAATCTAAACACCTAAGTAGATGCATTGATGTCTTCCGTAGATCGTAGTATGCCTCTAGGGTGTCCGCACATATGCTAAGATCGTAGATTTGCATGTAGATTATTTTATATCACGAATTGTAATGAAACATACACCGTATGATCTTCGGATCTTTCTTTTGCTTCCGCTGCAACTCCGATACACGGATCCAATTCCAACAATTGGTATCAGAGCACGCTTTGGTGTATGTTTCATGCATGAATTCGTGAAAACATCATGTGAATATATGATGGCATATGTTTTCGTCAGGGTTCGGCGTAGATCATGCATATGGATTGTGCTATGTATCGTCTTTTTGCAGGTACCGCGCTGAATAGTAATCTGTGATTGCATGCATCCGGGGGTTGGACCCCTGATTAATTTTGCATTGATTATTATTGTGGATTGTAAGGCTCTAGATGGGCGAGGGTGGGGGTTGACCATCCTCGGTTCCCTGGCCATGTTTCTAGGATTGTCTTCTTTTCTTTCTAGCGAAATTGTACACGAACGAGCACTTGCTCGGAGCGTGTTAGTTTTTCGGTCACAGGAAGAAGAAGATGATGCTACATCCACGGTTCGGGCAAGCGGTACCATGACGTGCAAAGATCCGTCGAAAGCGTGCACGTTGGCGATGAAGGGGATCGTCGTCAGAGATCGTGCAGAACGGAAGAGCGGGATATCTTGGCTGTGCTATTTAGGTTCAGGGGTCGCACCCTGGACATGATTCAGTTTGGATGTTGTTTTTGTTGTTTCTCTTTATTTTGTATTTAGAGAACCCCGATGATAATATGATTATCTTCCTTGTGAGTTTGTCTCTAGATCAGACTTAGGGTTAGTACTAAGCTTATGGATTCATCGGTGTCTCTAAATGCTTCTAACACGTGCGAATCCGGTGGCTAGCTAAAAGGAAAGGTGGTAACCGCCCTCGTGGTAGTTCAGGTAGCCAAGTACTGTGCACCGAGATAGACGCAGTGTTAGATTTGTTTAGTGATAATTAACTAATGTCTCCATAAGAAGTATGATAACCCTAGTGGGATGCCCGTTCCCCACATGGTCCTAGCGACCAAGTTAGGTTAGGATTTCACTGTGTGATACCTGTTTCTAGATGACGTTTGATGGTAGTATGAACTCATCACGATTTGGTTATGCCACCATTAGGTTGAGGTCCGACGGAGGTTGTCGGATGTCCCTATTTGGCCAGCATCGAAACCTGTAATGAGATAAGGTCTACTATGACATCAGGCATTAAATTATGAACGAGGCGTCATCATAGTGGGAGTCCTTTCCACGTTGACCTTAGGCTAGGCTCCAGATCTTAGGATTGTGGGCAAACTAGTGAAGTATCGGGATCCTTGGAATCTATGTAATGTGATCCTTGCAAGAAAGGCGAAAGCTGAGTATTCAAAGTAGAGACTATGATATTTTCCGAGGATACTAATGCTTTGCGGGAGGGTTTGTAATCCTAGTGGGAGCACGGTAGATCAGGGTCTATATCTAGGAGGTCGTGACCATTCTAGATATGCATAAAGCCTCATAAAGAAGGGATGTGTAAGAGGTTCCCTCCAAAGGGGAGCCCCTGGCCTCCACAATCAACCGGCTAAGGGTCTGGGTGGGAGGTACGCAGTTTGATATTCCCACCGGGTGAGAGCTGTGTTTCCTTCCATGCTGGTTCGCCTAGTGGTTTCCTTCAGGACATGGAGGATGCCGGTGGCAGTGGGTGACGGTTTTATCCTGCACCGCGGGAGCCTATGAACCCCCCTATCGATACCACTTAGATTAGTGGGAAGCATCCGAAAGCTTGTGTGAAGCAGCTGTTGCTGCACACACGGGTCACATAAAGCTGGCCAAAAGGAGACTGGGAGGTCTTTCAGTTTTCCGTGGATAATTCTAATGAAGACTGGGTCGAAAAAACCCCGTTGGCAGAAGCAGTTGCATGCTCTCACCGAGATGCTGTCTCCAATTCAGGGCCGATAGTCTCAGTGCTCGAGCCCAGGGAATTTAGATTCCTGGATGTCTCCACTTGAGGTGGTGAAGACATAGCGGCTGGAGTAGACATTATCTATTTCTAAATTCCATGAAATAGATTGTAGTAGACCCTAACTATTGCTTTAAACCATTGTTTACAGAAATAATAACCAAGCTCGACCCCCTTGCCTCCATACTTAATGATAACAAACTTACGATACCAAACTACGAGGATTGGAAGCGTAACCTAATGCTCGTCCTAAGGGTTGGCAAACACACAATTGCCCTAAGTACCCCTCAACCGGCCATGCCGGGACCAAGTGCAACTGAGGCCCAGTTAAAGGAATGGAAAGACTGGCTAGATACTGATGAGATGTACAAGTGCTACATTGTGGCATCCGTGCAGATCGTCCTTCAGAAGCAAATCGAAGACATGGCCTTTGCTTCAGACATGATGCTCTACCTGAAGGAAATGTTCGAGGGTCGTAGTCGGGTAACTCGTTACCTGACCATCAAGAAATTGGTGTCCACAAAGATGGCAGAGGGGACTTTAGTTCGGGATCATATGCTGAAGTTGTTTGGCTATGTGAACGAGCTTAGTTCCTTTGATGTCATCTTGGATGCAGAGATCCAGACCGACATTTTCCTCGTGTCTCTGTCAGGAGCGTTTGAGGGCTTCGTTACCAACTTCAACCTTAATCGGTTGGAGATGTCTAACGCAGAGCTCCTAGCGGCGCTCCAGGCGGCAGAGAACGGGATGAAGGCAGGAGCCCAATCCCTAAACGTGGAGCGGAATTCTTCTCTGAAAGCCAAGGGCAAGTTTCAGAAAAGAAAGTCTAAGAAGCCCGTGAAGATGGACCAGATGCAGTTGCAGGTTCCCAAGCAGAATGGTTCGACGAAGCCCAAAGGAAAATGTTTCCGATGCGGCAAGAAGGGGCACTGGAAGGGCGACTGCCGCACGGCTCCCAAGAAGGTTGAGACAGGTATATCTCAAATCCACATAGTGGAATCCCTAGTAGCATCCAGTTGTTCTCCAGTCTCATAGATTATGGATTCTGGTTCCACTAACCATGCTTGCAATAATTTGCAGGGGTTCAAGGAGACAAGAAAACTTGGTGATGGGGAGATAATCCTAAGCATGGAAGCTGAGGCCGTGGCAGAGGCTGAAGCAGTTGGAGATGTCATCTTGCAGTTCCTTGATGGAAGAAGTTTATTACTTAGAGACATACTTTATGTACCGTCCTTGAGACGTAATTTAATTTCTATTTCCTTACTGAATAATGAAGGTTTTTCAGTTTTATTTGATGCTTCTAGTGTGTCAATTAAATTGAATGGTTCCTTTGTTTATAAGGGAAAGATACAGAATGGTCTCTATGTAATTAACTCCAATCATAAGCAGAATAACTTAACTGAAGCTTGTGTGATTAATTCATCTAAAAGGAAAAATCCCTCAGATAATTCAACACTTATTTGGCATCTAAGGCTTGGACACATAGCCTCAGACAGGATTCACAGGTTGGTTAAGGTAGGACTCTTAAGTCCAAATGTTTTAGAAAGCCTACCGACGTGTGAGTCTTGCCTGGAAGGAAAGATGACTAAAAGGTCTTTCCGAACCAAAGGTAGCAGATCTAAGGAGGTATTGGAGTTGGTACACACTGATGTATGTGGGCCTATAAGTGTCCGTGCCATAGGAGGCTTTGAGTATTTCATCACTTTCACGGATGATCACTCGAGGTTTGGATACATATACCTAATGCGGCGGAAGTCTGAATCCTTTGATAAGTTCAAGGAGTTCAGAGCTGAAGCAGAAAAGCAGACAGGTAAAAGTATCAAGTCTCTTCGATCGGATCGAGGAGGCGAATACCTGTCGGATGAATTTATTGGGTACCTGTATGAGCATGGGATCGTATCCCAGTTGACTGCACCAGGGACACCACAACAGAACGGTGTATTTGAGAGGAGAAACCGAACTTTGTTAGACATGGTTCGGACTATGATGAGTTATGCAATATTGCCACCTAGTTTTTGGGGATATGCCCTAGAGACGACAGCATATACTTTGAACTTTGTTCCATCAAAGTCAGTACCCCTAACTCCTTGGGAGCTGTGGTTGAAGCGAAAGCCAAGCCTATAACACTTTAGGATTTGGGGTTGTCCAGCACATATGCGGAAGGACAAGAGAGATAAGATGGAGTCAAAAATAAAGGTATGTTTGTTCGTTGGGTATCCAAAAGGGACAAAGGGTGGTTTATTTTATGATCCTGAGGATAGAAAGGTTGTCGTCTCGACAAACGCCGTATTCCTGGAGCAGGATTATTTAATAGACCATAAGCCCACCAGTAAAGTAGTTCTTGAAGAATTGCTTGGTACTGATGGGAGTACGCAGACAGAAAACGTAGTGGGAGCCGATACCACTAAGATTAACGGTACTGTAGAATCGACTCCTATGGAACCATCGCAGGTTCGTCACAGTGGGAGGACCACAAGTGCTCCTGATAGATACATTGGAGAAGCCTTTATGGTTGATCCAGAGTTTCAGGAGAATGATCCTCTGAACTATAACGAAGCGATGGTATCCACTGACCATGCAGCATGGCAGGAAGCCATGGAGGCAGAACTGACATCGATGTCCCAAAACTCGGTCTGGACACTTATAACACCACCTCACAATATTAAACCTGTTGGGGGTGTAAGTGGGTGTATAAAAGGAAAATAGGCCCGGATGGTACCGTTGAGACTTACAAAGCTAGACTAGTCGCTAAGGGTTATATCCAGCGAGAAGGGATCGACTATGACGAAACCTTTTCGCCAGTGGCTATGCTTAAGTCTATCCGGATCCTCTTGTCCATTGCAGCCCATTATGATTGGGAGATCTGGCAAATGGACGTCAAGACAGCATTCCTCAACGGGGATTTGGAAGAAGACATCTACATGTCTCAGCCTCCAGGCTTTGTCGCAAAAGGTCAGGAAGGTCTGGTGTGCAAATTGCAAAGGTCCATTTATGGACTGAAGCAAGCATCCAAAAGTTGGAACATGCGTTTTGATCAGGCTATCCAGTCTTATGGATTTGAACAGAACGTGGATGAACCATGTGTTTATAAAGGAGCGATAAGACTGCAGTAGTTTTTCTAGTGCTTTACGTGGACGATATCCTGCTCATCGAAAACGATGTTGGAACGTTTGTCTACAGTGAAGGTGTGGTTATCCTCTCAATTTGACATGAAAGACCTGGGTGAAGCGAGTTATGTTCTGGGGATCAAGGTAACTCGAGATCGCCAGAACAAGATTCTCTCGCTGTCACAGTCAGCCTACATAGATACTATCTTGGTCAGATTCAGTATGCACAACTCTAAGAAGGGACTGGTTCCATTCAGACATGAAATGAAGTTGTCCAAGGATCAGGATCCTAAGACTCCTGAGGAGAGGGCAGAGATGCAGAAGATACCTTATGCTTCGGTAGTAGGGAGTCTGATGTATGCCATGCAGTGCACGAGACCAGATATATGCTATGCAGTAGGCATGATGGGCATGTATCAGTCAAATCCGGGTCCAGGGCACCGGACTGCTATGAAAAGTATAATCAAGTATCTCCGTATGACGAGATATTATGAGTTAGTTTACTCTTCACAGGAACTGATGTCGATTGGATATACGGATTCTGACTTTGCATCAGATCCGGAATCCAGGAGATCGACGTCAGGGTTTGTGTTTTCATTAGGAGGAGGAGTTGTCAGTTGGAGGAGCGTGAAGCAGGGATGCATCGCGGATTCGACGATAGAGGCTGACTATGTTGCGGCGTGCGAAGCAGCTAAGGAGGCGGTGTGGCTCAAGAAGTTCCTCACGGACTTAGGATGCGTACCGGGAGCTCAAGATCCTATTGTCCTTTACTGCGACAATAGTGGAGCGGTAGCACAATCCAAGGAGCCAAGATATCACCAGAAGAGCAGGCATATCGAGCGGAAATACTATATAATCCGGGACTTGCAGAAGCGAGGGGAGGTAGCAGTGACTCGGGTGGCGTCTACAGATAACATGACGGACCCTTTCACAAAGGCGTTACCGACCAAGGCTTTTGAGAAGCACGTGGATGCCATGGGAGTTAAAACTGTTATTCCCCGCTAGGCCAAGTGGGAGATTGTTGTAGCTCGTGTGTCCTTAGCGTGGATTTTCTGTATTAACATTAATAAAGATGACTTTGGTTATTGCTTTAATTAGAATACTACTCTGGTGTATGATAATACTCATATAATAAAAGGACCCTAGGGAACACAGTAGGCCACTGAGGCGCATGGGGGATCCATGCTTGGGAGACCCAGTGGACCAGTTCTGTGTAGACCTAGAACTAGTTCACAGCTTTGGTGATGCTGGTCGCTTCACTGAGCATAAGCTGTTGGCAGGTAGAGGATGTGGTGAAGTCTCCACCACGGGAATATGGGATTCCCATTTACCTGACAAAGCATGATGATCGTGTTGAACAGGAACCAAGACGGTGCACAGTTCAGTGATTCAGACACTGGTGCAGAAATCGTCTTACTACTATAGATAATCTGTCCTTAACCCTGAGGGACCATGCTCACTGGGCCAACCAGTTGAGTGGTGCTTTGATGTGCCAACGTGTGCGGACCTTCCATAGTCCAATACCACGGTACGTTGGGTTACCCGGCTGGCGCTTGAGTGACATGTAATCCCTACAGGTAATCCGACGTCCAGTATTGGATGGGTGCGTTTTGATGAGTCAATCTGTTCACACAGTTAACCCAGGCCTGGTGGTTGTCAATATGACTGACGATGTTCCGGATGCTAGGCATAGCACCGGAAGGTGTGTGGTGTTATAGATGACAAGTCATCAAACCCTAGTCAGATGATTGATCGGGATCTGACGGTGCTCCCCACTGCCCGAGTCGTATCATGGCACCAGTAATAGGATGGACTAAAGATTATCGGAGTATAGTAGAGAACAGGGTTACGAGGGAGTAACATAAGTTTAGGATCACTAGAGTTCAACTCGCGTCGCACTCTGGGTGGCTACGCGGGTTAATCGGATTAGGGCTGATTAACGGAACTTTTGGTGTGTCACCGGAATAGTTAATCAGGGATCCGATTGGAGCTAGAGATCCGGAACCCTGAAGGTTCCACCCTGTTGTTGCGTATAGGAATTGTTCCCTGACCTAGTTGGATACGTTGGATACGAAGTAGCGCGATGGAGCGCAAGCCCGTAGCCAAAGAACCTAATTCACATGTGTTACGGGTCGTAGGGGTATTTTGGTAAATACTGAAATGTGGCTCAGAACATATTGAATATGGATCTTAGATTGAGCGGAATAATTCCAGGAGCTCACAGGCGCTGACGGAACTCGATTCCGAGTAGCGCACCTCACTCAGTCTCACTTTCAGTTTTCCGCTTTTCGTGAAGGGCGTTTTCGTCCGGGCTTCATGATAGACACCCGGAATACCCTAAAATCCGACCCCCCTTCATCCTTATCTACCTAGGGCCGGCCCATGACTCCTTTGAGCCATTGGAGACCGGCCCTATATAGGAAATAGGGAGAAGGAGGGCCGGCCCTATGGTTGTACTCCCTCCCTTCCAAAAATCCGACCCCTAGTCCTCCTCCTTTGTGGTTTCGGCCAAGGAAAAGAGAGGAAGAAGAAGGGAAAAGGAAGATGAAGGAAGGAGAAGGAAGAAATGAGAAAGAGGAGGAGAAAATCTCACGGCTCGCTATAGTCTTCGCAACGGATTCCTCCGTCGGCTCGTAATCCCTGCACTCAGAGACGAGATTTCGAGGATTCTTCAATTCGCAAAGGACAAGGTGCTATCCGACAGTTTCCCTTGCGATTCAAGTGCGGTTCTTCATCGTTCCGTCATCTCTGGATCATAGATCCATAAGGTATGATGAATCTAAACACCTAAGTAGATGCATTCATGTCTTCCGTAGATCGTAGTATGCCTCTAGGGTGTCCGCACATATGCTAAGATCGTAGATTTGCATGTAGATTGTTTTGTATCATGAATTGTAATGAAACATACACCGTATGATCTTCGGATCTTTCTTTTGCTTCCGCTGTAACTCCGATACACGGACCCAATTCCAACACCTAGAACACGTCTTCTATATTTGAGAGGGAAAATTATATAAGTAGCTCAGGATCTCCTTCTTTCTAGGCGATGTGGGGCTAACCCGTGGCTTTGTATATCTAACCTTATCTTACCTTATTCATCTTGACATCACAGCCTCAGGAATCTTGACTCTTGGCAAATGGATATTGATCATCACAATCTACCCCCCTTAAGGGTTACACGTCCTTGTGTAGGGTTAGACCTTCCCACCCATTGCAAGGAGAATCGGCTCTGATACCATTTTGTAACATCCGCCCCAAAATACATAAGATATTGTCCGCTTTGTCCGTGCCCGCATAAAGACTTCCTAGGGAGGTCATTCATCTTATTACTACTCTCGTCAGAGCATGCTTAACTACAGAGTTCTTACGAAATCCGTAGCGGCGCATGGTTTTAAAACATGTCTTTTATGTTTTGGAGGGGAAATTATATAAGTAACTCATGATATATTCTCTCCAAGCGATGTGAGGCTAACTCGTGACCTTGGATATCTCACTTCACCTCATCCATTTTGGCATCATAGCCTCAGAAGTCTTGGTACTTGGCTATTGGATCTTGGTCATCACAAATGATAATATTGCACAAGATTTTAAAACGCATATAAATAGGGAGAGCATTGATTTTTCAATATGACCGTTGTACTCGCCTGCTCGACCTGAAAAAAAAAATGACTGTATTTTTATTTGAGCTTGGGCTTGGATGAGTTTGAACATGGTTTTCAAGTCCAAACATGGCTTTGGGTTAAGTTTGGGCAACATTAAGCTCATCCCGTTCTAGGCCCGAACCTGAAGTACTAAGAACCATATAATATTTTTGGTTCACTGATATCTACATATAAATATGATAAGAACAACTCTACCATTGTTGAAACAACGATTATATCTTTATTCATGAAAATCTAATATTTAAATGCTTGCGTACTCGATATATTTATTGAACAATGGCTATATGGTCTCATTGATTGACCGACAAAGAGAGTTTTAGTAACACAACCAGATTGGTAAATGTCTAACCGTTTGTTGAGAGCATTACACACGTCCAATAGATTTGCTATTTCACTCCCCATATTTGAAGACTCTGTTATAGTGTTTGTTGAGAGCATTACACACGTCCAATAGATTTGCTATTTCACTCCCCATATTTGAAGACTCTGTTATAGTGTTTCGGATCCTTTTTACGTTTAGTTTAGAGGGTTAGTTATCTTAGGATTTCGTTACGATACTCTAACATATTCTTACTTTGGATATTGCACTTATACTTTTTCCTTGTAATATTTATTACATGCTAACTTCTCTCTTGATCTCCAATATATACGATTAATAAAAGGGAATAGGGTGAACGGTTCTCCGGACTAGCCAACATGCTAGTCCACCATTCAATTCAAGTGTGACGTGATAATTTTTAACCGGGGTTAGGCGTTGGTCAAGGTGGGTTCATCCTTCCTAGTTCCTACCAATGATTATTAAAAAAAAAAGAATCAAGTGGCATTTTTAAATTACACATAGCCAGGGGTATTTGCACGCTACAGTTTACCGTTAAATTTGTCGGCCGTTGATCGAGTTGTTTGAAGTTTTTTTTTAAAAATATTTTTTAAGCATGATCCAAGTAGAGTGGATTGACCATCAATTAAAAAAAAATAGTTAAACGGATAGACCCGTTTAAATTTTAATTATTTATTTTTTTTAAAATTTTTAAATTTCTTTGCAACTCTCCATCCATGGGTGTCCTGATCACAGTTGTCCGTTGAACCTAGAGCAGATCAGTGAATAACATTGAACTCGGACGACATGCTAACTCGCTAAGTGACTCTGTGATTGGATGCCGAGTAGACCCAACCCGACTCATTGAATTTTAAACGGGTCTTAAATGGGTTGGAGACAAAACCTGGACCCGACCCGTTAACTAATTGGGTTAGCCGTTTACGACCCGAACCCTTTTAACGCAGACCCAGACCCAGACCCGCTAACTTTGTGTCGGGTCCAAATTGCCAGCCCTTGGTGGTATGGACATAGTGGAAAAACTTTGGGCTGAACTTGGGCTTGGGGGATCCGCCTAGAGATTGGGCTGGGTTGAGACAAACTTGACAGACCCAGCCCAGCCTGATTGACAAGCTGATTGGCTAGCTGGAGTGGGGAAGACCGAAAGGAAAATGGAGGTGCGCACTGTTAATTTTTTTTTATTTTTATTTTTTAGTCTTTATTGTGTTTTAAAAACATTTTGTAACGGTATAGCCGTTGCACACATTCAAACCTTTGTGCAACGGCTATAAACGGTCACATTTAAACCCATTATGGCTTGGATTTTAAAGACCAAAATAATGGGCAGCCATTACACCCCTTGGTGGGCTATAAAATGGGCCCAAAATCCATGGCTAAGAGACACACTTTTGATCATCTTTTGCTCTTGAAACTCTGCTCCAAAAATCCCCCATTCCAATTTTCTTTAAGTTTTTTGCTGGGCTCCTGAAGGCGATAGTGCGGTGTTCGTGTGCCTTCTCCGAGGCGTGCCAACGAGAAGAAAAGGTGGTCATCCGGGGGGTTCGTCGTATCTCTAGTCTTCCTTGCCACGAGACCCGCACGTGGGGGGCAATTGGATTTCTAGGACAGCGCCAAGGCGTGCTTCGACCCCAGGCCATCCTCTTAACTCTTCTTCATCCTAAATTACTAGAATGTTAATAGTATTATTTACTTATGTATAGTTTTATCATATTCATACTCCGCTACAAAAGTTTCATATTAGATCCTTCACTAGCTAGGATTCATTCGCAATTTTAGTCTCATATTTTCATCTTTTTTATTTGGCAATATTTAGAATATAAATTTGTCATCCATCTCACATCTAATTAAAATAAATTAAGATTTGAAATATTTGTTTAGCAAGCAATTTATTTCCAACAATCTAGAAATCCAATTTTGTTGTTAATTTGTTGGCTTGAAATATTTTTTAGATTTCAAAATAATTAAATTTATTTTTTACAAATCTCTATATCTTGTAAATACTTAATTATTGGCATACCAATATTTAGTTTAATGCTTTAGTATTAACCTTTGATCTAATCTAAAGCATCATTGTTAATATTTGCTTAGCATTAGATCTTGCTAACAATATAATATTATAGTTTGTTAAAATTATATTGTTAGCATCTTGATTAATTAGAAATTGCTTGATCATTAGTATAATATAGATAATACGACATTAGTGTAAGTGAAAAATTGTTTTACTATACATAATTAAAATTTAATATTTTATAATTAAAAAAATAATAATAATAATAATCAAACACATAATCTAAACAAAATCAAGACTCTAGTAGGGAGAGCTCGGCACATACATTCGTGTATGTGTGACTAGTCTGTTATCCCTATAATCTAGAGATTTTGATAATTAAATTAAAAAAAAAACTTTTAATTATTTTCTTTTATTTATACTTAGGTCTCTCACGAAGAAGTGACTTAAAGAATTCCGGTGAATCATCCTTAGTTAGACGGTGTCTAGAAAAGCTTGTCAAAAAGGCATACGTGCCTAAGACGGACTGGTATTTAAGCGAGCCAAGTGCTCCACCACCCATCTGGAGCTGATCTGGCTGTCATACTTTGGAGAACTCATTTGGACTTCCAAAGTCAAATCTAGCGATACTCAGGTCAACTATTATACAAAAGAAGATAAATTTGGTTCACATAGAAAATAGTGCACAATATTATTCTGACATAAAATTTGTTTCATTCCAGGCTTAACTCCCTTACCCTAAAAATGACTTCCCCTAGAACTGAGTACCTTAGTGCGAAGCCTGAGAAATTCGATGGGGCTAATTTCAAGCGTTGGCAAAACCAGATGAGATTCTGGTTGTCCTTGCTTGGACTTATGTCTGCAATAAGTGATAGCACCACCGAATCAGGAAATGAGTCCAACCCTATAGACAAACATGCCCAAACCAGTAGTGGATCATCCAACCCAGATGGCTCTGATTCTACTTCCACATCTAGGACTCCTAAGGAAATAGAATATATTTGTCGCCACCGTATCCTAGGATCCCTTTCCGATAGATTATATGACATCTACTATACCTCAAAAGATGCCAAAGAACTTTGGGATACCCTAAATTCTAAGTACGGCCTAGATGATGCTGGGATCAAACGCTACAAAGCAGCTGATTTCAACAAGTTTAAAATGAATGATTCTAAACCGATGAATGAACAAATTCACGAGTTTGAGAATCTAGTCCATTATCTCAAGGATAACAGATCAACCCTAGATGAAAACTTCCAGATAGCTTGCTTGATAGATAAACTTCTATCATCCTGGTCTGACTTTGCTAGAAAACTAAACCATTCCCAAGGAGAACTATGTCTAACCCAAGTCTTCAATTCCATTAGGATAGAAGAACAACATAGACTTAGAGAAAAATCTCTTTCCGAGTCCAAACCCAAGGTAAACAATATAGAATCAAAACCAAAACACCATAAGAAAGCCAAGTCCTTTTATCCCAAACCAAATAAACCATTCCACAAGAAGCCTTTCACCAAAAACCCCAAATTCCAGAAGAAGCCAGCAGAAGGAGTACGCTACTGCTACGTATGTGGTCGAACCAACCATATGGCATCGGACTGCTTCTACAAGAAGACTGGACCTTCTCAACCTAGGAAGAACGGACCACAACCTCCTTCCCAAGTAAATATGGTCACCTCATCTGAGAATGCTTTCAGGTCAGTTGCCTCTATTCCAGAAGTAAACTTGACTTTGCAAGCACTTGACTGGTGGATTGATACCGGAGCTAACATCCATGTATGTTCTGATCGCTCTTGGTTCTCCACTTATCAGGTCTCAGGTGGAGGAACTGTGACCATAGGAAATAATGCCGAAGCTCGAGTATTGGGAACGGGTCAAGTCAACTTAAAGCTTACATCGAACAAGATCATAACCCTACACGGAGTTCAGCACGTTCCAGAGATTAGACATAACCTTGTTAGCGGTTCTCTTCTAGTTCAACACGGTTATAAACTCGTGTTTGAATCGAATAAAGTTGTAATCACAAAAGGAGTGTCTTTTATTGGGAAAGGATTTATGAGTGATGGCTTATTTAAGCTAAATGTTTGTATTCCTTTCGAAAATAATAAAAGTCTTTCTGTACTAAATGTTGAATCTCCACCTATCTGGCATGCTAGACTAGGTCATGTGAATTACAACTCAATCAAGAGACTGATGAACCTAAATCTAATACCTAAAGCAGATATCCAAAACCTCGATAAGTGTGAAACCTGTGTAGAAGCAAAACAAGCTAAGAAACCCTTTAGAACAATCGATAGAGACTCTGAAATCCTCGAATTAGTTCATAGTGATGTATGCGACTCAGGAAGGACTACTAGAGGAGGTAACAGATATTTCGTCACATTCATAGATGACCTATCAAAATACTGTTACCTATACCTCATAAAAACCAAAGATGAGGTACTAAGTAAATTTAAGGTCTATAAAGCTGAGGCTGAAAACCAAAGAGATAAGACCTTAAAAATACTTAGATCCGATCGAGGTGGAGAGTATACCTCTCATGAGTTAACCGAGTTCTGTGAAGAACACGGTATAATTCATGAAGTCACAGCTCCCTATACCCCCCAATCCAACGGAGTAGCTGAACGTAAGAATAGAACCCTTATGGATATGGTTAATGCCATGCTAATTAGCTCAGGAGCACCTGAAAACTTGTGGGGAGAAGCACTAGTAACAGCCTGTTTCATACTTAACAGAATTCCCTCTAAAAAGAATAACCTCACCCCTTATGAAATGTGGAAGAATAGAAAACCCACTTTGGATTATCTTAAAGTGTGGGGGTGTTTGGCGAAAGTCAAGATCCCTGAAAATAAAAAGAAAAAGATCGGTCCAAAAACCATAGATGCCATTTTCATAGGCTATGCATCAGATAGCAATGCTAACCGATTTTTAGTTTTTAATTCTCAGATTAGTGAAATTACTAATAATACAATAATGGAAGCTAGAGATGCTACCTATTTTGAAGACATCTTTCCTTTTAGGACTAGAATTGGAATAGAACCTAGATCGAACGACACTGACATAGCATCGTGCTCTAGAAACAAAAGACCAATTGAGGATAGCATTCCCATTGAACCTAGGAGAAGCTCTAGAGCTAGGACAGAAAAGATCTTCGATGACTTCTATGCTCTTCTAGTAGAAGATACACCAATCAACTACGCAGATGCAATGAAGTCATTCGATTCTCCTTTCTGGAAAGAAGCTATAAATAACGAGATGCAATCCATTGTTCAAAATCAAACTTGGGAATTAGTAAACCTACCTCCAGGTTGTAAAACCATTGGATGTAAGTGGATCTTTAAGAAGAAACTTAGACCCGATGGATCGGTAGAGAAATTCAAGGCTAGGTTAGTAGCCAAAGGATTTACCCAAAAAACATGAAATAGACTACTTTGATGTGTATGCTCCTGTAGCTAGGATCACTACCATTAGAGTCCTTATTGCATTAGCATCCATAAATAAGTTGGTAATTCACCAAATGGATGTAAAAACCGCTTTCTTAAATGGAGACTTAGACGAGGAAATCTATATGGATCAACCTGAGGGGTTTATAGTTTCAGGTCAAGAATCTAAGGTGTGTAAATTGATTAGATCTCTATATGGCCTAAAACAAGCACCCAAACAATGGCATAGGAAGTTTGATGAAGTCATCACATCCGACGGTTTTGAAATAAACAAAACCGATGAATGTGTATACCATAAGGTTAGTAATAATGGCATCATCATTCTCTGTTTGTATGTGGATGATATCCTGATCTTTGGATCTAATATTCAAGCAGTAAATGAAGTAAAACATTTCCTGTCCCAAAATTTTGATATGAAGGATTTAGGTCAAGCAGATGTGATACTAAACACAAAAATCATTAGAAATGATGATAGTATCACACTAACTCAATCTCACTATACTGAGAAGACTCTTAGGAAATATTTTTACTTTGATTGTACTTCAGTATCCACCCCTTATGATCCTAATATCCACCTTAAGAAAAACACAGGTTTACCTGCGTTACAAAAGGAATATGCACAAATAATTGGATCGTTAGGATATTTAGCTAACTATACTAAACCCGATATAGCTTATACAGTAAGTCGTCTAAGTAGATACACACACAATCCAGATAAAAGCCATTGGAATGCCCTAGAAAGAGTAATGAAATATCTTAAGGGCACACTAACCTATGGCCTTAAATTTAGTGGTTATCCAGCGGTCTTAGAAGGCTATACTGATGCTAATTGGATCAGTGACAACCTGGATGTAAAATCTACAACCGGTTTTGTCTTCCTATTAGGAGGTGCAGCTGTCTCTTGGAAGTCCACCAAGCAGACAGTAATGGCTAGGAGCACAATGGAATCTGAAATGATAGCCCTAGATACCACGAGTATAGAAGCCGAGTGGTTAAGAGACCTTATAGCTGATATACCCATAGGAGAGAGACCTATACCAGCTATATCTATTCATTGTGATTGTAAGTCAGCAATTGATAAATGCAAACAAGAAAATGCAAATGTAAAAATGAATCGACACTTAAAAGTGCGACATAAATCTTTAAGGTATAAACTAAAATACCAAATAATTACCCTAAATTTTGTGAAGTCTGAGAAGAATATTGCTGATCAGCTCACAAAGGGGGTGTCTAGAACAGTGGTTCTAGAAGCGTCGAGGGGGATGGGATTAAGCCCATAAGAAAGATCACCACGGTGGCAACCAACCTCACAGAGGTTCAATGGGTAGAAACAAGCCGTATTGGTGACTATGAGGAGCACTGGTTTTACCTACTCCCATCCCTATGGCATCAGTGCTCATAAAAGCAAGGGTAGGATGAGTTCAAAACTCTTAAATGATTTCGAGATCCTTGAGACAGAGTGCCTCCTTGCTCGTACTCTTTGAGGAATCACCGATATGTGTGGTCGTGAGGCCGCGACTATGAGATTAGGGCTGATCTCGAATATACACATAAGATACCTGCGCAAGGCCGTTAATAGCGCTACCCGTTTAGAACATCAGCATAGCCATACTGTGTGTGACACTTGTTAAAGTCTGAATCATGGTCCTAAGTTCAAAGACATAGTCTACTAAAGGTGCCACAGACCAAAACAATTTTCACTAAGTAAAAGTTCAAACCGAGAGGTACCTTTACCGAACTCATAGTACAAGGAGACCAGCAAATTCTCTTATTTTAAATTTTTTAAAGACTTTTAAATATTCAATGTTTTTAAAACATGTGGGGGATTGTTAATTTTTTTATTTTTTTATTTTTTAGTCTTTATTGTGTTTTAAAAATATTTTGTAACGGTATAGCCGTTGCACACATTCAAACCTTTGTGCAACGGCTATAAACGGTCACATTCAAACCCATTATGGCTTGGATTTTAAAGACCAAAATAATGGGCAACCATTACACCCCTTGGTGGGCTATAAAATGGGCCCAAAATCCATGGCTAAGAGACACACTTTTGATCATCTTTTGCTCTTGAAACTCTGCTCCAAAAATCCCCCATTCCAATTTTCTTTAAGTTTTTTGCTGGGCTCCTGAAGGCGATAGTGCGGTGTTCGTGTGCCTTCTCCGAGGCGTGCCAACGAGAAGGAAAGGTGGTCATCCGGGGGGTTCGTCGTATCTCTAGTCTTCCTTGCCACGAGACCCGCACGTGGGGGGCAATTGGATTTCTAGGACAGCGCCAAGGCGTGCTTCGACCCCAGGCCATCCTCTTAACTCTTCTTCATCCTAAATTACTAGAATGTTAATAGTATTATTTACTTATGTATAGTTTTATTATATTCATACTCCGCTACAAAAGTTTCATATTGGATCCTTCACTAGCTAGGATTCATTCGCAATTTTAGTCTCATATTTTCATCTTTTTTATTTGGCAATATTTAGAATATAAATTTGTCATCCATCTCACATCTAATTAAAATAAATTAAGATTTGAAATATTTGTTTAGCAAGCAATTTATTTCCAACACGCACTTCATCCTTTGCGCCGGACCTGCTAGAGATCGCAAGATGGGATGCCCAGTCCTTTGTGTTTGATCGAGGGCGGCTAGTCCGCCGAGAGGTGTAACCTTGATGATTGTTCCGGGCTTTGTCGTTGTAATATTTTGTGTTATGGAATAGTTAAATTTGGCACCAAAAAAAAAAAAAAATCCATCGATTTTTCCATCTGGATAAGCCATCCTGACGTGGCAACTGATCACAGCCGTCCGTTGCAAGCCGACCCCAGGTGGATAGCAGTCAGACACTCAGACTCAGTCCATTGGCGGGTGTACTGATCGGAAAATCACCAGCAGTTCTCCCGCCAATGCAACAGTGCCTCGTTTAATTTAATGTAAAATCGTTTCTTTATTATACGGCAAGGGAGGTAGATGAAGAAGGGCCGGAACCCAAAACCGTCGAAGAGGGGAAAGAGGAAAGGGTCGGCGGCGGCGGCGACGGCGATGCAGGGGGCTTCTACCGCCGGCAATCTCACCCTCCAGCTGGAGCACGTCTCCCTGCTCCCCTTGCAGGCCCTCCCTTCCGATCCCCCTTCCCGCTTCCAGAAACTTCTCGAAGCTCAAGCATGCCCCGACGGCCTCGAGCAGCCCTTCGACGCCGACGAGGGAGGGGAGGACAAAGACTGCATCCTTAGCCAGGACTTCTTCTGGTGAGACTCTTCACCATCCGTACTGTTTTTGGAAAAACACTGGATAGTCTGGATCGTGAAATCAACGGCCGTCTTCTTCGCAGCACCCCGGATTACATCACCCCGGACGGGCCGGGACTGCAGATCCCCAACAATTTCGGGGCCGATAAGGTAAAACGAGTGATTTCCGCCTCTGGGTATTTGTTACTTTGAGCACCAATTTGTAAAAAAGAGTTTTTTCCCCCCCCCCCCCTTTCAGGAGAACGTCCCCTGCCCCAAATCACCGGAGAAGTCGATTCTTGCCAGGAACAAGAGACATCGACAAGGTTAGCACGAATTCTATTAGGATTCTGGTTTCCGCCCGTTTGTTTCACAAGCTCTCTGATTCCAGCTGCTATTTTTCTTTGCACAAGTGCATTTCAATAGAGCACTCGGGTGCCCTAGAATGCTGGGGAAAAAAAAACCCTGATTATTTATGCTTTGGCTTTTGCGTGTAAATCTTACTCCAATGTTAAATGCTCTATGGAAAAGGGTGATATTTTGGAACTACGGGAAATTTTAGGATTCCATCTCCCTCTTCCAAGGTTCCGAGCCGGTAGAATTTGATCGTCGGAGAAGGATGTTGAGCTGTTGACTTGACTTCGAATAGTTAGAGCTCGGGAGGAAGGTGTATTAAAAGACTGGAATTTTCCTTCTTACTGTGGTTCGGTTAGAATGCAAAGCACTAACAGTTTGTTTGGTTGGAGGGAATTGCCACGTGCGGGTTTCAACTCCCGCGATTTGGCTCAACCACCATTTGGTTTGCCGGTTTTGTCCCCCTTGTGTTGCAGTTGCAACTCACTTGTCTCCCCATGTGGTTTCATTTCTATTGTAGACCAACGCACCCCGATTTTGGTGTGAGTTCCTCCAACCATAGTTACCAAGTTGGAAGTCGGGAAAAAATCGGCTAGGGGAGAAGTCGGAAAATCGGGAAAAGTCGGAAATATCGGGAAAGAGTCGGGAAACAAACGATAGAATTTTAGAACATATTACTATATAGATGTTACAATAGGTTTTTTGAGCAATACATGACGTGATTAAAACAGAATAAATAGGGAATAAAGCGCGTAAAACGGGATTAAAACGTGAAAATCGTGACTTTTTCATAAAATCGGGAAAGAGTCGCGTACATAACGTTTAATGAATAAGTTGTGTTTTAATCGAGAATTATTCAAAAACCGGAGTTTTTGGTAATAGACTTCCAACCCCACATGACGGGCAGGGGTTTCGAGGTGTTGTTGGCTTCTTTTCGGCGTGATTTGACCACATGACCATCTCCTCGCCTACGTTTTATGCGATCTAGGGTTTGGTTGTGGTTGTCTCCTAGAGGGTGTGGTTGGCGATCGTCATTCCTAGTGCATTCCTCTGCGTTTCTCTTCGGACCTAGGTTTCCTCCATCTTCTGCTACTCTGAGGTGAGGTTCCTTTTGCTACTCTCCTCCGGTTGCATTTGTGGTGAGATCCTTACATGCATGTTGGACATATGTGAATTTGAGAGATCTCTGAGCCTTTGAACCTCTTTTCCTCTATGTTTTCATGGATTTTGAAAGGGTTTTTTGCGATTCATTCCATGTCTGAGCCTTTGATGGTATTTTCCTCTATGTGTACAAAGATTTTTAGAGGGTATTTATGCTGGTCATCCACAACTTCTCTCTCTAGAAACTAGGATTCCATAAATTTCTCTAAAAAACTAGGAATCCATAACTCTTTCTCTAAAAACTTGTCATCCATACTTTCTCTCAAAAACTAGGAATCTAGAACTCTTTCTCTAGAAATTGGTCATCCAAAACTCTCTCTAGAAAATAGAAATCCATAACCCTTTCTCAAAGAAATGCTCATCCACAACTTGCTCTCTCTAAAAACTAGGAATCCATAACTCTCTCAAAACTGATCATCCAAAACTATCTATTTAAAAACTGGGAATCTATAACTTTCTCTTTAAAAATGGTCATCCATAACTCTTTTTAGTCATCAATAACTCTTTCTAGAAATTGGGAATCCATATCTTCCTCTCACTAAAAACTAGGAATCCATAACTCTATCTCTTTATCTCAAAAACTGGTCATTCATAACTTTTTCTCTAAAAATTAGGAATCCATAACCTTCTCTCTCTAAAAAAAGTTTATCCATAACTTTCTCTCTCTAGAAAATAGGACTCCATGACTGTCACTCTCTAAAAATTAGGAATCCATAACTCTCATTCTAAAATCTGGTCATGCACAACATTCTCTCTACAAATTGATTATCCACAACTTTCTCTCTTGAAATGGTCATCTAGAACTGGCTCTCTCTAGAAACTGAGACTCCATAACTTTCTCTCTAAAAACTAGGAATCCATAACTTTCTTTCTAAAAACTGGTCATGCACAACATCTTCTCTCTACAAAATGGCCATCCATAACTTTCTCCCTCTAGAAAATAAATTTGCATAAACATTTCTTTAATAATTCTTAAATTTATAGTTAAGTCAACTAGTCTAGTCGCAACTGCATTACATCGAACCAAACATTTGAGTTTTAATTCACACTCAGAACTACATCCAACCAAACAACATAATTGCAACTACACCATTCAGAACTCCCTCTAACCAAATAGATGAGTGGTAATTCAGCATCAAAACTCCTTCCAACCAAACAACTTACTTGCCAACTACAACTGCATACTTTCCAGCTGCACACATTGGAACTACATCGTGTAGTCAGAACTCTCTCTAACCAAATAGCTCATAAGTGCAGTGTGCCTGTACCACCTACAGAAGTTCTGTCGCCTATCAAAACACCATCTATGAAGACATGGTTCCGATGGTGGGATAGGCTGGCCAATGTCCGTAACTCCGTAACCACTTTTGGTAGGATGATCACCATGACCTAGCCCTACTATTTGGCGAAGGCACACAATCGTTGACTGTAATTCATGTGGGCATCTGGTGTGGAGGCGGTACCATGAAAGAGCTGAAGAAGACAATGGTCATGATAGCAGAGGTGTGGCGAGCGTTGCATATCCATATGCGTTTGACCATTTAGCTATGCCTCTAGCCTCTGACCAAGGCTCACCCCATGATCTCTAGGGTTGTTGATGCGGGACGAGACACGAGGTCCCTTGGAAATCAAGGAAATAAGACTCAAAATATCTCTAAAGAAAAGCTTTTAACAAAAAAAAGATATAAAGGGGGAGAAAAGAAGAAGTGGGAATACCCGGAGTCCACCGAATTTGAGGAACCCATCACTATTTAATCCAATAACTAGGCTCACCCCCTGCGCCTCAAAAAGCACAAGGCCATGCTCTGTTAGAAAGGCGCATGCCTAGGCTCCAGGCGCAAATAAGGCGCGCCTAGTTGGACCATGTGTAATTATGTGCTTGCAATTGTTTTTTTGGCGATATGATTGAGTTATTAAGTATATTTGATTCATGATTACAGTAGTCTGAATATTGGCACATTGATTGAATATTATTTATATTCAAAATTATTTGTTATAGTTCTTAGGTAGGACTATATGAGCAATTGTGGGTTGGATTTGATGATTTTGATATTATTTCAACTATTACAAGATTCAATGAGTTTTCTTTTGTTTCTCGATTTGCACATTTCATATTGATTTAGAAGCATGAACACAAGCACACGTATAATATAACACATTCAATCATTCACTATTTATTTTTTATTTGCTATAGTATCACATTTGATATCTTATAACTGGTTATTGAATTTAAACTATACATATTTGAAGATTTAATATATTTTAAATGGCTTGTTTAGAGCCGTAATTCAAACCTATAAGGCTATAACATTTGTGTTGTTGCAACAACGATCTATCCAATTTATCTTTTGTCTTAAGATTCATTTTCTTAGTCTAGTTATGTATGTTTTGAGAATATATATATATATATATATATATATATATATATATATATATATATATATATATATATATATGCGCCTTACTTCAATCAGGCGTGCGCCTTGCGCCTAGGCTTTAGGAGACTTTTGCTCCTCATGTGTGCCTTGAGCCTTTCAAAACACTGTCATTCATTATTATAATGGGGAGGCCCACGTCTTTAAATAGAAAATAAAGGATAAAGACTCGTAAGCAACCCTAATCTAAAGGATAAGACTTCCCCAATTTAAAAATATTTAAATCTAGTCAAACCTCATCCCTAATAAAAAGATAAGGCTTGTCTTATTAAAAAAGATTTGAATTTAACTAAATCCTTAAAAGAAACCACACTTAAAATATCATAATTTAAAAAAAATAGTATATTTTTGGATTAAAATAATATTTTGAAACAAAAACAATATTTAATTCCAAGAATAATAAATTTAGTAATTATTTATTAAAAAATAAATGTTTTCCTCAAAATCTTCAAGCCATTGATGCTTTTGAGTCTTGTATCAACATCTTGATTTTGAAAGAACTCGACCACAGGTTATGCGAAGTCAAACTGGTTGTCGAGACAGTCTGGATCTGGGTAGTCTCCATAGGACGTCGTCAGTGTTTGGAGCCGATGGTATAGACCCAGTAGATGTGAGCGTGTAACACCATAGTCAATTCATGGGTCCCATGCAAAAAAGTTGCTATCATTGAGTTGGTACCCAAAGTTGGGGGCGGGCATTAGTTACCGACAATTACTTGGCGGTCTGACGAGCTGGCATTGAGAAAGTCGTGCCCAAGTGTGAGTGACAGACATAGTACTCGAGCAGGGGGTGGAGTATCTAGTCTGATGAAGTCAACCATCTTGACCAGTATGCTAAACTTAACACTCAAAATCGGCTTAGTTGAATACTCCATAGAAGACAAAGGTGGAAATTGTGGCTCCACTGGGATAAGAGGTTTTGCGGGAGAAGACTCGTGACTCGTCAGAGTGTGGAGTCTCGTCAGGGATCTCCAATGATGTCATCGATGAAGATGGAGATACGCCATGAGTTCCAATGTTGACTAAGGCTTGTAGATGATCCATTGACTGTTGCCATTTTGCTTTCCATTTTGTTGTCTCCTTTGCTAGCTATTCATCCCACTGCTACTGGCAAAGACACATTTGTACTTGGATTTTCAGTTACTCCCATTCAGTATTTAATTTTATCAAGCACCTTGAGAACGTTAATTTATCTCTCTTGCCGAGTCCAACCAGGGGGTCTTGGAGAAAGAATTGTCCGAATGGCTCAATCAGAAGAATCAAGACGAATGCTTTTATAGAGATTTTATAAGCATTATTTTCTTCCCAAGCAACTGTCGGCGATAGAACATGACAAGGTCTTGTTGAGGCGATGAATCGATCAAAAGCTCTGGTATGAATTGGTAGAGGGTCATCACATGATCGGTCATTATAGTAGGACATGATGACTAAAGCTCTGATACCAAATTGATGAGGGAGGAAATACGTGGTCCCTCATAAATAAGGAAGTAACCCTCAAAACATCTCTAAATAAAATATTTTAACGAAGAAAGATATAAAGGCGGTGAAGAGAAGAAGGGGGAAAAAATCTAAAATCCACTGGATTCGAGGAATCCACCTTTATTCTATCCAATCCAAGATCATTGATTCTCGCAAGCAAATTTCTCTAAAAGATAAGGCTTACATAATTTTAAAATATTTAAGTCTAATAAAATCAAGAAGGTTTACCTTATTCAAAAAGATTTGGCCCTAACCAAGTCCTTAAAAAGTTGCTATACTCAAAATATCCTAATTAATGACTCCAAAAATAATATATGTTGGATTAAAATAATATTTTCAGAATAAAATAATATTTTATAATGAAAATAATAGTTTTAGTAATTATTTATTGAAAAAATAAATATTTTTCTCAAAATCTTCAGGCCGTTGGATGCTCCTGTATCAGTTGTGCATCTACTGGGATTGCATGATGTGACATATAGGTTTGACCTGAGCCACTTGTTTGACGTTGGAGGACACAAAGATAAGATCAGTTGTAGCCGAGATAGGGACCAGACGGGTTTGACATCGGGATCCATGGCTTAGACCTCGCTTAGGGGCTGCTATGTCCGGAGTCCGCCATATGCGCAGGACATACATTGGGTTGTACAGCTCGGACCTCTGGAGGTCGGCCTTCCATCCCTTGTTTGTTGCCTCTCGTCTTTGGGCGTTGGATCCAATGTTGTGTTTTATTGAAAGGTAGGTGTTGACACATGTAACCATCTGACTTGACCCCATGGACAGCAAGGCAAAGCATTTATTTTTGCTAGCAATAGAAACTAGTGTACACATTGGTTTAGAAACTGATGAGCCCTACATTCAACAGTTATTAATTATGATTCGCATAGTTCTGTGTCTTTATCCAGCACTCTTCTTTCTTGTTTCATGCTCTTGTGAATAATTTTTTTTTGAGTCTCTCAAACCAGTTTCACAATTATCGATGACATTGTACATGATTTTGAGGACTGGTTTTAAATCGAGACAAAACTTGATTGGGTGGGTTGAAGAATTGTTAAATGTAATACAGTTTGGCTTGTTTTGATTCTTTTGAACTTATAAAAGCTTGTGAAAGTAGTTGCTCTTTAGATGTGGATCCTAACTGCACTGTGGATCTTCCAGAGGCAATATATGTTTCTTTGGCTACCTTTACCAGAGAGTGATCCAAAAGAATCAAAAGATCACCAGCATAAGGAACACAACAATGCGAGTCAAATCTAGTACAATTTGTACAAAACTTAATTAAGCATTTCAAGGTAATCAGCCATCAAAGAGTTCTCCAGCAGTTTAAGATTAAAGAAGCTCCTCAAGGCATCATCATGATAAAAATTTACTTTCTATTTGACCTGGTCTTGAGTCTTGATGGCATGCCAATTTGTAGTTTGTTGCTGTTGTTAGTATTATTATTTTTGCTGGTTTTGTAGCATTCAACTGTGTTTTCTTTCCCTCTCAGATTCTGTTTCCACCAACCTTCCATGCCATCAGCAGACTACGGACCTCTATTTGGATGCATTTGGCTCAGACGGACCCGGGGATGGCAAGATGTCACGAACTGGATCACAAAAGAAACAGAATTATGTTTCTCAGTCAGCAGTAGCTTTGCGTTGCCGGGTTATGCCTCCTCCATGCATCAAGAATCCATATTTAAATATAGATTCATCTATTGATTTCGATATCTTTGGCGAAAGAAGATCGAAATCCACAGGTGAAAATTTCTCTTCATTCTTTCACTTGCAAGTTATCATATGCTGATTGTCTTTTCACAGCTATATCCTTGCCATCTCTTTACATATGCTCGTCTTTTATTACATAGCTTCTGCATCTGAAATGTTACTATGTTTGGTGCATTTGGTCATTTCATCCTTGCTACTTCTCATGAAGATGCTTCTAAAGCACAAGAGTGCCTTTCTTTTCCTGAGCTTGTAGCTACTGAATTCGCGCGGGTGCGCACACACACACACATATATATATATTTCAAAATCGCTAGAAGAGTTGTGTGTGCCTTTTTATTTATGGCTAGAAGTACGAAATTTAACTTTAGTGATCTGCCACAACCATTTTTCTTGGAAAGTTTTGTTGGTAATTGGTATCTTCTCTTAATCCTCCTATCAGCTTCATGGGAATGGTAGAACTCATATTACCATTTACTTGGTAGAAATCTTTTCCATTTGATGTGATGGAATATGTTGCCACTATCTGCAGGTTTTTCTCCCTTGGTTGGCGGAGATGGACTTTCACGCTACCGCACTGATTTCCATGAAATGGAGGTATGGTCGGATTCTCAACATCTTAGAGGCTCTTCCAAGTCTCAAATAATGAATCTAGTTCTCCACTTTTTCCTTTACTTCTAAACCTTTGGGTTATTGTAACTTGTGAATTGACTTGGCTCTTTTCTCTAGCAAATCGGCTGTGGGAATTTCAGCCGTGTATTCAAAGTTCTGAAGAGAATAGATGGCTGCATGTATGCAGTGAAACATAGCATAAGGCAATTGCACCATGACATGGAAAGGTAAGTGTGTTTTACTTGAGTGGCCATCTTTGGGATGTGTTTATGTCACTATGCTTCTAATATTTCAGGAGGCGTGCATTGATGGAAGTTCAAGCTCTGGCAGCCTTGGGTATTTTTGCTTTGATCTGCCTCTTGTCTTCAGCTATGATGTGAACTGTACTCATTTCCGTAACTAAGTTAATTTGCCTTCGATTTAGGATCTCATGAAAATACAGTCGGATACTACAGTTCTTGGTTTGAAAACGAGCAACTCTATATTCAGATGGAACTTTGTGATCATAGCTTATCTGTCAACAAACACACATCTAAGAGTGCAGAAGTTCTCAACGTTTTGTATCAGGTTTTGAATCATTATCCATGATCTTGTTTTAATAAGTTTGCATTTTTTTCTTCTTTTGGTGACTATCAGATATCTTTTAGCGTTAATTATGAAAATCTGGCAGTTGTGTTGTCTATAAAGTTATCAATACTAGCCTAGTTATGTAGTGATGTTTTCTGTATAACTGAGCATTGACGAACAAGATTAAGTAAACCTGTGAGCTTATAATATCCAGACAAACTAATGACTTGATAATTTGTCTATGTATCATTTGAAACTATTGATAATGCTAGTAACAAGCAAAGTCGTTGAGTGGCGAGTAGTCGGATCCCAAGCCCAATCAGCATCAGAGTAGGCATGTAGGACCGGAGGTGGAGTTGAGGACAAAACGAGTGCCTGGGTAATGATGCCTTGAAGGTACCGAAGAATGCGCTGGAGGGTAGCGTAGTGAGTAGAGCGAGGGGCCTCAACAAACTAGCTGACGATGTTGACTGCGTGGGCAATGTCGGACCTGGTGATGCAGAGACCAATGATTTGTTTGTACTGAGTAGGGTTTGAGAAAGGCTCGCTGCTGTAGGTCGGAGTTTCATGTGAAGCTCGAGTGGAGTGGTAATGGAGTGATCGTCAGAAAGAGTAACTCGACTAAGGATGTCAGTGATGTACGTCTGTTGGGAAAGCAGAATGCCAGAATCCTTGACTCATTGTGAGCAATCTCAAGCCCGAGGAAGTCGCGAAGTGGACCTAAGTCCTTCATCTGAAATTGACATCAGAGGTGCTGCTGAAGAGAGGTGATCCCAATCGTCATCATATATGATGATTATGTCATCAACGTATGGCAGTAGAATCACCCGGCCCTGAGGTGAGGAGCGCACAAACAAATAATCTTGTGAGCTCTCAAAGAAATCGGCCTCGGTGTCTACCTGGCTGAAGCACTTAAACCATCCATGAGCGGACTGCTTGAGCCCATAGATGACTCGATGAAGACGACATACGTGTTGAGGGACAGTGTGCAGGCGATGTGGATGTTGCATATAGACAACCTCTAAAAGGTCACCGTAAAGAAAGACATTCTTCACGTCCATCTGGAGAATCGACGAACAACTGCAACCGCACGGAGGGCACGGATCGTGGTCATCTGAGCCACAAGCACGAAGGTCTCCTCGTAGTCTATACCGTACCCCTGAATAAAGCCACGAGCCATCAACTTAGTCTTGTGTCGCTCAATGGATTCATTAAGTCGCTTCTTGTCCTTGTAAACCCATCTATATCTAACATGCTCAATACCAGTAGGGAGGGGAACAAGGTCCTAAGTCTGTGTGACGACCAAGATCCAATAGCCAAGAGCCAAGACTCCTGAGGCGGGAATGCCAAGATGGATGAGGTGAGGTGAGGTGTACAAGGCCATGAGTTAGCCCCACATCGCCTGGAGAGAAGGAGATCCTGAGCTACTTATATAATTTCCCCTCCCAAACATAGAAGACGTTTTTTAAAACCGTGCGCCGCTACGGAATTCGTAAGAACTCCGTAGTTAAGCGTGCTCGGGCGAGAGTAGTACTAGGATGGGTGACCCCCTGGGAAGTTCTCGTGCGGGCACGGGCAAAGCGGACAAAATCTTGTGTGTTTGGGGCGGATGTTGAAGTCTGAGTCTTCTCGAAGGTTTGGAACTCCTCTCCCATGGCCTATCGCCACTGAGGGGAATGGACGACCTCTCGGTGCGATCGGGAATCTGGGTCAGAATAGGAGATGACAGTGGCAAAATAAAAGTGGTCCGGTGGCCCAAAGACAAAGCTAAAGTGATCAGGAGGGCAGTGCTCACGCTGAGGGTAGCGGGGCGGCGAGCACGGATCCTTGACCGATGGAGATTGGTTGGGTGCAGTAGACCGATTACAAGAGGAACCAATCTCTATATGAGGGGAGGATTGACGAGGGAGAGAAGTGTGCTAACAAGCACAAATATGAGAAAGAGAGATAACAACTCGACGAGGAGAAGATAACACGAAAGGAGAGGTTAGTCCTACATCGGTTAGGGGGTGCCAGGGTGGGAGTTTCGTGTCTCCATATACCCGTTGCCCCCTCCTTCGCATGACCGGTTTTTAGGTGGCACGATATTTGTCACATGGTATAAGAGTTGGGCCCACTCCAGAAGTGTTTCCCGAGTGGCCCCACTGTACCTACTGACGCCTCTCTCCGCGTGCAGGTAGGTCCCCGTTGAAACACGCTTTGCGTGCTGGTGGGTGTTGAACGGTTCGTCCCACACTGGTAAGGGGAGTGCGGTGGCATATCTTAATTAACCCACTATTTCCACATCGGTACGAGAGCGAGGTGGCCTCTCTTAATAAACCCACTGTTTCTACTCACTTTAAGTGGTCGGCCTTTTGGAGCACTCAGGTGCTGTCATGAAAGTAGTCCATCGCTTCTACTGGAGAATCTAGCATATTTCTTTCAATGAGAGAGGTAACTAATATGCATTTGTTGGCACTTACACATTAGTTATTTTACAACCTATCTTTATAAATTGCAAGATCAGGTCGTGATGGATGTATGTGTTGCAGGCTTGCAGCTTGCTTCTTTCTTAGTCAACTTGCTTATCCACAAAATTTATCTATTCAAATGCTAGTATAAAAATATGTATTGACTGCCTGATCCTGAAAGTTATCATACTGTAACATGTTAATATGTTATTATTGATAATGGGGGTTGTTGATACTTGTACATTAAAAAGAACAAAATGGTTGATGAAATATCGGTTAAAGTCGACAACCTTTCAATCATATGGATTTATGAAGGTACTCATGATGATTATATAGTTGAGTATCATATGAGCTATAACAAAATGTAAAAAAGGTTGAGTGGAAATATAAATAATAGTGATGCCCTAGTTAAAATCAATGTCAAAGAAATAACACAATTTGATTATATATGTTATCTTGAAGCTATTGTCCTTAGCAAGGACGTCTAAAGTTATTAGAGCTAGATTAATGAAGCAGGGAGGTCCTTCTAGGTGGTTACGTGATCGATGATACCCTTTGAGGTACTATGGGAAGTTATACATGACAACAATAAGTCTTTGAATATTCACCAATTATTCCTTTTAAGACCCACAATGGTGTTGGGAATACACTTCAATTGTCACTATGTGCTGAGCGAAAAACAAAATGAAAGCACACAATGTAATGAACAAGCAAAGAAGACGAGGCACAACATTAATGTGGAAGACCCTTCAATGTGAAGGAAAAAAAACCATGGAGATGGAGAGCCGAAATCACTATGTATCAAAAGATTACAAAGCCACCTTCTTAAGCCGATGTAACATAGCTCGACGAACTCCGTCAACTTGCTCTCACTTGTACCCACACAAAACTCTCTCTCTCTCTCTCTCTCACACACACACACACACACACACACACACACACACACACACACACACACACTTGAGAGGATCTCCTACCCACACACACTCACCCACCCTTGTGTAGTCTTCTATTGAAATGGAATGCCTCCAGACACTTCTCTCCTCCTTATATAGAGGACGTTTGCCCCTTAGTAGCCCGAAACCATAATGGTATCTCAATCTCCTATGTATAGGGAAGGCCATCAATCATCCATCTTCCAAGGTCAGTGCATGCTAGTGTCCCTTGAGAAACCCATTGCCAACTCCCAAAGAACCATCCAATGTCCATGGTACATGGGGCAATTAAAAAGTCATGTTGGGAAGTAAGGAGTAATCACGCAACCCAAGATCAACATGCATCATGCATCATATTCAAAGACCAAAGAGCCACATGCTTACTTAAGAGGCCACACATGTTTCGAAGAGGGTGACAAACTTCTCATGGGAATGGAACCCATGCCCAACAATGTATGATGATCCAAGACTCCAAGAGCATGAGATGATTGTGGTAAAATACTCCGAAGTTGGTATATGGGCCAAAAGGATAAGACAATGATTAGTTTTTCAGAGAAAATGTAGTAGTTGAACTTATCAAGACCAAAGTGGTGGAGAATTGATTGAAATTTTATGAACTTGTGTGATGAAGATACCAGGAACATGCCTCTATGGATGAAGAAAAATAGTCCCTGCACAAAAATGGAACATGAGATCTTATCCAATTACCTATAACTACAAAAGGGTAATAGAGTGCAAAGGGGTATTCGGTAAGAAATTATATTTCCCCGAGTTTGGTTGTTGTAGATTTAAGGCATATTTAGTGGCGCAATAGGATATGCCCAAAAGTAGGGTTGGACCATAATGAAATAAATGCCCGTGCCTGTCGGCACTCGGACGATCGCCTTCAGCGGCCGCGACTGCCTTCGAGGTGTGATTCACTTTACGAGCTTAGTTGTATAGTGAAACAAAAATTTGAGAGCGTGATATACCTTTGTGATGTTTCTTCTTCGACTTTGCCATGTCAGTCCACCTTGACCTCCGACCATAGATTTAGGCGATCTCGTTGACCACGTAACTTGTTGTGTCCATGTGCTCGTGTAGTTTGTTATTTGATTTATCCCTTTTCTCAGTGTCTTGTTTGTTTTGCACCCGATACCAATTCACGGATCCACGCATATTACAGTATGTAGACCTTTATTTTTTGAAGAGGTGATGACATTTGGAGGATTTCTTAATGATCATCGCTTCATATTCTTCCATCAGGCAGGTATTTACTCGGGTATTGTTGATTGAGATCAGATACATTGCTAAACCAACGGGCTCTTGTCCGAGTGGTACTTCCTCTCTACCTTGTTGGAGAGGTTCTGTGTTCGACTCTTGGAATGGACACTGTGGAGCGAACTTTCCCTCAAGACCGCTGTTGCCTTGTTTGCGAGTGCAAATCCTAGCCGTTGATGTCATGTTCACAAGATTACAGAATTTAATGCAGTTACGCTGCTTTCCCCTGTTTGGATCGCTGGACCTCTTTGAGCCCATGCTCTAGCGCCGTGTCTTCTGGCCACCTGGCCGGTCCATCCAAAAAAAAGAAGATAACATTGCTACTTCCGTTAATATTTCCCATTGAAAATTGATCATGCAAAGCAACTAAAGCTTTGGTCTTAGCTTTGCTACTTTCGTCAAACTTTCTTAAGAACTCAAGAAGGAAAACATTTGGTTTTCTCAATGGAAAGATATGGACACACCTAAAACTTCCTGAATTAGCGTGGTGGAATTTGCATCGATCGGAAGAGATAATTTCCAGTCAATGAATTCCTGTGTAGCTAGGTTTTATCAGAGGGTCATTTTTCATCTAGTCAGCCAATGAACTTAACGGGTTATTTTCATTATGCACAGTGTATTGTGTTCATAAATCATTACTTCTATTATGTTTCAGACTTCAGTTGCATGCACTTTACTAAAGTTGGTTCAACCTGTTTTCCTTTATTAGCACCATTGTTGATTTCACTCTATTTTGTATACCTCGTGTTGTTGATGTGTTTCCTTTTTTTGTTTAAGATTTCTTATACAAAACATGTATCTAATTATTCATTTCAGCCTATCTTCCTGTTTTTTTTTCTTTTTTTCGTCGAATTTATTTCAACCTAACTTCAATAATATATTTCATAATGACTAGTTTTTGTTGCACACCATATTTTTGTGTTTACAAATCATGCCTTCATTATGTTTCATTCTCATGCCCTCTTTGAAGGCTGATTTAGCTTATTTTCCTTTACTGGAAACATTTTTGATTTACGAACTATCTCTGATTTTCTAGGTCTTTGCCTTCTTGGTTCTATAGCTTTATTCATAATGAGCTGTATAATACTTCCATCTTGATTACACTATTTTTTGGAAAATTTATCTGATTTTATTTACTAAATGATACAGATAGCTAAAGCACTGCAGTTTATGCATGAACGCGGGATTGCCCATCTGGATGTGAAGCCAGAGAATATTTATGTGAAGAATGGTGTTTATAAACTTGGAGATTTTGGTTGTGCAACCCTCATCGACAGGAGCTTGCATATTGAAGAGGGTGATTCACGCTACATGCCTCAAGAGATGTTCAACGATAAGTATGAGCATCTTGACAAGGTGGACATCTTTTCCTTGGGAGCAACCACCTACGAGCTCGTGAAGGGGTCACCGCTGCCTGATTCTGGTCCCCAGTTCTCAAACCTCAGGGAGGGAAAAATCCCATTGCTTCCTGGTTATTCTATGCAATTCCAGAGCTTACTTAAGGTATCACTTCTTTTTTTCTGCCCTTCTCCCTTACCCTTTATGTGTATGAATGGGTTAAAATTTGGATACCATATATATTTTTCTTTTCAAGATTGGTGGGTGTCCCGAAACCTTTCAGGCAATGGACCCACTTCGGGCTCGGACTAATCCCTCCGGAATGCGCACCGACCCACTCAGAAGATTCCCTACGCACTCCTGGGTAACTCGAGGGGGGAGGAATCGAACCCACAACCTCCTTACCTAAGCATCAATTGCTTTGTCAACTCCCCTATCCCCTGGTAGATTATGACATTTTTTTTTGTAACTCATATAAGTGCTTCTTCTTGATTCAACCATGCCCATAGCTTAGTTGTGTCAATTAGAAAAGTATAAACTCATCTCTGATGCCATTTGAACTCCAAATAACTTGTATGCTTTAGAGAGAGGGGGGTCGGGGTGGAGCCAGGATGGAGCCGGGGTGGATCCGGGAGGGTTGGGTAGAGAGGGAGGGAGGGAGGGAGGTGAGAGGGGAGAGGGAGGTGGCTGATCAGAGAGAAGGGGAAGGAAGGAAGGGGGGGGGGGGTGCTAATCGGAGAGGGGAGGTGAGGCTGATCGGTAGAGAGAAGGAGGGAGTGGGTGGTGAGTGGTGGTGCGGGGGGCTTATCGGAGGAGAGGACGTGGGCTTGTTGGTGTTGGGGACCAGAGGGGGAGGCCGGAGGAAATGTAGGAGCCGGAGAAGGTGCCGATGCCGGTCGTCGTAGTCGATCGGAAACCCTAGAGTTCTGATACCATGTTAGGAGATGACGGGTAGGTTTGGAGAGAATGGAGATGCTTTTCATTGAGGGACTAAGCCCAATATATATGTACATCAATACACAAGTAACCCGACCCAACTGTACATAGAACCCGACCCATCTTTATGCATTAACAGGTTAAAACCCTTGAAAGCCGAAGTTGTTTCTTTTATGCATACCGTAAACTAAGCAGATTACTATTGTCATATAACATGTTATGAATGATTAGATCATTGAAACATTTTTTCACAAATTCTTACTTTTGTTTACATCTTACCTAAACCTTTTTTTTTTTCTCTATAAAACTAGTCTCTTCGGGAATTTCTGGTATACAATCTAAGAAAAACATAAATCTCAGAACTTTCTGCAAGTATTCGTCTGAAAAAATGATCTCATACTATGTTCCCACTTTGTGTATTTCTGTAATTTTCAGCACTTGAAACTTTCTAATACTAGTAGTAGTTGGGTAGCACATAGTAGTGAACCAGTGTAAATACTATGTGATGAGGTCTTCAACAACCCTAATACACAGTTCTTAGTGAAAGCTATCATGATGCTGATGTGTCACGATGGTCATCAAACAGCGTAATAAAGCCATCTAAATCTTCTGTTTTATTTTTTGTTTCTTGGCAACCGTCGTGACGGTCCAGAGACAGGTCAGTATAGACGGTAATAACGAAATTTAGAACCTTGGCGTTGTCTTCTAATTCTATATCTGATCACCATTCCAGGCTATGATGGATCCTGATCCCACGAGGCGGCCTTCTGCCAAGCAAATCATGGAGAATCCAATCTTCGAGAAGGCACGCGGCGGAGCCGCAACCAAGTAGTGTCAGCCCTTCGATCAGAAGTACTGAAGACATGGCGCGCTGAATCTGGAGAGGCAGCGGCTGGCTCTTGATAGACAGTTTGTTTATAGGCCTGTTTTTTTTGGTTAGTTCTTCGGCCAGGAGGGGGCAGGCACTCCCTGCAGCCTGTTTTTGTATCACTCCACCTCCGAATCCCTGATGCCTGAGTTTTGTAAAGAAGATGCAGGCGCTTCGTGAACGTACTGATATGCGAGGAGCCCCTCATTGTTGGAGGGGGGAGTTCTGTAAAGACTCTTTATTGGCTACTCCACTATTGTTTGTATGGTGAAAATATGCTCTCCAGATTGCAGCAGAGTGATGCTCTCAATCTAATTGATATATAGTTAGGGTGTGTATGAGTTGAGCTAGCTCGGTTTTTCTCGCAAGCTTCACTGGTTCTGAGCCCGAGCTTGAGCCTAAAAATTGGGCTCGAGCAAATCTCGATTCTTGCTGATCTTGAGTGAGCTCGACTCGGATTTCGGCTTTGTTCGATAATAGCACCTGTAAATCATGAGCACCTCAATTAGATTATAAAATGGCATAGCTACCTCCTCCGTGTTTCTATGATTTTTTTGTTTTTTTGAGATTGACGGGTGTCCCAAAACCTTGGGCTCGGATTAATCCCTTCGAGAGTGAAGCCCGACCTGAATGGATATTGGTTTTTTAAGGTCAGAGGGTGTCCCGAAACCGTTTGGGTTGTGGCTCACTTCAGGCTCGGACTAATCCTTTTGGGAGTTCAGCCCGATCCACTCGACAATTCCTGCTTCTAAATCGAGGTGAGCAGAGTTGAACCCACAACCTCCTCAACCAAGCATCGGTTACTTTGCCAACTATCCTATACCCTGCAGTGTGGTATTATCTGTTTTTACTATTTATCATGGGTAGGGTATTGTTTTTCGTAATATAATAAAGAAAAAGATACCATTGTATTGATATTTCAATATAGAATGTTGGTAACATCCTGACGTGGCACCCTATCATAGTCGACCGATGCACCTCCCAAATCATACTCCCACCTGACTGACAGACATTGGACTGCTATGATCTGGTGCCGCAACATGATGTTGCCAACATCACTATATATATATATATATGTATAGGGGGCTGCTATGCTGCGGCATGCGGTGCGTGCGGTATCGCACCGCAGCCATGTGATGCACTGCTGCATGCATCGCATGCACGCAGCGAGTGCATCACATGGCTGCGGTGCGATGCCGCACGCACCGCATGCCGCATTCAAGTATTTCTCTCTCTCTCTCTCTCTATATATATATATATATATACAAACGAGCAATGTTATTCCAACATCAAGATTTTCTCGATGTTGGCAACATCCTGACATGGCAACCGATCATATTTGTCTTAAGTCTATCGGTCGGTGTGTGCGCAATCACTAGTTGAGATCAGTGTTTTGAAAATTGGATTGGACTGGGCGGTTTTGGATCGGAACCGGAACATATTTTGGTTCGATCTTTGAATAAACCGGTTTGTTTGTTAACCCATGAATCAAACCTTGTCATAAATATCTATTTAAAGGAATATATTTTCATGTGGTTCAATCGGTTGAACCACCGGTTTGAGCCGAACCGGATGCCTTTCGGTTCGTCTTCCGGTCCGGTTTTGAAAACACTGGTTGGGATGGATGAATGATCGGGTGACGTGTCTGGATGTTGAGCAAATTTTTAGTGGCAGGCCTATCATAGCGGCAGGATTCCTAGACGTGGGGTTTATTAAAAAAAAAAATCAGGACATTTCTCTCTCATGGCGAGTTTCGATCCTCGGTTATCTTGTCGAGGCTATCAGACGGTTGTGAGCTCAGATCAGGGGAAACCGAGCAAACACCAATCGAAGATGAGAGATTTTTTTTGGATTAATTGGTGACTAATCTCTGACAGAAAAATTATGAACGTGCCAGATATCTTTTTAACGTTTGGTTCCCGATTTTTTTGAGAAAGCCGAAACTACCCTTTGGTCTCTTCTCTCATCTTCTCAAGTACGAGTAGCACGATGGCGGCCGGCGGTGGTGTGCGCACAGGGGCGTGGCCAGAATTTTTTTTTGGGCTGAGCAGAAACTAAACTAGTTTTTTTTACAATGAAACTTTTACTTTATAAAAAAATACTAAGCAAAATTTTTTAAGCAAACATCGACGGTACTAGAAATTATATTAATATAAAAAAAAGGTTAATTACACTTTGTTTTAAAAACTACTTTTTGCCTCATCAAAGTCAAATAAAAATTACAAAATGAGAGATATTAAGTAGTTGACAAAAGGAGTATTGTGCTAACTTTTCAAACTTTAGGGAGCGTTTTGGAACCTAGTAAACTATAGCGAGGTTAAGTGTTTTTGGCAGCGATTCACGTTTCGTGAGGACATAGAGGCGATAGCGATTCACGAATGTGTTGCGAGGGGCCAAGGGCCTCGCTAGGTTGATGTGGGCTGAGGTCTTGGTTGAGGCGGGCTGAGATATGTATTTAATAATATGGGTTATTTTTTCTCCAAACTTGACCGGGCTATAGCCCGGCCGAGCCAACTATTAGATCCGCCCATGTGTGCGCATGCAACGGTGATGGAGAAGATTTCTGCAAGGTCCTCCGACGGTGAATCGCACTTGCCCACCTACGGCAGGCTCCCTCCTGAGTTACAATTGCTTGCCGTCGCTGCTCGACGGCGGCGAGCAACAGAGACGAGAAGAAAAGCTTCGTTTTAGGTTCGATCTAGGTCTAGGGTTCATCCCATGGCATGCAGATCTAAGTTTAGGGAGGCCCGGTTAGGTCTGGCGGCGCCGGAAGGTTCGGCCTTGACGGCGGCGAGCAACAGAGACGAGAAGAAAAGCTTCGGTTTATGTTTGGCTAGGTTTGATCTAGGTCTAGGGTTCATCCCATGGCCTGTATATCTTAGTTTAGGAAGGTTTGGTTAGGTCCGACGGCGGAATGTTCGATTAGAATAAGTTCCGAAGGCGGTGGGAGGCAGAAGGTTTGTTTAGTTTCAATGGCATTTCGGTGAAAATTCAAAGTGGTTTGGAGGGCATTTTGATCCACATGCTATATCTATCAATCAGCTTAACCGGGTTTATTGTCAGGGACCGCTCACCAACTCCCTCTTTTTTTTTTCAAAATTTTTTCAAAAACGAAACAAAAAATATTAATATTTTAATAAACGGAACACAAGTTTTAAAATAGAAAAAAATGGAATAGTACGCCATCTCAAATGGCGTAAAACATTTGCGCCATTTGAGATGGCGTAAAAATGAAGCGGTGATTTTAAATGCCGAAAGTGCCCTTAGGCCTAAAGAATTTACGCCATCTCAAATGGCGTAAAGCCTTTGAGTAAATTCAAAGAGTTAAAGAATTTAAGGAGATTTAAAGAATTTAAGGCCGAGTAAATTCAAAGGAGTTAAAGAGTTTAAGGCCTTAAATTATTTAACACCTTTACCATGGCCATTTAAGGCTTTACGCCATTTGAGATGGCGTAAAATAAGAGCACTTTCGACATTTAAAATCATCACTTCATTTTTACGCCATCTCAAATGGCGTACTATTCAGTTTTTTTCTTATTTCGAAACTTTTGTTTCGTTTATTAAAATATTAATATATTCTGTTCCGTTTTTGAAATTTTTTTGATTCGTTTTTTTTTATTGCCAAAGCCAGCTTTTGGTACCTGAGAAGTACCAGCTAGTTGAGCTGGTAAAGTACCTGGGATCGAATCCTACTTCCATCTAGTAGTTAACTAGTGGAGGTCCCTGCCTAATCTCCCTCATATGTGACACTGATGCTTGCCCCCTTGAAGTTTAGCTACAAAACACTTACCCCCCTTAGTTTATTTTGTTCAAATCGCTCCCTACAGTTTGAAATGTTAGCACAATACCCTTTTTGTCAACTCCGCATTAGGCAATTTTTTTTCTGTTCAAAACTGAATTGAAGGGGGCAAAATGTAGATTTTTAACTATAGGAGGGTTAAGTGTTATTAAGCTAAATGTCAGGGGGCAAAGTGTAATTTATCCCAAAAAAAGGGGTAATGAGCCTAAAGCCTATCTTAGGAGATGATTTCGGTCTGCAGTCCCGACAACCTTTCCATTTGAGACCATACCCCTTGTGGACAAAAATACCCCTCGTCACACTTCAAATTTATGTTGGTTGCCACTCATTCGCCATCGCCGGATCGAACCGAATCGAACCCCACCCCGCCGCTGCCAGACCTAACTGAACCCCCCCAGTCGCCGTCGCTGCCGCTAGACCTAATCGATCTCTCGAGATCTACATGCTACGAGATGAACCCTAAACCTATAAATCTGAAATCGCAATCCTAAACCTAACCCGAACCGTCCACCATCGCTGTCGCCTTCCCCTGCCGCCTCCGCCATCACTGCTCGCGACCGCCTCCGTTGTCGCAGTCGTGCTATCTCTGTTTCCTTCGCTACTGCTTGCGATCGATTTCGCCTCCGCCGGTCACAGTCGCCTCAGTCTCCGTCTCTATTGAACTTGGTGACTCTTTGCCATGGCTGATTGAGAAAGGAGAGGGTGAGTGTGGTCTTGGGATTGAAAAAAAAGATAAGGATTTATCTTAATATTGGATTGGTCAGAGGGGTTGGAGGTCAAATGAAAAGTTTTTAATCTAATGCTGGGTTGGTTAGAGGTGTCTTAGGCTAATAACCCCAAAATAAAAGCTTCCGGGATCTGTTAAATCCATTTTGCAATGGCACGCATGGAGATCAAGACAGAGATGTAAATGGCGGGTGGGGAGCAAAATTAGTTGGAGGTAGACGGCCAATCCCTTATAGCCAGGCTCTCGGACCCGGATCCTCTGCTCCCGTCGCCGTCGCCGTCGCCGTCGCCGTCGCCTTTATATGGGGGGAGGGGCTCTCGTGGATGGCTTTCGTCGCTGGCTCCAAGGCCGCTCCAACCTTGCCGCACCCGTGAGCGGACAGCCGGACTCTGGAATCATTGTAGCGGCGCCGGAGGGCGATAGCCGCCTCAGGGTCATCGAGGACTTCAATCTCGTTGGCCTCAGCCTCATCCGTGTCCCCAAGCGCAGAATGGTCGGGATTGACTCCCGCAAGAAGGTCGGGTCTCCGATCCTTCAACCTTCTCTCAAACAGTTTTTATAGTTTTCTGATTCATTCGTCAAACTTCCCAAAGATTCATTTTTTTTCAATTCTTCACTTAAATCCTACTGATTTTTTTTTTTTTAAAGTTCGATTTTTTCGCCTCCTGTAACAATAAAGAAAGGGTGCCTTTGATTTGCTATGAATCTTTCAGGGTTTGCTCGACACCGAGTTCTTCACGGAGTATGGCGAAGCAAGCCAATACCAAATACAAGAGGTGATCGGGAAGGGAAGCTACGGGGTGGTCGGGGCTGCGGTCGACACCCACACCGGAGAGCGGGTGGCCATCAAGAAGATCAGTGATGTCTTCGAGCATGTGTCCGATGCCACCCGCATTCTAAGAGAGATCAAGCTGCTCAGGCTGCTCCGGCATCCTGATATCGTGGAGATAAAGCATATAATGCTCCCTCCATCCCGGAGGGAATTTAAAGACATTTACGTTGTCTTCGAACTCATGGAATCGGACCTTCACCAAGTAATACGGGCGAATGATGATCTCACCCCACCGCATTATCAGTTTTTCTTGTACCAACTTCTTCGTGCTATGAAGTATATCCATAAAGGTTTACCTTTTTTTTTTTTTCTGTTTAGTAAGTCATTTTTGTCTGGTCATTTAATTTTATATCTTGAATGACTATTGATGATATTTGTTGTTGTTGTCGTTGTTGGTGGTGTTTTTTGTAGCAAACGTGTTCCATCGGGATTTGAAGCCCAAAAACATCTTGGCTAACGCAGATTGCAAACTGAAGATTTGTGACTTCGGGCTTGCCCGCCCATCATTTAACGATGCCCCATCAACGATTTTTTGGACTGTGTGTAAACTCATTGAACGGTGCTTCACAATGAACATTTTATTGTCTTTGTATTTTTTCCGTACTTATATTAAATTTTATTTTGCAGGATTATGTAGCAACAAGGTGGTATCGTGCTCCTGAACTATGTGGCTCTTTTTTCTCCAAAGTAAGATAGTTCTCAACATTCGAGCTGCAACTTTTTGTGATTTCTTAATAAATCTTTATATGTTGGCAACTTGGCATGTGCTTCCATAATATGGAAGGAAATAGAAGTGGGTTTTTTCCCCCTTCTGCTTTTAAGGTCCCCCATCAAGATTCTAGCCATTGTTCTTTTAAATAATTAAGAAAAGAAATATTCCATTCCTTGAAAGCTAGTGGATACTAGAGCCAGTGAAAAGGTAGCTGCTAAAACGTAAACTATTTCCTTCCCTGCGACTCTGCGAGTATACCATGATCAGCCCAAGTTGTGGCAGCCCCGGATGAAGAAAGAATAGGGGTATTATGAAAAGGAATTTCCTGAGGATCTAAAACCCAAATCCCTTTTGGGGTCAAATACCTCCGATCTCTACCGTAGCTGCCAAAGAAGAATGAGAAGCAGCAAAAAAAAAAAAACAGAATCTCCAATACTATGAACATAATAAAACCATATCGAGCTTCTAATTGTACAACTTTTGTATGATGCCCTTCCAACGTGATTCACATAGAACATAATGCCACCATATGAACATGGTATATAAGATCAATATTAGGCCCAAACTGAGAAGTGTTGCACCCCCCTTGAAATAGGTGCATGTACATCACATCTCCAACGGTGGTTGCCAAAGTTCTGAGTGAACCCGAAATAAGCCATGGACTCATTAAAGAAATTGAGGTTAAGACCAATGAGAGAATGCAACAACTACTGACCCATGGTTTTTTACTAATACTAACTAATCGGCTTTCATAAGCTTTTCCACACACAAAGAGGGGAGGAAGTGCTTGCTGCAAACAATTACTTGGTTTTACCTTTCATGAAAGAAACACAAACTCCATTGGGATTAGTTATTAAAATCTATTTTTATAATTCGAGGAATCTTTTTCTTTCGCTAAATTGTAACAAATTTTTTTACATTTTTACCATTTATTACTCAGTATTTAAGATCATATATGTATCAATTTCTTTTCTCTCACATGAAAGATGTCTGAAATGCTTGAAAGAGGAGAGGAACAAAATGAATGCATGCCACGCACGTAGCGTGTGCATGAAACTAATCACTTGAACTTGAAGAAAACTAAACTTTCTTAATGAGAAATCAGTTTTAGAGGGTCATATGTGTCTTGATGTATTCTAAACTTCACTCTCCAAAGAACACTGCATAGGAACACATTTGTACCATGCAAGACACAAATACATATATGTATCTCTTGGGAACCTTATTAAGCAATGTTATTAAAACGTCACACACGACAAATGCAAGTATGGTCCAAATCGCTCTAGTGATTGTGCGGCCTCATGTGCGATTGTGTTAGTTTTTTTTTTTATAAAAAATTGGTTTACAAATGTCGGAAAACACCAAAAAATCTTAGAAAGTAGTATTATGCAGAAAGAAAAAAATTCATTTATTTCATTGTAATAATTTATTACATATTGATTAGCTAGGATTGTTCTTTCCAAAAACATTCAAAAATGGTAAATACAAAATTTCTTTCAATTAATTTGTTTCTAGTTGTTTATTGGTAACATTGTGGTATAAAATTAAATTTGTCATCTTGTTTGGGGCTGAATCACTTTTGAGAATTTAGGGGGTTTCAAAGAAATCATAAAATTCATTATTGTTGTTGATGAAATCATGTGAATTTTTAATATATGTTGTATATTTTTGTCCTTTATATTTTTGTGCAACCTGCCTAGAAATACACACTGTTGCGTTTTAAACTAGTAGATTAGTTTAGAAATGTTATTCCAAAGTGTGTGTATGTTTTAATTTATGATTGTCTAGAGTTTTGTTGCAAAATTCCATCGTTTTTATATATAGACTATTATGCATATGCACAACGGGCATAAACATATATGTGGAGTTCCACTCCACTAGATAGTTTAGAAATGTGATTTAAGTGTTCTAAAGTGTGTATCTATGCTTGATACTTCGATTTATTAGTGCATTGGGCACGTGCTACAATTACTGATCTATGGACCCTTTTACACGTACACAAATTAAAAATAGTCATTTAAGTATAGGGTATGGACACATGAAATGATGATAGGGGCATAAGGGCATATTGGTAATTTTTGCAGGGTCACAATGGGAAGTGCAAGAATGTAACACTTATTTCCTTGCTTTTGTTTTAATGACATAGGATCCAAATACGGGGTTTATGTACACTATATATATGTCAAACTGTATTAGCTACACAAGTTATAGAGACAATCGGGTTTCGGGTGTCGAATATGGGTATTGAGGTACCCATACCCAGTTCCTATACCCATACCTAACCCAAGCCTTGTAAAACGTATTAAGCCCATACCCAAAACTTAATAGGGTAGTTACTATACCCATATGTACCCTATTAGATAGAGTTTCTATACCCATACCCTACCTAAACCTTGTACAACCCATACCCATACCATACCCAGACCTTGTACAACGCCTATGCTATCAAAGTCGGGACTAGTCGGCGACTAGTCCCTGGGCGGTATTTTGCCGACCGATTAATTTCGATTCTGTCATTGCTGGGCGGATTCCCGACTAGTCCCCGACTAGACCCGACTAGTCCCCGACTAACGACTGCCGACTAGTCCCCAGGCAGCATTCTGCAAGCAAATTTTTTTTTTTGAATGGAGTCTTTGCAAGTAATTTTGTTTAGATTTTTTTACATTGGCTCAAAGTCTTGAGTCGCAAGACTCACAACTATGGCTCTTCCCTGTAATCATCTGTTGAGCACCTGAGAATCTCAGATAAAAACATAGACAAATAATTAGTTTATTTGTTGATATCCATATAACCCTATAATCAAAATTGGGGTTGTTCACTGATTAAACATCATCAAACAAATATTGTGATGAATTCTTAGTTCTGAGTCTTTTGACATGGGCATGAAGCTAATACAACTGTGTTCTGTTAGACTGTTACTTATGTATTTATACCCATGCTGTGAAGTGTGAAGGTATGTATTGTTATTAACCGACTAATATCATATATTTATTGACATTTATGCTAGTTCATATATCATATATGCTTAGGGAGGGGGGGAGGGGTTATAATAAGTTTTGGCCGACTAGTCCCGAATTAGTCCCGACTAGTCCCGACTAGTCCTAGTCGGCCCTTGGCCGACTAGGGCCGACTACCGACTTTGACTGCATAGTACAACGCATATCTGAAAGTACATTTGTACTACCCGTACCAGATGTTTCGGGTCGGGGTCGGGTCACAAGTCTGAATTGTACAATTAACCATTGCCACATTAGCATGGTTGCATCTGTTTTTGGTGATTGTACTCTTCAACTACCTCACCTTTAGACTCATGCCTGTGGCAATACTGAATTATTATTTCATATGGGATGCTAACAATGATTTCTAAAACATTAAATGTTTTGCAGTACACCCCAGCAATTGATGTTTGGAGCATAGGATGTATCTTTGCAGAAATGCTAACGGGGAAACCATTATTTCCTGGAAAAAATGTTGTGCATCAATTGGATCTGATGACTGATCTGCTTGGCACTCCGTCGGACGAATCCATCTCAAGGGTTGGTTAAGTAGTAGTTTTTTTTCCAGCATAAGTAGATGGCTTATTGAGGAACATCTTGCGTTTGTATCGTTAATCATTTTACTTAATTATGTGTTGTATCTGTGTTCTTCTTTATCCCCAAATATGGGATCATGGGGCATGACTTGATGGTTATGGTTATGGACCTATGGTTAACTGTTTTCTATTTTATTTTGATGTTCCGTACCAGTGCAATTTCTCATGCTCTTTGATTAGTATGCCCATCTACATTTGGAAGTCATGTCATCATTAATTTCAAAATTCTTGTATTATATGTGATAGAATGGAATCATGCATCTTGCGTATTCTTTAGCCGCTTGTGTAAGATTATCTACCGTCACCCTCACTTATCTGTCATATTTTAATTGTTGAGATACATGTAAAGTAATGAATGATGGAGAGCATAGGGAAGGGATAGATTCATTTTGGTATGGAAGTTCGGTATGTTTGACACAGTTTGTATCTAATGGATGTGTACTTGCCTAAACAAGTGTTAGAAATCTAAATACAAATATCACATATCCTCGGTTAACGAATTAATGCATCAGTTTGACCTATATGTTTATTTTTTCAAGGGTGGGCAGGTTGACAACTCCACCCTCAATGCTATGGTTTGAACTAGGAAGCATGGGCAATTCCCTAGAGGTTTTGTGCCAGTGTCAGATATGTTTTGGACACCGACATTCATCGGACACGCCTTGGACCAGAGTTTTAAATCTCGGCCGATATCGGTACGTACTGGTTTTGGTATGTTCGAGACCGGTACTGCATCCGATCCCGATACCTGGCTCGTACCGGCCGGTACCAACCGGTACGGACAGGTTAAATATGTTTTTGTTTTGTTTTTTTCCTCAACCGGTATCGGTCCGTATTGGCCGGGGCCGATACATACCAGTTCGGGACCGACCGATACCTCGACCGATGTCGTGATTTTAAACCTTGCCTTGGACACGTGTTGGATGTCTCATACATGTTCAATTTATTTTTTTTCACCGAGTACATCTTGGACACTTAGCGGACATGATACTTTAAGTACATGTGGACAATGTTGGACACACGTTTTTGAAAATATAATAGTTTTTAAAAATATGGGTCTTTTTTTTAAAATATTTTGGAAAGTTTTGGATTATTTATATAAAAATAAACTCATTTGGAGGTTTATTATTAAAGAAATAAAATATTTTTCTTTATTATGGATGTTGATTTTTAATGATAAACGTGATGTATGTTAAATATGAAATAGCCATGTTTTGTTATGAATTTATGGTTTGTGAAGTCCTTTCTCATTATTTTATTTTTTCTTGCATGTCCACTTTATATATATATTTGAGAGAATAAACAGTGGCGGACCCAGGATTTTTTCTCAGGGGGGGCATAATTATTAAAAAGTAACTATAGTCGTTGCCTTATAGTCGAAGGCTTAAGCAGACAGTGTGACAACGTCCTTACCATTCCTTCAATCGCGCAACAAAAGACCTATTAGGATTTTACCTCGAGTGGAGGAGAATTTTGATCCTCGGAGTTCTTCGAAAATTTGGACCTGTAACTGACCGACTCGATCAGGGTGCACGGGTTGTAAATAATAGACCATATCCTTTTTTTTTTTTTTGCGGGTGGAGGGGGTATTTGATACGTACCCCCAAATACCTGTAAATAGGCCCCGATTCCCACTCGATTCTCATTCACTAAGGGCCATGTGATGAGCTTTACGGGGATGCCACGTGTGCGGGTAGTGGCAGACGGCGGTGGATGTCGGCCGGACAATAGTGGGCATTGGTGACCAGCAACGAGTGGTGTCCGCCGGCCGACGAGGCTGGCCGTGGGTCGCCAATACAGGTGGCAACGGCGGTGGTGGGCGGCGGCGACGGATGGCCCATGTGGCGGTGGGGTGGTGGTCAGCGCCATGGTGGTGGACATTGACTGGCGGGGGGGGTATGGTGGTTGGTGGGGCAGTGGCGACTAGTGGGGGTCACCTCCATGTGAAGTTGGCAACCAAAAGTTGACAAACTGACTAGAATTATTATTTTTTGGATAAATTACACTTTGCTCCCCTCCCCTCCTCTCCTGAAGTTTAGCTCAAAAACATTTAAAACCCCCTATAGTTAAAAAACAACATTTTGTCCCCCCCCCCCCATTCAATTCAGTTTCGATCAGATAAAAATTACCAAATGAGGAAATCAAGTAGTTGACAAAAGGGGTATTGTGCTAACATTTCAGACTTTAGGGAGTGATTTGGAACAAAATTAACTATAGGGGCTTACGTGTTTTTAAGCTAAATTTCAAGGGGGTAAGTGTAACTTACCTTTGCTTTTTCCCAAAAGGGAAGGGGGGGGGGGGGGCTTGAGCCCCCCTGGGCCCAATGTAAGGTCCGCCCCTAAGAATAAATATATACACACACATACACATATTGTTGTGTCCATGCCGTCTCCACGTCTTACTTTTTTTATATTTTCTTGTCACGTGTCCATCCGTGTCAGTGTCCAGGCTCCCTAGTGTTTGAACTTGTAGGTAGAGACAAGTTAATGTTGAGAATTAATAATTAATTTGCTTCAAAATCAATGATTAGAATGGAATAAAATAGAAAGGTGTGGTTGTGAGTCTAGTGACTAGTGAATGCGTTTCCATAGAGATGCTGGACAATTAAGTATACAATCTGGACAATTAAGTATACACTCTTTTAAATTAAGATGGAGATGTCAACACATAAGATATAGGGAAATGACCCACATCTTCATTATGGTAACATGTCCTATATGGGCTTTGTTATGTGATAGCTATTTTTTTTTCAGTAGTCTCTTGATTTGATGTATGCGTCTCTCTGCCTCTTTTACCAGAATTTCTGTCTGACTTCATTTACTTTGAATTTTGTCGCTGATGCTCTCTTAATGGAATATATCTTTCGTATACAGATTCGAAATGAGAAAGCTAGAAGATATCTAAGTAGCATGCGGAGAAAAACCCCAGTTCCTTTCTTGCAAAAGTTCCGAAATGCAGATCCGTTGGCTCTCTGTTTACTTGAGCGTCTACTTGCATTTGATCCTAAAGATCGGCCTACTGCTGAAGAGGTAGAATTTAGCAGCCGTAATTGCTTATCATACAACTTAAAATATGACATTTAGTTAATTCCTTGAGAAGTCAGTTGATTGTCTCTGTTCTATGCTGATAGTGGTGTTATATTTTCAGGCACTAGCTGATCCGTACTTCCAAGGTCTGGCGAATGTAGATCGTGAACCATCAACACAGCCCATATCAAAACTAGAGTTTGAGTTTGAGAGGAGGAAATTGGCAAAAGATGATGTCAGGGAATTAATTTATCGTGAGGTACAGTGCATGACTTGATATTTAATGTGTAACGATTACCCTTGTATACTGCAATTTTTGCTTATAATAGAATTGTTTTTAAGCGAACAGATTCTAGAGTATCATCCTCAGATGCTGCAGGAGTATCTTCATGGTGCAGATCAGATTAGCTTCATGTACCCAAGGTGAGACAATTATCTGTTTTCCCATCAATTATAACTTCATATTTTGCATCATACTTTTTGAGCTGAACTTATTGATTGGATTTTTTTCTGCTCACAAGTCTACTAGTCAACATTTTGTGTCATTCGATTCTACGGTATGGAGATTTATTAGATATGACGCATGCCTTACAAGTTTGGGTTTGAATCAGAATAATGAAGAATGATAAATTTCGTATTTGGTAGAACTTGTCTTTCTTTTGGGTTAAACCGTTCAAGTAAATCTGACCGAAGGCTATCTTACTTTTATATCTATCTTTTTGGGCTCTTGACAGAGAAATAACAAATTCTGATAAGGAAGAGAGAATATCCTTTTGTGAAATGGAAGGAGTTATCCCTGCTTGAAAACAAAGGTGGTTTAGTGTCAATGATATGGAGATGTAAATGTTGGCTTTATGTTGAGGATTTGATGAACTCAAGGAGCACCCAAGTCTCAGGATTCTTTTGGTGGTAGAGAAATGTATGAGAGGTTCTCATAGTAAAGTAATGCATAAGTAGGAAGGTAGGATGATTATGCATTAACTGTAGTTGTATATACATCCTGCTGATTGTATTATTAATATTCTCTGCCTTATATTCTAGGGCATTCTCAAAACTGCCAATGTCGGATCCAAGCCCGAATGAAAAAGTTGAGGGTGGATGTTAGGTTGAAAAGTTCAAATAAAAAATGAGCTCAATCTTTGAGATAAATCGTAATTCGATCTCGATTGGTGAGAAGGATTCATAGAACTGACCCCAAATAGATGGTGTAAGGCTTGATGGTTATGGTATATTCTATGATACTTCCACCAGTAGGCGACCTAACCTCATGTGTCTGTGTTTCCGACTGTATATTTTATGAAAGGGCGTGTTGGCCTAACAATAGTGTATCTCTCCTTTACTCTTTCTTATGTGTATCATGTTAATAGAGCAGAAAGTATGATATTTTTTTCCTTGGAGATTGCCAATTTGCCATTACAAAGGGTAAGCCAGACTTTCCTTCTTCCATTTCACACTGCAATGATGTAACTATTCAAAGTTGCATTATAAGTCATTTTCCTCATGTAAACACCTCATGTTCGGCAATGTGAACCCAAAAATTTATTTGCAGATTTTCATTGTTGGATTAATTCCCCCCAAACCCTTGCCGAATCGGCCATCATGCTGGTGACAGGCATTGCAGCTCTGCTTCTCAGACCAGACTGCACTATGCAGCCGGTAATACCAGGGTTTCTTCTTCTACTCAAGGCTTTGTTGATCCACCGTTATTGAATCTAATGGCTCAAAATGCCTAGGGCAAGGGATTGCTTTTGGGAATATTTACAAGAAGAGGAGGGAAAGATCCGATGTTTATTCTGCAAAGAGTTGTGTGTTGGTTCTATAAGATGGATGAAAATCCATCTATCAAAGATATCGGGAAGGGATGCATGTTCATTTGTCCCTGTCACCTGATGGTGTTTGTGAAGCGGCAAAGAACGCTCTAAGCGTGGTGGACTTAAGGAAGAAAGCATGGTTTCAGATTTTATGAGGCCACCGTCATCATCAACCCCATCATTGGTTGGTAGTTCAGGATCAATGAGTACATTTTGTAGTCCTTCAAGAGGAGAAGGAGGGTCAGAAGTGCTTCAACTAAAAATCAACGAGTTTAAAAAAGAGAAACAGGCTACCGACAATTTGATAGTGAAGGATATTGTCACGTCCCAGAAATCTGAAAACCGATCCCTGGGGTGTGAAATGAGAAAAAGATGGGATTTTGGGTCTGGTCAATTGATTACACCAATTTGGGTTCTCACAGGGCTTCTTCTACTCTCTTTAATATGAAAAACAAGGAGGAGGGAGAAACAAGAGGGGAATCTTTTAATTTTAATTTTTCAAAAAATATTTTTATTAAAAATCAAAGAAAGAGAAACTAACAACAGAGAGAAGATATTATCTAGTCAAGCTCAACCTTCAAAAGTCATATCCTCTCAGTATGAGTGACCTGTCGGTGCCACTACATACTGATAGGAGTCTATTTGAGGGAGCACGAGGCTCAAGCCTCCTACGGCTAACCAAGTGGTTTCACCCACTACCTAACACTCAGGTGCACCAGTCTAGGGTTCCTATCTACAAGGTTAATCAATTTAGTCATTTATATATACTTATATTTTCATCATGATCTATCCTAAGCTTAGGGCCTTGAGGAGAGGCCTACCCAAAAGAATTCAGCTGGAACCATTGCAACTACAACCATAGAATACTGACTAACTAATAAGACCTCTTATTCCAATACAATTACAATGTCTGAAGAGAAAAAGACTACAAGATTAACGTACTAAGCAGAAAGGTAACACTGCAACTCTAACTCCGCCTCTGGAATCCTACTGCTACTCCTGAGCCTCCGGACCTGCAACTGAGCCTACTCGTGGGAAAGAGTAGCCCCCAATAGGAAATTGGGAGATTAGCCAAATTAATGGCTAGTGACATCCTAATAGTCTTTAATAATATGAGACAACTAATCTTAATAAATTAAGATGAGATCTATTAGTTCTAGTATAATCAAAGTTTGCAGAATGATACCTAAACCTATCAGTAGTCTATATTCACATGCAATTCCTACTGTCACTAGGTTATCTAACATGAAGTCCATTCAATGTTCTACAGAATTAAAGAATAAATTAAATAAGACATTCATCTAAAGTCACGAGGTCATCATGTAAACAGTTATACATGCAATTCTAAATTCATATATAGATTAAACACACACTATCAAAATGTGAACCCTGGATATTTTGTTCATCCTGCCCCCGGTCGGGCATTACTATAGGGCCTTTTATTTCGATGTAGAGGGCCAACTCTCTCGCCGTGCATACACCAACACCATGCACTAGTCACCCAGATGATCATAAGGGGTTTTCCGTCTTTCACGGTGGAGCTCTATCGCCCAACTTGCTTTACTATGGGGACTTCAACTCCCCGGGACAGGGTTGCTAGGCCAATCCCTACTCGAGGGCACCTCCTATTGGCTTTACCACAACCCTTGCCCGTGACCCCTAACCTACTTAACTTCGGCTGTACGCGCAGGGTGGTTCACGGCCCTTGCGCGCACGGGGTCCCTACCCTCTAATCAGGTAGATTCTCATATAACATCTTTCAACATATATACTGAAGCTACAAAAGGTATATTTAATGCTTAACAATTTCCAACAATTTACCCCTGATCCCGTACTGCTCTCGCAACCCATGCGACATAATAAATAAATAAAGTAAGACACTCATCCCGATGACCCGTGTGCTAGGGTTGCCATACTCCTCTCAGGAGGGTGGGCTCCGATAATTATTAGTTATTCAATTTATTGTTTAATTTAAGGGAATCCTAATTACGGTGTCCATACAATAAAAAACAATCATTATTATTATTTTGTTAATATTTTAAGCATGCGTCTCCGGACTCGCGACTCCGCATGCAAGGCGGGGTCCACTTGACCACATGCGACGATGCCCGGCGGGACCCGCATGCAGTGTCATGGACACCTACCCTTAGTCATTCTTATTTTCCACTATTAAAGACCACGCAAGGGTAGTAGATGTCACCTGGTTGTCGATCGCACACGACTCCGGCTTGCTAGTTGCTTCTGATCCGTCTTCGCTGGATCACCACGATCAAGGTCTGATAATAACCACAGCTCCGTATCACAACTCTATCGATTAAAACAAAAGAATCTACGATGAGGGTTCTATGCCAAGGATAATCGGGCACCCTCGATAGGGGACCAACATTGAGTCGACAGTACGCAAATCCGTGCGACTGAAGAACTCGAACCTAAACAATACTAGGTCAAACAAGTAATTAGAAGCTAAACCTACTCATCGAATCGGGCTCGAAGAACTCTTTCCGATGGTTCCAGTTTCGCTGGAATCCGACTTCGGTCGAATGGTTTCGGGTCAAACCACGTAGAACCGATGAAACCGATCGCATGGTTGGTTTACTAGCGTAGAAGAGGTTCTAGGGTTATATTCTGGGTTTAAAAGGTAGGGCTCAATGTTTTGAGCACAATGCCGCTAGTTTCGTCCGAATCCGAGTTCGGACGATGAAACGGTGGTCAAACCACGGTACCACGATAATATCGGGTCAAAGGATAAAACAAGATATTAAACAATACAATTACTATGCTAAACTATGGCCAACAGGTAGTATTTTTCGAGCCGGTCGAAATGACGCTAGTTTCGTCCAATTTTGAGTTCGGACGGAGAAATGGCAGTCGAACCAAAATTGACTGGTTCACGGGTCTGGTTCAAGTGAACCAGACCGGTTCACTAAGTGGGTCGGGTCAGGTCTGCAGGGTCGGGTCGGGTATGCAGTGGAAGGTCGGGTCGGGTTCAGGGCTAAACGGTTCGGGTCTGGGGTTTAGTTAAACATGGGAATTTACTGATTTACCCCCCCCCCCCCCCCCCCCCCCCCATGTTCATCTTCTCCACGAGTCCAGCCGTGGGGGGGGTTCCTGCGCGACGGCGGCCGGCGGGAGGGGCGGCCTGGAGCACCGGCGAGCGCTCGGCCGGCCTCTCCCGCACCACCCCCACGGAGGAGGCGCGGTGGGAGGCGGCCGGAGCGACCGTCGGACTCCCAAGGGCTCGGACGGAGGGGGGCTCGCGCGGGGTCTACGGCCGGTGGTGGTGCGCCGGCGATCGCTGGGAGAGGCTCGGTGCGGCGGCGGTGTCCGCCCGTGCGGGCCGCGGCAAGGGAGAAGGAAGGGCCGGGGGTCGCGGGGTTGGGTCGCGGAGGAGAACGGGAGGAAGAGGCCGGGGTGGCTGACCTGCGGGGTGACGGCGTGCTCGCCGGGGTTCCGGCGAGGGGCGGGTCGGCTGCTCCATCTCCCTCGATCTCTTCTCCTTCTCCGTCTCTGTCTCGTTCTCTCTCTCTGCATCCCGTTCTCTCTCTCTCTCTCTACATCCCGTTCTCTCTCCCTTTGCATCCCGTTCTCTCTTCCTTCCTCTCGTTCTCTCTCTCTATTTATAGAATCTAGGTTGGTAAAGAGATAGGGTGGGGGATAGAGTCGGTTAAGGCCTTAGCGGGAGGGGATAAAGATAAGAAAGATAGGGATATATCATCCCAATCCTGCCCGATAATTCCCATCCGAATTTCGGATTTAAATAACTGGGGAGGGAGGTCAAGAGAGCCTAAATTATGCTAGGAGACCGGGAGGTAGGCTCTAGGGCTGGTCGGGCTCGGTCCCGAGCCCTGAACCGGGCTCGGTTGGAATCCGGGTGCGATTCATCCATCAACCGGGCTGAAAAGAATAATAAGTCGTATCTATCAAACCGGAAGTCGGAATAGGGCCCGAGAGGATTCGTTGGAAAGGTCTCGTCAACGCGAACGCGTTAACGCTTGGTACATAATTTTCTGACTTCTGGATCTCCCGAAAAGAAGGAAAGACTCCAAAACTCAAAATAGCAATAACTATTCACCCGGGTGTCGGATCGACCCTAACTCAGGCTCATTGGAAGGCTCTCTCAGAGCCTCATCTAACGTATCTTGTTTCGTTACGATCCGATCATCCGATCTCTTGCAAGAAACAAAACAGCTTCGACTGTCGACCAATTATCGCTTTTCTAGGGTTTATCTGCCGGGCTGCGGAAACTGGCTGCGCATACACCTGATCGTTGCACGGAACGCGCCATCGTGACATGCTCGAAGTTACGGAGAATGTGAACGTAAAACATCTCATAGGTTTACGATCCATTTATTGGGAAAAAGCCCAAAGAAAAAGTCTGGCTGTAAAAAGACGAAACTAGCCATTGAGGATTTCTATTATTCTCAAATCTAACACCACAGGTGTTACAGATATGGTGGCAAATAACCTTCCCATCAATTTACTAAGATCCGAAGAGTTCAATGAGACATTAGCTGCAATTACAATTGTTGGCCCCAGATATTTTCCCCTTAGCTGTGCTAGAACAAAGATATTGGGGTAGTGGAAAGGTGAAGTGAAAGAATATATCAAAATGTTGAAAGAATCATGGGCGCATTCAGGATGCACCTTATTGTCATATGGGTGGACTGACACTAGGAAGGGGCCGCATTTGAACTTATTGGTTACTTGCCCTAACTGAACCATGTTTTCTAAAATCGGTATGCACGGTTAGAAGGAAGAAAGATGGAAACTTCATCGCAGACTTCATATGTTCCTGGATTGAAGGGTGGGTCCAAAAAATGTTGAGCAAATGGTGTTGTATAATGCTTCCAATTATGGCATGACCGGAGCTTTCATTGAAAAGAGATACTCACATAACTTCAAGACTTCATGTGGGGAATATTGTTTGGATCTAATTTTGGAAAAGATAGATGAATTGCCTCATGTGAAGCCTATTCTAGCGTCTGTAAGGAAGAGAAATGTGTTATAAATATCAACATGTTTTGGATTAGATGAGGTTGCATACTAATGGTAGAATACCGAAAAGGCCGGGTGCAACTAGATTTGCAACTGAATTTCTATATTTGCAGTCAATCATCAAAGATGAACAAGCGTTTCGATTCATGGTCGCTTTGAAGAAGTGGAGGTTTCTTACCCAAAGCAAATAATCAGTAGCGTTGAACCTTTAGGGTGGGTGTTGAGGATTTGATAGTGATGGTTCCACAATGGGGTATTTATACGAAAGCATGGATTGTGCAAAAGAAGCAATCGAGAAAGTTTACAAAGGCGATGATGAGAAGTATATGTCTTATTGATAAGAGGTGGAAGAAGACATTAATTAGCCCTCTACATGCCGTTGCCAGTTTTCTGAATCCTTGCTTGTTTGTTTCCAAATTGGTGAAAGTGAATAAAGAAGAAAAAGTGGATTTGAGAAGGTTTTGTAAAAGATGATACCGGGACCTGATCCGAGAAAAGCTATTCTTACCGAGATCAAATTCTACCACCAAAAACATCTAAAGATATTTGCACCCATGGCATTTGAGTCCTTGAGTTAGAGCATCCAAGTGCCGTTTTTTTTTATTGTTATAGTTTTTAAAGTTTGATTAGTTTGTTACTTGGTTGTTCTTATGATTTGATAATGGAGTTTTTTGTATTTGTATGCATTATGTGCTATGTAGGAGTTTGGTGGCATGTGTTGGGAGATGAGGTTCCAACTCTTGAACGGTTGGCGATCAAATTTCTTGAGCCCTTTCCTTACCCTCCTTGACTTTGGAACTCTATTCTTATTATGATGCTGTTCAGGCTAGAGACCCTAGTGTTCATCATTCGACCATGGACTTCTGTGCCTTTCGTGGCGGTTCTCTCTTTTCTTGCAAGCCAAGAAACAAGATATTCTTTCCAAACTAGCTGTAAAGCCAAGTACCATGGGATCTAAGGTTAGATGGTTCCTAGGTTAGCTTGGCATGTCTACCTTGGCATCTAAGGTTAGCTGGTTCCAATGTCGATTTGGAGACTCAAATGTTACTTTTTCTCACCTGCTTCTCTTAACTGTTACAATTGGAGTGCTACCAAGATCGTTACTTGACCATGCATATAGATATCAATTCTTATTTACTTTGCTGGACACCACTTTTTTGCTTGGACACACCTTATTCTGTGTGCCGTCTAGACATAGATCACGAGCTTCTTCATGAAGTCTTATACTTTGCTACATCAGCTCTTACTGTCCAAACTTTTGGTGATCGATTCACCTTGAGAGTGTGGTGGAGAAGAGAGGGGTGGGTGGGTGTGCAGGGATGTTATATGAAGTATTGAGTTACAACCTTCTAGTTTATAGAAATCCCCCATCTGGTCTTTTCTCAGATGTACTACTGGAAGATTTTAAACCTCCCTGGCGAGGCATCCCCCTGGACCAATGTACATCGTTTCATGTTTTCAGTTTAATTTTCACCTTATTAAGCTCTGATTATTTACAATATAACTGCTGAAATAACCTACAAGTATATGGTGGCATCATTTTTCTTTAAATACTGACAGATTGCGGACGTCCGATACATGTCATTCCAGTTTATTTCTCCACCTGTCCCTGCTATTTTTGGCTCCATGCCCAGATAAGAAGTGGGAGGAATGATGTCCGGTCAGTGCTGTTTCAAGCAAATCATTAGTCATTGTTCAATCTGTACTGATGCTTTGTGTCGATCCTTGACCAAGTGATGGTGGAACATGAGCTTTTGGGTTAATAGAGGGATCATGTTGCAATGATAATTAAGTGAAATGGTGTTTCCTTGGCAATGAAGGTCGTAGATGTAGCTCTGATAGGAAGAGGGCTTCATATTTATGTGGAAGGGAGTGAAAAGCAGGCGGAAGAGTTATAAAAAACTTATGGAGGTTTTGAGAAAGGATTTAAGGGAAGTTCATGCTTACAGAGGCCAGAAGGACATGGCCCTGTGGATGTTAACTAGAGATAAATTGGGTTTAACAAAGCTAATCCTAAATTAGGGTTTGACAAAGCTAAGTTGATATGTTTACATTGCTATATTTTGGATTTATGCTCGATTAACCTTGACATTAATATAAAACAGATGCTCCCTTCTATTTTATTGCACTCTCACAGTATAGGCATACACATATATCCACATCGTAGGATTTCTATAAATTTTTTGTTATTTATACTGAGATATGTAAAACAATTGATCATGTCATGAACACCAAGTTCGTTCGCCATCCGAAACACATGGCTACGTTTTTTTCTCTATGAGCTTTATGCAGATAAACCTGGTTAAACTGAATCGTTTATTTGGTCTGAGCTAGTCTGCGTTCATTGCATTTTATTTGATTGTACACTTGGTAGGCCCCAAATGCAAAGCCAGCCACTTTGAGTTAAATGTCTACATGTCTTATATCAATCTGTAATTGTCAGTGGAGTCGATCGTTTTAAGCAACAATTTGCTCACCTTGAAGAGAACTATGGCAAGGGTGAAAGAAGCACTCTACTCCAGCGGCAGCACGCCTCTTTGCCAAGGTAATATTATATTAAAACTAGAAGGATTCTTAACCGCAGGATCATACATTTTCTTGATTATCCTCGAGTAATGATGCATTGTTATCTATCTATAAATAGTTATAAAGCTGAGTCCTCTGTGTCATGTGCAACCTTCCAATTTCCCACTCCTCTCTCTCTCTCTCTCAATGGTCAGCCTTCCCATTTCCCCCTCTTTTCTCTCTCTCTCTCTTGTTTTTTTTAATCGTAAAATCCCTCTCTCAACAAAACGAGGAGTGAGATTCAATGCATCGAGCGGCATCACAGCCATCCATGCATTGCATGGGATTAGTCCTAGTAATCACTATAAAATTGAATCAGAGAATCCAAGATGGAACTTGGTGGCATTATCAAATTCGTTTCGTTTGATGTGCTATGGTACTTGGTGTTATGCAGAGAGAGGGTCTGTGTAGAAGGAATTGTTGATCAAAACAATCATTTTGAGAAGAGGAGTGCGGATTCCGTTGATCGCCCTAACCATGAAAGCCCCCACAAGTCACAGCAAGGTGTGGAATCAGAACACGCATCAGCCACGGAAAATGACACGGACAAACCAAATTACAACGGATGTAGTTTGCTGAAGAGTGCTAGTATCAGCACTTCTAACTTCTAAGTGTGTGGTCGTCGAAAGAGGAACAACTACGGAAGTACGTTTGCATAAAACATCTTGACCTCTTTATAGAGAATTCATGCTGTAGTTGGATCTAGGAGGCCAATTCAAAGGCAGAGATAAAGGGTATTAAAGAAGAAAACCATACAAACTAATATCGGGCTCTTCTGACTCTTCTGTACTGGTGATGTGCAGTGATGACCTTTCTTCGACGAGGATTGCTGATATGGACCGAACTCTCGGTTTTGCTTCATTTCAGGAGCCGATGTCCAAGCACCCACATGAGACGGTGGATGGGTTGTCACATAAGATGGCGGAATTGTGTGCCCAATACTGTAGAAGATACGGGGGAACTTACCACGAGCCCCCATGATTCAGGTGGTCGACATGTTTCAAGATCTCAGGTTCAAGTCAGATATTAGCTTCGACAGCCACGAAATGTGTTTAATTTGTTGCCATTTCCATCACAAGTCATCGGTATCACTAACTCGTCTGAAATCGTGGTCGCTGATCATGATCCAGAATCGCATCACGGGCCAGTGTAGCTTTGTGATAAGTTCTCCGCCCGCTGGTTTGATGTTAAAAGATTATTGTATGGCAGTATCTATCTAGTTTGGGAAGATTGGGATCTCTTCCCTTTTACAGTATTGTGTTGTATCATTCTTTGGAAAAGTACCCTCTGATTTTGAGCTGTGAATGAGGAAATAGAATTTGGCTTTTGCCCTCATGATGTAAAGCTTGCACAGCATAGTTAGTAATATTTTTCGGCTATGGTTTTGTGTCTCAATTGTGCAGTCATAGAATGCAAGTAGTGCCACTCACTCTTTTGAGGGAAGGGGGCCCAAGGAGTCGGAGTAACATCAGGAGTAAGACCTTGAAATTTTTAAAACTCTCTCTGCTACTGGAGATGCTTGGCCAAGTTACGAAGGATAACACGACCAAGTTATGAAGGATAACACGGAGCTTCATGATACACTCAGACTTCAAGATGAGACTTCAAGATGACGCCATCCAAGAGCTCTCTCTCTCTCTCTCTCTCTCTCTCTCTCTCTCATCTTGAATTTTTTAAAAATGATGACCCAAGTAGAATGGATTGATCATCCATTAAAAAAAATTAGTTAAAAAGTATCACGTGGCAACGAAATATAGGGGAGGATTAGCATGTTGGCTAACGAGAGGACCACTCTTTGTTCTTATATATATATATATATATATATATATATAGAGAGAGAGAGAGAGAGAGAGAGAGAGATGCTATAATGCGGCATGCGGTAAGTGCGGCACTGTACCGTAGCCGTCTGATGCACTGCTGCGTGCATGTGATGCACGCAGCGCGTGCATCAGACGACTGCAGTGCAGTGCCGCATGTACCGCATGCCGCATTATAGCATGCCCCTATATATATATATATATATATATATATATATATATATATATATATATATATATATATATATATATATATATATATATATATATATATATATATATATATATATATATATATATATATAGGAGTGTTACGTTGCGCTGTGCGCTGCCCCGCATACAAAATGCGCTGCGTAATCCTGACCGTCTGATCGCGCGGATCGGATGAATCGGCGTTCAACTCCCCCACACAGCGCCCCGCCCGTCTGATCGTTTCGCCCGCCCGTCTGATTGCGTGCATGCACAGCCATCCGGCCGTCAGTTGCTATGCAAACGATTGCTGTGCGTTAGATCGATTCCAATCGAACGGTGGAAACAGTTTTCGTTGTTACTGTAGCTGCGTTAGATCGATCCCAATCGAACGGTGGGAATCAGTTTTCGCTGTTACTGTAGCGGCTACAGTAACAACGAAAACTGTTTCCACTGTTCGATTGGAATCGATCTAACGCACAGCAATCGAACGAATAGCGGCTGTGTGCTGTGCGTTAGATCGATTCCAAACGAACGGTGGAAAACAGTTTTTGCTGTTATTGTAGCCGCTACAGTAACAGCAAAAACTGATTCCCACCGTTCGATTGGAATCGATCTAACGCACATCAATTGTTTGCATAGCGGCTGACGGTCGGGCGGCTGTGCATGCATGCAATCAGACGGACGGGTGAAACGATCAGACGGGCGGAGCGCTGTGCGGGGGAGTTGAACGCAGATTCATCCGATCCGCGCGATCGGATGGTCAGGATTACGCAACGCATTTTGTACGCGGGGTAGCGCACAGCGCAACGAAGCACTCAATATATATATATATATATATATATATATATATATATATATATATATATATATATATATATATATATATATATATATATATATATATATATATATATATATATATATATATATATATATATATATATATATATATATATATATATATATATATATATATATATATATATATATATATATATATATATATATATATATATATATATATATATATATATATATAATACGGGGTATGAGCTGACAGCCCATTTGGGCATTTGGGCTGTCAGCTCACAGCCCTCCGATCTTGATCAACCACTGTCCGTTTAAAACAAAATTAAAAACACCCAATCTGTCCCTCTTCCTCTCTCTCGCGCGCGGCAGCGGCAGCCCTGCCCCCTTCGGCATCGGCACCGGATCCGGCCGGGGGACGACGCGCCGCCGGGGTCGGAGGGGACCGGGGTCGGAGGCGGGCGCAGCGCCGGAGGGAACCGGGGTCGGAGGCGGGCCGCAGCCCCGGAGGACAGCGCCGGAGGGGACTGGGGTCGGAGGCGGCCGGAGGGACAGTGTCGGGGTCGGAGGGACAGCTGCCGGGGTCGGAGGGGACAGCGCCGGAGGGACAGCTGCTGGGGTCGGAGGGGGCCGGGCCGGAGGCCCGTGTAGCCGCCGGGGTCGGAGGGACCGGGGTCGGAGACGGGCGCAGCGCCGGAGGGGACCGGGGTCGGAGGGGAATGGGGGCACAGGGGTCAGTCGGGTTTCTTCACGAGAGAGAGAGAGAGAGAGAGAGAGAGAGAGAGAGAGAGAGAGAGAGAGAGAAAGAGAGAGAGAGAGAGAGAGAGAGAGCAGGGGTCAGATTGGGTGTTTTTAATTTTGTTTTAAACGGACGGTGGTTGATCAAGATCGGAGGGCTGTGAGCTGACAGCCCAAATGCCAAATGGGCTGTCAGCTCATACCCCGTATTCTCTCTCTCTCTCTCTCTCTCCCTCTATATATATATATATATATATATATATATATATATATATATATATATATATATATATATATATATATAATGCTGCCTATCAAAGCAGCATTTTTTGCTGCTTTGAGACATTGTTTGACCATCCTAGAAGTTTGGAATTTGATGAAATTTGGTGAGGGTGTTGTCTAGGGTATGATGATCATCCTCACAAATTTTCATCAAATTCCAAAACTTCTAGGGGGTTCAAATGGTCGAAGCAAAATCAGTCGTTTGCAGTCACCGTTAAAATCTGCAGCATTTTGATTCGACCATTTGACCCTCTTAGAAGTTTGGAATTTGATGAAAATTTGTGAGGATGATCATCTTACCCTAGACAACACCCTCACCAAATTTCATCAAATTCCAAAACTTCTAGGATGGTCAAACAATGTCTCAAAGCAGCAAAAACGCTGCTTTGATAGGCAACATCCATTCCTCATATATATATATATATATATATATATATATATATATATATATATATATATATATATATATATATATATATATATATATATATATATATATATATGGGTCAGGTTCAATGGTCACTGTTTTTGCACTCAATTTTTTACACCGATTTTCAAATCATTAGATAGATGTTTCATAAGTTATTGATTTTTTGTGAGCATAATGACCTTGACTTAGAATAGCATATCCACAAAAAATCAACACATTTTAAAGCCTCTAAGTACATCAAACTAAAAGGCTTTATCAACCGTCCATTTTAATCGTTAATTTGAAGAGCATATTTAATAAGTCTAGAGGTTTTAGAATGTGCTGATTTTTTATGGATGTGTTATCTAAGACAAGCTGATTATGCTCACAAAAAAATCAATAACTTATGAAACCTCTATCTAATGATTTGAAAATCGGTGTAAAAAATTGAGTGCAAAAACAGTGTCCATTGAACCTGACCCTATATATATATATATAGAGGAATGGGATGCTGCCTATCAAAACAACGTTTTTGCTGCTTTGAGACATTGTTTGACCATCCTAGAAGTTTTGGAATTTGATGAAATTTGGTGAGGGTGTTGTCTAGGGTAAGATGATCATCCTCACAAATTTTCATCAAATTTCAAAACTTCTAAGAGGGTCAAATGGTCGAAGCAAAATCTGTAGATTTTAACGGCGACTGCAGACGACTGATTTTGCTTCGACCATTTGAACCCCCTAGAAGTTTTGGAATTTGATGAAAATTTGTGAGGATGATCATCTTACTCTAAACAACACCCTCACCAAATTTCATCAAATTCCAAAACTTCTAGGATGGTCAAACAATGTCTCAAAGCAGCAAAAAAATGCTGCTTTGATAGGCAGCATCCCATTCCTCATATATATATATATATATATATATATATATATATATATATATATATATATATATATATATATATGGGACGGGGAGCCTGGACCTCAGGTGCAGCTTCAACGCTGCACCCGAGCCTCTGCGCGCCACGTGTCCACGGAATCGGCGAGAGATCCGGCCGTCCCCCTCACCGACTCGGCAGCCCCTCCGGCGGACCCCTGACCCCTCCGGCGACCTCCATCCCCACCCGGCAGCATCCCGGCGGACACCCGACTCCCGGCGACATCCCGGCAGACACCCCGGCGGACACCCGACCCCCCGGAGGACATCCGACGACCCTGTCCCCCTCCGGCAGCCCTCCAACACCCTCCGGCAGCCCTCCCGGCGCCGGGGTGGCTGTTGGAGGGTGTCGGAGGCTGCCGGAGGGCGTCGGGGGTCACCGGATGTCCGTCGGGGGGTCGGGTGTCCGTCGGGGTGTTTGCCGGGGGGTTGGGTGTCCGCCGGGGTGCTGCCGGGTGGGGACGGAGGTCGCCGGAGGGGTCGGGGGTCGCCGGAAGGCTGCCGGGTCGGTGAGGGGGCTAGAGGGGGACGGGGTAAGGGATAGCTGCTAATAGTTGTTTGATGGTTTTTTTTTTTTTGTACGGTGGTGATCAATCCGATCGAACGGCTCTTGGTGACAGCCCTTTTCAGCAAATGGGCTGTCAGCTCATACCTCGTATTCTCTCTTTCTCTCTCTCTCTCTCTCTCTATATATATATATATATATAATATATATATATATATATATATATATATATATATATATATATATATATATATATATATATATATATATATATGACAAGTCATAGGGAGTACCCTATGACATACGGTGAATTAGTAATGCAAGAATGTTTAGAATGTGCTGAATTTTTTTGAGGGTGATCACCTTACCTTAGATAGAATGTTCACAAAAAATCAAAGCATTCTAAAACTTGTTGGGGCATCAAATGCTAGAAGCTTTATCAGCCATCCATTTTAACTGTTAAATTGAAAATCATATTTGATGCCTCTAGAAGTTTTAGAATGAGCCCATTTTTTGCGGGGGTTCTATCTAAGATATGGTGATCATCCTCATAAAAATTTAGAACATTCTAAATATTCTAGGGTTGCTAATTCACCATATGTCATAGGGTACTTCCTATGACATGTCATAGGAACTCATTTCCCATATATATATATATATATATATATATATATATATATATATATATATATATATATATATATATATATATATATATATATATATATATATTATATATATATATATATATATATATATATAGGGGTGGGATTCGTTGATAACCCAAAATGGGAGGTAAATTTACCTCCCACTTACAACTCGTCATAATCATTGGATAGAGGTTTCCGAATTTGCTGATTTTTTGTGAGGATGATTAACATGGCAAGTTGATCATCCTCACAAAAAATCAGTAAATTCGGAAACTTATAAGGGCGTCAAATGTGTTATTCAAATTAATGGTTCAAATAGACGGTTCAGAAAAGCTTGATTCAATCGGCGCCCTTAGAAGTTTCAGATTTTGTTGATTTTTTGTGAGGATAATCAACATGCCATAGTGATCATCCTCACAAAAAATCAATAAAATCTGAAACTTCTAAGGGCGCCGATTGAATCAAGATTTTCTGAACCGTCCATTTGAACCGTTAATTTGAATAACACATTTGATGCCCTTTTTATTTTTCTAAATTTGCTGATTTTTTGTGAGGATGATCAACTTGCCATGTTGATCATCTTCACAAAAAATCAGCAAATTCGGAAACCTCTATCCACCGATTGAATCAAGTTTAAAATGGAAGGTAAATTTACCTCCTATTTTGGGTTGTCAACGGATCCCAGTTCATATATATATATATATATATATATTATATATATATATATATATATATATATAGAGAGAGAGAGAGAGAGAGAGAGAGAGAGAGAGAGAGAGAGAGAGAGAGAGAGAGAGAGAGAATACGGGGTATGAGCTGACAGCTCATTTTCTGATTTGGGCTGTCAGCTAACAGCCCTCCGATCCCCATCACGGGCCGTCCATTGATATTAAAAAAAAAAACATGTTAACCCCTCCCCCCCATCCCCGATCTGCAGCAGCATCCCTACCCCCCCATCCCCGATCTGCAGCAGGCTCACCACCCGACCCCCTCCGGCGAACCCGACCCTCGCCGGCGACCCCCGAACCCCTACAGCAGCATCGCGCCCCCCCCTCCGACGAACCCCGACCGCTGCCCCCCAGTCTCCTCCGGCGCCCTGCGCCCGGCTCCGACCCCTGCCCCCCCGGTCTCCTCCGGCGCCCTTCGCCCCTGCCCCCCCGGTCTCCTCCGGCGCCCTGCTCCCGGCTCCGACCTCCAGCCCCCCTCCGCCCACGACCCCTGCCCCCCGGACCTGCGCCCCCGGTCCCCTCCGGCGCCCGCCTCCAGCCCCTCCGACCGGTTCCCGCACCGCCGGGTCTCCTCCGGCGCCCTGCGCCCGGCTCCGACCTCTAGACCCCTGCGCCCCCGGTCCCCCTCCAGCGCCCGCCTCCGTCCCGGCCACCGTCCGCCGACCCCTGCTCGAGCTCGAGAGAGAGAGAGATCGAGAGAGAGAGAGAGAGAGAGAGAGAGAGAGAGGGTTGACAGGTGTTCAGCACATTTTTTTTTATTTTAAAATGGACGATTTGTGATGGGATCGGATGGCTGTTAGCTGACAGCCCAAAGTTGCAAAATGGGCTGTCAGCTCATACCCCATATTCTATATATATATATATATATATATATATATATATATATATATATATATATATATATATATATATATATATATATATATATATATATATATATATATATATATATATATATATATATATATATATATATATATATATACAGAGAGAGAGAGAGAGAGAGAGTAGTGATACATTGCAGCCGGGGTTAGCGTGCGGCTTCCGTGCGGCGGCCGGAGGGTGTATGGGCCGTCCGATCAACCGATCCAATGATCGGGATTCAGCCCCCCACCGACAAATCGTTGTTACTGTGGCGGGCACAGTAACAACGATTTCGGTAGGGGTTGAACCCCGGCCGTCCGATCGTCATGAATCGAACGGCACAAATCTTTCTGCCTCGGTTAAAAGTTATAGCCTGCACCCGAGGTGTAGCATCATTGCTGCACCTCTCGCTTGTTTACCCCCTACAAGTTTTGGAATTTGATGAAATTTGGTGAGGGTGTTGTCTAGGGTAAGATGATCATCCTCACCAATATTCATCAACGGTTAAAATTGACAATAAAAAACCGTTGATTTTAAGAGTGCATTTGATGCACCTAGAAGTTTTAGAATGGGCTGATTTTTTGTGAGGATGATCAACATACCATAGACAACATGCCTACAAAAAATCAGCCCAATCTAAAACCTCTAGGTGCATCAAAGGGTGCTGGGTTATTGTTGGGTCACCCGGTCCCGACCCATATATATATATATATATATATATATATAATAATAAGCTACAGTTTTGTGGGAGGTACAAACAACGGTCGTGATCTGTCTTTGGGAGGGGGACAGAAAAGAGGGGCTAAGATAAATTGATGTTAGGGCGAGTGAGATTCATCTAGGGAGAGGGGAACGGCTAAGATTGAATGGGGTTGAAATGGAGGGATGCAATTATGTGCATAAAGAAATAAATGTGAAAAGGACTTGATTGTAAAAAGAAAATATTTGTAATCGTTTGGGGGGCTTTTATGTAAACAAATAAGGATACGTGGTCCCCTACCCATAAGTGCTCCTGTCTGCCCATTAAAACCGAAAGAGATCATCAGCCGTTGTAAACAACAGAAAGAGATTATCACAGCCGTCGGCTTCTCTCTCTCTCCATATCTCTCTCTCCAGATCTCTCTCATCACCTGTTTCTCTCTCTCTCTCATCTCCGATCGCTCTCTGCCACGATCTCTCTCTCTCTCTCTCTTCGCCTTTCTCTCTCTCTCTCTCATCTCCGGCTCTCTCTCTCTCTCTCTCTCTCATCCCCCACTCTTCTTCCATCATCCCGTCACCACCCCTATAAAAAAAAACTCCCTAAAACCCATGTGCAGGTGCCCGGCCGGTGGCCGGTGTGCATGTGGCCGGGGCTGGGTGAAAGGGCTTGATGGAGGAGGAGGAGGAGGTGTAGGCGGTGCTGGTGAAACTGTTGTCAAGGTCGGAGGATTCCGGGAGGAAGAAGGTCAAGGCTGTCTATCATCCCGTCCACCTTTTCCGGCCGGGGCCAAGTCGATGCCGCCATGAAACCCAACCGCTGCCAACCCATCTGTCTCAGCCGCGCAGACCCCGGACTCCGCTCCCCTTCAGAGCCGCCAACCCCATTCCGCCGCTGCTCTTGATCCGCGGTCAGCGGTGTCGAGGTGTCGGGATCGTCACCGGTGACCAAGAAGGGGAGGATTCTCTCTCTCTCTCTCTCTCTCTCTCTCTCTCTCTCTCTCTCTCTCTCATAGTGCAGCCCCGTCGGCATGGGCGGAGCCCCCCTGAAATCCAGTTTTTTTTTCCCCTCTTCTGTACTCTATGTTTGGGGCCAAGTAGGGAACAACCATATGCTGCCCCCCCCCCCCCCTCCACACCACGTCTTGGAGAAAAAAAAAAAAGTAAAACTCTTAGAAGTATATTCTGTTTTACTTTTTGATAATGTGGTCCCCAATATTCTTCACCAATAGATGCGATAGAGCGAACAAAAAGGAGGCGTGAAATTGTACAACACAGCAAATGATGAATAAGTTTACACTATTTTAGAAGAATAAGTTGGATTCACCCCTACCCGCAGGCCTCCGTTCAACTCCGTCCGCCTCCAGCCCTCTTTCTCTCTTCCCATCGAGGCATCTGGTCCAAGCTCCATCACTGGCGCAGGAATCTGCAGACAGAGAGAGAGAGAGGGGTGGGAGGGATTCAACGAGGTCAGTGAAAGTACCGAGAGGAGGACTGAGTTAAGAGGGAGATAGTGGGATCCAATTATTAAACCGGAAGCATTTGTCTCGAATTCTCAACCCAAAAGACTTTGGCATCAATCATGGCTTTTCTATGCCTGATTGTTTGACGTGAATTCGATTCACTGGGTCGGGATTGGGTGCAACGGGTGCCTGTGATCCCGACTACTTAGCATGAATGATGTGTCATCAATCTGCCAATTTCTCATTGATCCAGCATTGAGTTATGAAAAACTCAAATGCTTTCCCCTTTTAACTTCTTCCCAACATTGAGTCATGAAAAACATTTTTTTTTCTAGAGAAAGAGAGGGCAGAGCTTCCTCATAAATCCAGCATGGCGATGCCATTGTTGGACCTGCCTTTGACGACAAGTCAAGCGATGATATTGGCACACAATTGGCTGTGGGTGGTGCCATACATTTATAGATTTGTTTTTTGTTTTTTTTAGAACTCCACCGAGTTTATAGATGTCGTTCTGTTTTTTGTTTGAGAATGAACAACTCAATTTTATTGTGAGAATTTAGTACAAATTTCATTACACCGATCAAGCTTGCCGAGTCATTACACCTATCAAACCCATGAAAATCGAGTTCAGATCTCCTCCAGTCGGTCGGCCCAATGCGCATCACAGCCGCACGCGGTCATTGGAGTGCCTTTCACGTTTTGGTCGTCAGTCATTGTGCGGTTGTGATGTGTGCCGGGGCCAACGACCGAAGCCAACCAATTGGAGATTTGAACTCAGAAAATAGTATGGACATGGGAGATGGACACAATGCACAAGCACATGATGTTAGCATGGGTTTTTTGTCAGGTATAATACTAAGTGGGGAAGAGAGAGAAGATGACGCAAGGCCCGCAACACTCCATTTGCTCCGATCTTGGTTTTGGAGAAGATAGAGAAGACAAAACTAAAAGACATTTGTTCTTTTGTAAGCCATTTGGGACTGAATGCGATTCACCGATCGGGTTGGGTGTAACAGACGGTTGTGATTGAAGCCAAAACTGAAAGGCATCTGCTCTTTTGTAAGCCATTTGGGATTGAGTGCGATTCACTGATCGGACTGGGTGTAACAGACGGTTGTGATTGAAGCCAAAACTGAATCACAACCATTCTTTTGGATGCCATTTAATAGGGGTTTAATGTACATATATCTTTTCGGGCTGGGTCTTAGCTCAAACCAAACTATTTGTCAAGGTTGGTGCTTAAAAGTATCTTCTATAGAGGGCTTATCGCTAGCTCCCCTTTTCTTATTTGAGGAACCAAACTAAAACCCTTTTAAATGCTAAAAGGGAAGCATGACTGTATCCGACCAATTACCCAACTCTCATCCAATCAAACATCTAAAACACTGTAGTAATATTATAGTCATGTTTAGCAACAATGCTCGTCATCGCCCAAGAGCGCCCCCCATCGAAGATGGCCAATGCAGTGCCGACAATGAACGAGTGTAGTGATGGAAACGATCGACGATGGTGGTGGGTGGCAGTCAATGGAGGTGGCAAGAGGTTCAAGTATTGTCCTGGGTTTGTGCTGCTCCTTAGGCACGCGCGGGATGTGTTTTTTAGCAGCGGTATTGGTGACAGTCGATAGAGGATGCGAGAATTTCGGGCATCGCCCTGGGGGTGTGTTGTCACTGAAGGCGGCCATTGCATTTCCAAAGCTACCCGAAGACGGCCACAAAATATTGTCACATTCCTCAAAATATTATCACCGCTTACGAAATATTGTTATCATCCTCGAAATATTGTTACCTCCCTCGAAATATCGTCGCCGCTCTCGAAATGTTTTATTGCCACCTTTAAAATATTGTACCATTCCTTGAAATATTATTCTCGCTCTCGAAATCTTTTGCGTGCCGACAGGCACGGGCATTACTAGTATATATATAGGGGAGGGATACTCTCACTAATGGGCTCTTACAAACCATGCTTACAAATGATCCCAGCCATCCATTCGGATATTATGGATGGCTGGGATCATCCCTCCCTCTCTCTCTCTCTCTCGATCAACTAAACCCCCCCCGACCCCCTCGACCCCCCATCGCAGCCCTCCCCCACTGGCTCCGAGCAGCCCTTTCCGGCGACATCGATCGCAGCTCGATCCCCTTCCGGCGACACCGGTAGCCCGTCCATCGCCAATCGCACCAGCCCCCGACCGGAGGGGAAGGGGGCGCTAGAGCCGGAGGGGAAGGGGGCGCCGGAGCCAGAGGGGATCGGGACATGATATGGGGTCGGGGGGGCTGCCGGAGCTGGAGGGGATCGGGCTGCGATCGGGCTGCCGGAGGGGGGTCGAGGGGCTGCTGGAGCCGAAGCCGGAGGGGAAGGGGCCGGGGTCGGGGGGGGTCGGAAGGCTGCGATAGGGGGTCGGGGGGGGGGGGGGGTTTAGTTGATCGATAGAGAGAGGGAGGGATGATCCCAGCCATCTATCAGATCCGAATGGATGGCTGGGATCATTTGTAAGTATGGTTTGTAAGAGTCCAATAGTGAGAGTATCCCTCCTCATATATATATGTATATATGTATATATATATATATATATATATATATATATATATATATATATATATATATATATATATATATATATATATATATATATATATATATATATATATATATATATATATATATATATATATATATATATATATATATATATATATATATATATATATATATATATATATATATATATATATATATATATATATATATATATAGGGGCGTGTTAGGATGCGGCGTGCGGTGTCGCACCGCAGTCGTATGATGCACCGCTGCGTGCATCGCACGCACGTAGCGGGTGCATCAGACGGCTGCGGTGCGACACCGCACGCACCTACACCGCATTTTATCATTCCTCTCTCTCTCTCTCCTCTATATATATATATATATATATATATATATATATATATATATATATATATATATATATATATATATATAAAGAGAGAGAGAGAGAGAGATGCTTAGGTGTGGTCCGAGGCCGTCCGATGCACCACTCCGTGCATCCGATGCATGTGGCGGGTGCATCGAACGGCTGCGGATCGTGGATCACAGACCGCACCTAAGCATTCTTATATATATATATATATATATTATATATATATATATATATATATATATATATATATATATATATATATATATATATATATATATATATATATATATATATATATATATATATATATATATATATATATATATATATATATATATATATATATATATATATATATATATATATAATATAGAGAGAGAGAGAGAGAGAGAGAGAGAGAGAGAGAGAGAGAGAGGAAATAAAAAATGAGCTGCCAGTCAATTTTGACGAAATGGGCATCCACCCATTTGAAGTTCTTAGGAGTTTTAGAATGTGCTGATTTTTTGTGGGTGTGCTATCTAAGGTACTAGAGGTGTCAAATGGGCGGCTGCCCATTTCGTCAAAATAGGCCGCAAGTCTATATGTCGTATCATATATATATATATATATATATATATATATATATATATATATATATATATATATATATATATATATATATATATATATATATATATATATATATATATTATATATATATATATATATATATATATATATATATGTATGGGCATGCTATAATGCGGCATGCGGTAAGTGCGGCACTGTACCGCAGCCGTCTGATGCACGCAGCGGTGCATGCGATATACGCAGCACTTGCATCAGACGGCTGCGGTACAGTGCCGCACGTACTGCATGCCGCATTATAGCATACCCCTTATATACACACACACACACACACACACACACACACACACACACACACACACCACACCGCACCGTAGCCGTGTGATGCACTGCTGCGTGCATCGTATGCACGCAGCGTGTGCATTAGACAGCTGTGGTACGATGCCGCACGTACCGCATGCCGCATTGTAGCATGCCCCTATTTTGAGAGAGAGAAAGAGGAATGTTATAGTGAGCTGTGAGGTACGGGTGGAGAAAATGAGCTGCCCTCATTTTGATCCCCCTAGGAGTTTTGGAATTTGATGAAATTTGGTGAGGGTGTTATCTAGGATAAGATGATCATCTTCACGAATTTTTATTAAATTCCAAAACTTCTAGGGTCATCAAATGGTAGAAGCAAAATTAACGGTGACTACGGACGATAGATAATGATTCTACCATTTGATGACCCTAGAAGATTTAGAATTTGATGAAAATTGGTGAGGATGATCATCTTATACTAGATAACACCCCTCACCAAATTTCATCAAATTTCAAAACTCCTAGGGGGATCAAAATAAGGGCAGCTCATTTTCTCCGCCCGTAGCTCACAGCTCAACGTAACAGCCCTCTCTCTTTCTCTCTCTCTCTCTCTCTCTCTCTCTATATATATATATATATATATATATATATATATATATATATATATATATATATATATATATATATATATATATATATATATATATATATATATATATATATATATATAGGGGATGCTGGACCTGAGGTGCAGCAAGAATGCTGCACCTCAGGCTTGTTTTACCTACCTAGAAGTTTTGGAATTTGATAAAAATTAGGTGAGGGTGTTGTCTAGGGTAAGGTGTTCATCCTCACCAATTTTCATCAAATTCCAAAACTTCTAGGGGGGTCAAATGGTCGAAGCAAAATCAGCCGTCCGCAGTCACCGTTAAAATCTGCAAATTTTGCTTCGACCATTTGACCCCCCCTAGAAGTTTTGGAATTTGATGAAAATTTGTGAGGATGATCATCTTACCCTAGACAACACCCCTCACCAAATTTCACCAAATTCCAAAACTTCTAGGTAGGTAAAACAAGCCCTGAGATGCAGCGTTCTTGCTGCATCTCAAGTCCAGCATCCCCGCCCCCATATATATATATATATATATATATATATATATATATATATATATAATATATATATATATATATATATATATATATATATATATATATATATATATATATATATATATATATATATATATATATATATATATATATATATATATATATATATATATATATATATATATATATATATATATATATATATATATATATATATATATATATATATAGAGGATACGGGATATAGGCTGGCGGCCTATTTCGACGAAATGGGTAGCCGCCCATTTGACACCCTTAGGAGTCTTAGAATGTGCTGATTTTTTGCGAGCATATGAACCTTACCTTAGATAGCACACCCACAAAAAATCAGCATATTCTAAAACTTTTAGGGGCATCAAATGTTACAGTTCAGATTAACGGTTACAACGGACGTTCGATAAAACTTTTAACATTTGAAGCCCCTAGGAGTCTTAGAATGTGCTGATTTTTTGTAGGTGTTCTATCTACGATAAGGTGCTAATGCTCACAAAAAATCAGCACATTCTAAAACTCTTAAGGGCTTCAAATAGGTGGCTGCCCATTTTGTCAAAATGGACTGGCAGCTCATTTCCCGTTTCCTCTCTCTCTCTCTCTCTCTCTCTCTCTTTCTATATATATATATATATATATATATATATATATATATATATATATATATATATATATATATATATATATATATATATATATATATATATATATATATATATATATATATATATATATATTATATATATATATGGGGAGGGATACTCTTACTAATGGAATCTTACTAATGAAAGTTACAAATCACCTTTTACCTACCTAGAGATTTCAGAATTTGATGAAACTTGGTGGGGATGCTCTCTATGGCAAGTTGATCATCCTCACCAAAAATCATCAAATTCTATAACCTCTAGGGGCATCAAATACGTTATCCAAATTAACGGTTAAAATGAACGATCGATTATAGATTCTAACATTTGATGCCCCTAGAGGTTATAGAATTTGATGATTTTTGGTGAGGATGATCAACTTGCCATAGAGAGCATCCCTACTAAGTTTCATCAAATTCTGAAACCTCTAGGTTAGGTAAAAGGCAATTTGTAACTTTCAGTAGCAAGATTCCATTAGTAAGAGTATCCCTGCCCTATATATATATATATATATATATATATATATATATATATATATATATATATATATATATATATATATATATATATATATATATATATATATATATATATATATATATATATATATATATATATATATATATATATATATATATATATATAGTGAGATAACTCTTTTATGAGATAACTTTGAGAAACCTATCAAGAGGTTTTAGAATTTGATAAAAATTGGTGAGCATGCTCTCTATGGCAAGTTGATCATCCCCACAAAAAACCATCAAATTTCTAAAACCTCTAGAGGCATCAAATACACAATTCAAATTATTGGTTTTAATGGACGGTCGATAAATGTTCTATCATTTGATGCCCTTAGAGGTTTTAGAATTTGATGATTTTTTGTGAGGATGATCAACTTGCCATAGAGAGTATGCTCACCAATTTTCATCAAATTCTAAAACCTCTAGATAGGTTTCTCAAAGTTATCTCATTGGATCATTATCCCTTCAATTTGAGTGCCACATGACACTTTTTAACCGGGGTTAGGGGTTGGTCAAGGTGGGTTACAGCCCTCCTAATAATGATCATGAAAAAATAATTTGAAAAAAAAAATGCCAGGTGACATTTTCAAATTAACCATAGCAATAGCTATTTGCTCGCTACAGTTCACTATTAAATTTGTCAACCGTTGATCGGGTTGTTTTAAGTTTTTTTTTTTAGAATTTTTTTTAAATCTTGATCTAAGTAAAGTAGATTGGACCATCCCCCCCCCCCCCCCAAAAAAAAAAAAAAAGGTTAAAAAGTGTCATGTAGCACCCAAATTGATAGGAGGACTAGCGTGTTGGCTAGTCGGGAGGACCTGTTCCCTATTCCTATATATATATATATAATATATATATATAATATATATATATATATATATATATATAATATATATATATTATATATATATATATATATATATATATATATATATATATATAGTATATATATATATATATATATATATATATATATATATATATATATATATATATATATATATATATATATATATATATATATATATAATATATATATATATATATATATATATATATATATATGAGTAGTTATACATTGCGGCCGATAACGTGCGGCCACCCCCTTCGGGGGTATTTTCGATAAATTTTTTTCTTGGAGATTGATCACCCACCCTTGGATTGGACACACAAAAAATTTCAGCCCGATCCAAGACCTGTAGGCCGTCCAAATGTGTAGATCTTTTATCAGTCGTTCCTTTTATCGCCATTTTGATCAACACATTTGGGTGGCCTACAGGTCTTGGATCGGGCTAAAATTTTTTGTATGTCCAATCCAAGAGTGGTGATCAATCCCCAAAAAAAAAAAAATACCGAAAATACCCCCGAAGGGGGTGCCACACGTTAAGGCCGCAATGTATCACTAATATTATATATATATATATATATATATAGTATATATATATATATATATATATTATATATATATATATATATATATATATATATATATATATATATATATATATATATATATATATATATATATATATATATATATATGAGTCCCGATCAGGTGAGAAACCTCTTATATGCAAAACCAACCTAGAGGCATAAATTGATGAAACTGTGTAGGCGTGCTACCTATGCCAAGTTGATCATCATCACCACAAAAACATAAAATCTAAAACTTCTAGGCTTATCAAATATGCTATTCAAATTAACGGTTTTTATTGACGGTCGATAAGTCTTCTAACATTTGATGCCCATAGAGTTTTAGAATTTGATGATTTTTGATAAGGATGATCAACTTGGCATTGGTGTGGCCTACCAAGTTTCATCAATTCTGAAACCTCTAACTAGGTTTCTCACAAGGTTTGTCACTGGTTCGGGACCATATATATATATATATATATATATATATATATATATATATATATATATATATATATATATATATATATATATATATATATATATATATATATATATATATATATATATATATATATATATATATATATATATATATATATATATATATATATATATATATATATATATAATATATATATATATATATATATATATATATATATATATATATATATATATATATATATATATATATATATATATATATATATATATATATATATATATATATATATATATATATATAGGGGCATGCTATGTTGCGGCATGCGGTGCGTGCGACATCGCACCGCAGCCGTGTGATGCACTGTTGCGTGCATTGCATGCACGCAGCGCGTGCATCCCACGACTGCGGTGCGATGCCGCACGCACCGCATGCCGCATTCAAGCATTTATATATATATATATATATATATATATATATATATATATATATATATATATATATATATATATATATATATATATATATATATATATATATATATATATATATATATATATATATATATATATATATATATATATATATATATATATATATATATATATATATAGGCGTGTTACGTTGCGCTGTGCACTGCCCCGCCAGAAACTGAGCTGCGAACCCCGGGTGTCCGATCGGTATCCAATCAAACGACACAAATTCTTCCCGCACGGCTCAAAGTTGTAGCCGTCCGATCGGATGATCGGATGGATGTAATCCATTGGAAACAACAGTATAGGACAAACAAAAGAAAATCACGTGGTACAATAATCATGATTTTTTTGTCCTATTAGGTTGTTTTCCATGGATCTCATCCGTTAGATCATCCGATTGGACGGATATAGTTTTGAGCCGGTGCGGGATGGATTTGTGCCGTTTGATTCCCATGGGGATGGATTTGTGCCATTGGATTCCCATGGATCCATAATTATGGCAAGTCTTTGATGAAAATTATTTTGTTCACCTACCTGCAAGGTGTGTGGACAATTAATGCTTCCCTCAACTAGTGTATTGCACTCATCCCTTTATGTACAAACACATCGGTTCATAGGAGTTGGTAACGTTCACCCATTTCAGATGTCGGCAAAAAATATCTCCCTTGCTTTTAATTGGTCAGGACTTTCCAACTAGGGTTGCAACTCGGGAGGGGGGTTGGGTCGGGTTAGGGGTCAACCCAAGCGCAACCCAAGTATTAAAACCCTCAACCCTAACCTAACCCCGCCCAACCTCCAACCTTGAGATTCCCATCCCAAGCCCAACCCAAGCAAAAATTTTCATGCTCAAGTTGGTAGGACGGATTGGGTTGTGCGGGTTCGGGTATACTTATTTTTAGTCATTGTTTAAAATTTGACATTTGAAGATAAAAAACTGAAAAGAACTTATATTTGCTAGCACTACCGTACAATTTTTGTTTCATTTTTATTCATGCAATTTATTAGATCATCAGATAATGCCTTTATTTGATAAGCAAGATGCAAATAAATAATATGTAAGTGGGTGAAATGGATGAGTGTGATTGAGAGCCTTCAACATGAGTACTCGGGATGGCTGTGATTATTACCTATAAATCATCTAGGCACAAATATACATGAGTACTCGGGCTTGGGTTGAGGGGTTGGGAGGTTCGGGTTGCCCGACCCCTCAATCCAAGCCCGATCCAATTTCAATACGGGTTCCATTTTTTCAAAACCCAACCCAATCCTTCAAAATACATCAATCCAAACCCACTCAAAGCTCGGGCTCCCCAATTGCAGCCCTATTTCCAACCTTCTTAAGGGAGTTGGAACATCACCCTTTCCCTCATTGACCCATTTGGAGAGCTTTTGGTCATTTCACCATAATGAATAGTGCAAAATGACATACATGCCATTGAAACGAACCAATGAGAGAGAGGGTGATGCTCCAACCTCTTTAACGAGGTTGGAACAAAATCGTTCTCCATTTCTGAGCGGCCAGACCCAAAGGACAAAGCACCGCTCACTTTGGGTGAGAGGCCGTATGTTCGATGCCCACTCCTGCTATGGAGCGGTGTTACAATCTTAATAGACTCAGGATGGGCCGCCTTGACAGGTTTTCAAATCCTGACCGGGGGTTGGTACCCGTGCTGTGTTTCCAACTAGTGCATGCCCGTGCCTGTCGGCACTGCAGTGGGCCGCCTTCGGCGGCAACACATCTGTCAGCAATGCAGCGGGCCGCCTTCGGCGGCAAAACACCCTTAGCATCACCACCCCCACCGTCGTATGCGACGACAACACACTTGACCGCCTTCGGCATGCCCGTGCCGTTTGGCACGAAGCGGGAGTTTTCGATGCGACAACACACTTGGCTGCCGGCACTGCAGCGGGCCGCCTTGGACAACACACTTGGCCGCCGGCACTGTGTAGTCCCCCCCCCCCCCCCCCCCCCCCCCCCAAAAAAAAAAAAAAAACCTCCCAAATCCAAATCTTCTGCCGCATTTTTCTACCCCATCGTCTACCCCTGAAGTCACAGTCTTGCACCCAGACTCGACCGGCGCATCGCACTCAGCCCAACCGGCAGGCAAAGGGGTACGACACTGATCAGGTGCCCGTTTCTTTTTTTTCTTTCTAAATTCCCAACCATTGAAATCTACCCCAATAGAAAAATCTTATTTTAATTATTCTTTACCCAGCCCAACCATTTCTTAAACCTGGTCATAGATGTTCATTTCCAAACCCCATGCAAGTCCATATCTCAAGACTCATGTGACCCCATCTCACAAAGCCTACCCTCACTTTAATCACAGCCGTCTAAGACCTTGAACCAATCATACTCATCGGTGCTCTTTACCTCCATGCATGTATAGCAATTGCACTTCCATGCACGTCGACCCCATGACGTTTCCGACTCCTTCTCAGACTCTTCTTCTCTTCCCCGGTTATATCTCTCTCTCTCTACCTCTAAAACTTCATCAGTCATCCGAAAACCTCTCTATCCCCTCCTAAAAATCCTATGCAAACCTCCCCCTCTCATGCACGTCCGACTCCTTCCTAACCGATCTTCTCTTCCTCATCCTTTCCTTTTCGAGCCGTGCGTGAACCCATCTCTCGAACTTCAGGCCATGATTTTCTCTCTCTAACTGAACTCCTCTCTCTTCTTGCCATCATCTCTCTCTCTACCCATAGCATCACAGTCGTCATGCACCCAGCTCTCACCTACTCGATCTGCTCCCCCTTTCCGATCGTCTCTCTCTCCCTAAAAACCAAGCGCACCCTCTCCGATCTCTCTCTCTCTTCTCTCTCGTTTAATTCTCTCTCTAAATCTTGCTCTAATCCTAGCCGCCCAAACCTCCCCATCACCAACCCGATCGTACTCCTCCTCTCCGAGACTCAAGATTGGGGGAAGAGAGAGATACGAAGAGAGAGAGAGAGAGAGAGAGAGAGAGAGAGAGAGAGAGAGAGAGAGAGACGGGGGGAGAGAGAGAGATGGGAGAAGAGAGGTGGTTTTATGTTTCTCAAATGGGTATTTATCTAAATTTTAGAAACATAGGGACTTTAATGTAATGGGTAATTTTTTTTTAGCCACCGCAGGCCCCATGGATTTTTCAGATAACATTGCTTACGTAACAATAAAAAATACCGGCATTAATGGCATTTTAAACTCAAAACAATATGGATTTCCCTTCATAGGAGCATCACAGCAACCATCATCGCCGTCGCCGCCAAGAGAGCTGCCGCAGCCGCCTCCGTCCTCTCACCGGCGCTCATGATCTGCACCGAGAAGAAGCATTCGCCCGTCGATGCATTCTTGTTCACGATCTTTGCGAGGCCCTGGAAGTCACAGGCCTCGAGATTGTTGCACGATGAGCCGTACCCCAACGCCGTGCAATCCACTCTCGCGCAAGCGTACTCCATGTTCCTGGGCAACGTGTTGAGAGAGAGAAAGAGACCCGGTGGTTTGATCAGTGCCGGAGTCGGGGAGGTGGGGCGGCCGGCTTCGGGTGGTGGAGACACGGGCCGGCGGGAGGGAGCCGGCGTCGGGGAGGTGGGGCGGTCGGGCTTCAAGTGGTGGGGCCCTTGCCGATTGGCAAGGAGCGAGAGCCTTCGGTGCAGTTTTAGAGAGAGAGAGAGAGAGAGAGAGAGAGAGAGATGGAGAGAGAGATAGAAAGAGAGAGAGATCAGGGGGGGTGGGGGGGGGGGACGGTTCGGTGCAGTTTTAGAGAGAGAGAGACGGAGAGAGAGATAGAAAGAGAGAGAGATCAGAGGGGGTGGGGGGGACGGGTAGATCGCAGAGGAAAGGGGGGGGCGGTAGCGACGGGGAGAGAGAGAGAGAAAGAGAGAGAGAGATAGAGGGGGCGGGGGGATCAGATCGCAGGGTTGGGGGAAGCGGTTAGCGATGGGGAGAGAGAGAGGGGGGGGGGCGGGAGGGGCGGGGGGGATCAGTTCGCAGAGGAAAGGGGGGGGGGGGCGGTTAGCGACGGGGGAGAGAGAGAGAGAGAGAGAGAGAGAGAGAGAGAGAGAGAGAGAGAGAGAGAGAGAGAGAGGGCGGGGGATCACATCGCAGTGGTGGGGGGGGGGCAGTTAGCGACGGGGAGAGAGAGAGAGAGAAAGAGAGAGGGGGGGGGGGGGGGCGGGAGAGATCAGATCGCAGGGGGGTGGGGGCGGTTAGAGAGAGAGAGAGAGAGAGAGAGAGAGAAGAGAGAGAGAGAGAGATATCAGGGGGGGGTTGGGCGGATAGATCGCGTGAGACGGGGAAGAGAGAGAGAGAGAGAGAGAGAGAGAGAGAGAGAGAGAGAGAGAGAGAGAGAGAGAGAGAGAGGAGAGAGAGAGAGAGAGGGCGGGGGGATCAGATGGCAGAGGAGCGGGGGCAGTTAGATTTGAGGGGAGGGAGTTTTTGTCCGTTTGATGAGGTGTATGGGGATATTTTTGACACATATAGTCAGATCGGAATCATCGGATGGACAACTTGTCTCCAAAAGTTGTCTCCGAAAGGTTTCTAGTCAGCACAAATCGGCCCTAACATGTTATATAGACTAGTGCATGCCCGTGCCTGTCGGCACTGCAGCGGGCCGCCTTCGGCGGCAACACATCTGTCAGCAATGCAGCGGGCCGCCTTCGGCGGCAAAACACCCTTAGCATCACCACCCCAACCCCCACCGTCGTATGCGACGGACAACACACTTGACCGCCTTCGGCATGGCCTGTGCCGTTTAGCACGAAGCGGGAGTTTTTCGATGCGACAACACACTTGGCTGCCGCACTGCAGTGGGCCGCCTTGACAACACACTTGGCCGCCGCACTGTGTAGGGTCCCCCCCCCCCCCCCCCCCTAAAAAAAAAAACCCCCCAAATCCAAATCTTCTGCCGCATTTTTCTACCCCATAGTCTACCCCTGAAGTCACAGTCGTCCGTTGCACCCAGACTCGACCGGGCGCATCGCACTCAGCCCAACCGGCAGGCAAAGGGGTACGACACTGATCAGGTGCCCGTTTCTTTTTTTTCTTTCTAAATTCCCAACCATTAAATCTACCCCAATAGAAAATCTTATTTTAATTATTCTTTACCCAGCCCAACCATTTCTTAAACCTGTCATAGATGTTCATTTCCAAACCCATGCAAGTCCATATCTCAAGACTCATGTGACCCCATCTCACAAAGCCTACCCTCACTTTAATCACAGCCGTCTAAGACCTTGAACCAATCATACTCATCGGTGCTCTTTACCCTCCATGCATGTATAGCAATTGCACTTCCATGCACGTCGACCCCATGACGTTTCCGACTCCTTCTCGGACTCTTCTTCTCTTCCCCGGTTATATCTCTCTCTCTCTCTCTACCTCTAAAACTTCATCAGTCATCCGAAAACCTCTTTATCCCCTCCTAAAAATCCTATGCAAACCTCCCCCTCTCATGCACGTCCGACTCCTTCCTAACCGATCTTCTCTCCTCATCCTTTCCTTTCGAGCCGTGCGTGAACCCATCTCTCGAACTTCAGGCCGTGATTTTCTCTCTCTAACTGAACTCCTCTCTCTTTTGCCATCATCTCTCTCTCTCTACCCATAGCATCACATCCGTCTATGCACCCAGCTCTCACCTACCCGATCTGCTCCCCCTTTCCGATCGTCTCTCTCTCCCTGAAAACCAGCGCACCCTCTCCGATCTCTCTCTCTCTTCTCTCTCGTTTAATTCTCTCTCTAAATCTTGCTCTAATCCTAGCCGCCCAAACCTCCCCATCACCAACCCGATCGTACTCCCCCCTCTCCAAGACTCAAGATTGGGGGAAGAGAGAGATACGAAGAGAGAGAGAGAGAGAGAGAGAGAGATAGAGAGAGACGGGGGGAGAGAGAGAGATGGGAGAAGAGAGGTGGTTTTATGTTTCTCAAATGGGTATTTATCTAAATTTTAGAAACATAGGGACTTTATGTAATGGGTAATTTTTTTTAGCCACCGCAGGATTTTTAGCCACCGCAGGCCCATGGATTTTTCAGGTGGGGATAACATTGCTTACGTAACAATAAAAAATACCGGCATTAATGGCATTTTAAACTCAAAACAACATGGATTTCCCTTCATAGGAGCATCACAGCAAACACGCGATCTAGTGT